>JANAVB010011999.1:5771436-6101436 GCA_029216955.1 Iris pallida | reverse complement strand
TAAATATCCCAGGCCGATCACATATCCAACTGGTATTCGAAAACACATTGTCTATTATAGCTTTATACATTCAGTTCACAATTACATTGTTCAATCTTGACATAGTAGTTCTTTTTATTTACTTGTTTCCACAGATTTTTGTCTATCTTACCATGTTCATCAATATAACTGTCTATAACTATTTTATAGTCCTTGTCATTGTTTGTCATTAAAATTCTTTTATTGCAAATTTCAATACAAATAGAACAGTGTTACAATATAGGACTTAGATATAGTCCTAGGAGTACACTTTTGTTTAATCTGGGTCCTTAGTGCCAATGGAGCGAGTGGTAATGCGTTGACTCCGTTGACGGGCTGACGACGGTTATCGGTTCTCTGAAGGTGTATATTGCTCTGGGTGCTGGAGCTTGCCGAGAGGAGGAAGACATTGAGTGTCTGTATCTGCCTCTCTGGTGATTCTCTGTATGTTCATTGTGGATTCTGTGCCTGGGTGAGAAGGAAATGATCCCTCTATTTATAGTTTCGCAGGCTGGCTGCTCATGCACGCATGTAGGATGCGCTGGTGTATGGGGACGCCATGTGGGGATTGCTGATGGAGGCGTGTGGGATGTGCCCTAATCAAGGGGTAGAATTCTTCATACTGCTGTTTGTGAGCCGGCACGTAGCAGAGGAGAAGATCTTTCTGTTGCTAAAATCTTGGATGGGTTGAGTCAAAGGACACATGTCATCGACCCATGGCTCGGAGATCTCGGATTTGGTGGGGGGAAGTGATCTGGTGAGCTGCGTCTTGGATTGGACGCAGGAGGAGGCTGCGGCTCGTAACCTTTAGGAGTTACAAACCGTTTGGGGCGTATGGCTTTTGAGGCGCATGCAGGCGACTTTCCTTCTGTCTTTTGGGATCAGAGAGCAGTCTGAGGCACATGGCTTTTGAGGCGCATGCAGATTTGGGCGCATGGCTGCAGAGACGCATGCGGGTGGTTGAGTGGCCACGTGGCAGTAGCCGTCGGGATAAAGTCATGATGACGCTGACGTTGCCGACGCTTTATTTTCTGAAAAAGCTGTCAACTGTTCAGACTTTGGGAGGTGTGCTGCCAACTCTGTCAGTTCAGTATTTAATGTTTCTGACATTCGATGGACAGCTGAGTGGGTGCGTCGATTAGCGTTCCACTCGGTATGGAGATGTGTGGGGGCGCATCCTCTGTGATGCGCCTGGTACTGAAGGGTACGTCTATGTGATGCGCCTGATGCCGAAGGGTGCGTCCGTGTGATGCACTGTCTGACTGGCGCATCCGACATGTCTTTTAATGATGTGGCTGTTTCGCTCCTCGAGTGCTTTAAATAGCCGTTTGGCTGAATTCGAGGCGTCCGGTTCATCCATTTAATGCAAATTCATTGTACGAAATTTGGAGAGCCATCCACTTGGCGCGTGGGTTTGATCTGCCCGGCCTATAAATAGTGGCATAGAGAGAAGGTTTGCTTCTCGTTCCCTCACGTACTTCCTACATGAACTTGGGTACTCGAGTGCCTTCTGTTGATGAAGTGCTCCCGAGGGTGAAGATAAGACGCCATGTCTTCGTTGCTGCACTTGAAGGTGACTGTTACATCCAAAGGACGGAGTCGAGGGCTTCCGAGGCAGGCAGAAGGTGCCTGTTGCATCCAAAGATAGAGATGCTCGGGCCTCGTCTCCGTTATTCCGGAAGAGCCGTAGATCGGAATGGCGGTGCTAGGCTCTTTCTTCCTTCAAAGTGGGGGCTGCCCACTCTGGTTGTGTTGAAAGCTGTTCCTTTATCCGTAGTTTCGATCACGGTCTTCCTTCGCCTTTGGAGGCTCTTTCGAAGCCTCCCCTGGCCACAGATTTGCGGTGCTCTTCTCTTCCTTGGTTCCAGCCAAAGGGTTAAATGCTTTGTTTAGTCGAAGCACTTATCAGGTGAGCCTGGCTGGAAGAGCAGCACATAACTGGGATGCTGAAGGGATGGTGGGATGCGCCTAGTTGGAGGCGCATAGTATCTGTTGCGCCTAACTGGTAGCGCATGGTGACTGCTGCGCCTATCTGGAGGCGCATGGTGGCCGCTGGCTGTAGACTTAGGATCTTTCCTTTGTAGAGTTTCTTCTTTGTACAACCTTTTCTAGACATGTAATAGACTTTTGTGTATAAATAAAAAGTCCTTTTTCAAATGTCTATACTTATTGACCTTGCTGTGAAGTGTTCTGTCCGAGTTCTGGCACATGTAGTGTCTGGCGCATGGGCTTTCTTGGTTGTGAAATTCCATGCTTCTACAAGACCCCCTTCAAAGTTTTCAAAACTTTTGAATAAGTTTTGGAATACTTTGAATAAGAAGCATGGAGGTCAGGGCGCATGATTGTTTGGGGTGCTTGCCTGTTCGGGCGCATGCTCCTCTCAGTTAATGCATATGATGATGCCTTGGTAACCGAAAAGATTAATGATGATCTTTTAGTTTTATTTGTTGTTATCTCTTCACAGGACCCGACGCGACGGCTGAGATCACTCCTCATCGGGTCACGCGTGCGACCACGGCCTATAAATAGGTGAGAGATGGAGAGAGAGAGAGTTCTTCCGCTCTGTGCCTTTGCCTTCTTTTAGAGTTCTTCTTCAAAACCCTAACTTCTTTCTCTTTGAGAGAATGGCTCCCAAGACTCCTCGCGGCGGTGCTGGCAAGGGGAAGGAGAAAGGGAAGGAGCCTGTGAAAGTTGTGGCGGCTGACGTTCCCCGTCGGCCTGTCGAAGTTCGGCCGGAGGTGGTTGGTAAGTCTCATTTCTCGTACACCAACGCACATAGACCTTGAGTCTTTGATGATGTGCCGCGGTCTTTGCCTGCCGACGCGCATGGGTTTAAACCTTGATGATGCGCCGAGGCTCTACTACTGACGTGCATGGGTTTAGACCCTGGTGATGCGCCAAAGTACTGCTAACGCGCATGGGTTCAAACCCTGATGATGCGCCGAAATACTGCTAACGTGCATGGGTTCAAACCCTGATAATGTGCCGAAGCTCCCAGACACATTGTGTGCTCTCTTGTTGCTTCTAACATTTTCGAATCTTTGCTAGTGTCAATGGCAATCCCGTCTTTGAATGAAGTGTTCTTGGAGGCTGCCTTCAATCAGATGGGAGTAGATTATGACGAGGAAGTGATAAACCCTGTTCAAGATGCTCTTATGCTGGACCAGTCTTCCGAGAGAATGACTCAAATCCGGGAACAACAGTATGGGTTCCTCAAACGGATGATGGAGCGTGGAGTTTTAAAATCTTCCACATCTGATAAAGTGACCTTCTTGAAACCTGAGTTCCTATTCGGAGACCGCCTCACTTCTACTGAAGCGACGGTGTTGAAGGTCAAGGAGGACTGGTTCTTTGCAGCAAATGGGGTGCCTATGACTGTTAAGCAACTTGAACGTCAATGGCCCTTGACGTCCTTCTGTCGCCTTGTTTCTAAGAGGAGGATGTCTTGAGATCTTACCCCCCTCGCAGGGGGGAGCGGTGACTGGCGTTATCCAAATTGATTCTACCTCCGACCAAAGGGATACTTTGACCGTCGTACGGTCTGGGTCTTCTTTCACCTGGCAGACTTTACGTCCTGGGAGCCTCTATAGTGATGTACCCATTGATATGTTTGCTTATAGTGCTTCGACTTTTACACATCGTATGTTTTTGATGGAACGCTCATACCCGAAAGGAGATTTTCGGGTGGAGGGTTGGTGCCATTATGTTTCCAAATGGGATAGACTGACACTCTGGATCTTGTCGCATTTTCGGATTGAGCTCCGAGAGATTGGGTTGACTGCCGCGATCCGTGCTATCCAGGCCGGTGTTGACATCAATAGGCATATGTTCCTCGCACTCCTGGAGATGTTTGATATCCATACCGGGACCTTTTTTACTCCGGTGGGGGAGTTAGGGCTCGCTCTTTATGAGATGTATGAGGTGTCAAAACTCCCTTGGGGGTCGGAACCCTATGAAGAGTATTTTCCGACCACCGAAGAGCTTCAGGTCCTGGGAGACAGGGCTGAGGAGATGACGGCCGTTTTCAAGGAAGTGGCGAGTCATCATTACTATATGCAGAGAAGGGATAAAAGCGGGACGCAGCCCCATGTGACTGCTTGGAGGGATTACGTCTATAGACAAGACAAAGAGGACCCTTCGCAGTTTTCTACTCCGCCGGCGCTCTCTCGTAGCGAAGTGCTATCCGAAATGAGCAGGTTAGGTGAGAAGAATCCCCGAGGGAATGAAGACCAGCAGTCAGATGAACACTCCTACAGCTGATTCTGGCATCTTGCTTATCGAATGTCATCCAAGGCGGTGTTGACGGCCTACCTGATGATATGGCTCCGGGATTGCGTGCTCGCAGGCGGATCCGGCGCCGTAGAGAGGGTGACCCGGAACTTAATCCTACCAGCCGTAAAGTTGGTCTTCGGCCGGCGTTTGGCTCTTCTCTTCGCAATGGTATGTAACCTACAGCGAGGTTTGCGAGAGTTTGCGGGAAATGTGATTCATGACAGAGGCAGAAACAATAACTTCCCGCGTACCGAACTGCCGTTTCACTATTTGATAGGATGGTTAATTTTGCATCACCCCAATGTGATGAGCCCAGTCTTAGAAGAAGACTATAGGGCTGGAGATGCATTCCTTCGCCGTTTCCATCGGAGGAGCTGGTCGCACACTGGTGTCCCTGTCTGTAGAAAGGTTTTATCCCGTCTTCAAGGTTGGGAGATCACCAAAATTGGTCCAATCTACTTGGGTTTTGAGGCGAACGAAGATTTAAAGGATTCGGGCGAAGGTACCACCACTCTGCCTCAATGGGGATTCCGCTGGTTGCAAAGTATTTGGCCGTCCCATCTGGTGTACCGGAACAGGAATCAATGCTACCTGGAACCGTATCTGCCGAGCCGCTTTGCACGGCAATTTGGTTATGCCCAGCTGATGTTGGATAACCCCAGTATTACTCTGGAGTATGTTGGAAGTTTGTTGGATGGTGCACGAGCTTGGCATTACTATAATGCCGGATGTACCGGGCTCGTTTTACGTTGCCCGTCCCAGATCCGCGGCCGCCCATTCTTTACTCGGCCGCCAAATTTTACTGTGCTATGGCTGCCGCGCCCTCCGGATATGATAGAGAGACCAGTCTTATCGTAGGCACCCAGTTAGCAGCGACCGGGGATATGCCAGTGAAAGCCCGATCGCATCGTCCACCAGGGGCGGGTCATCGGGGTGCCCCTTCCGCATCTCAGGCAGAACCCTCGGTCGATCGATCAAAATGATGTACAGATACAGGGGCTGAATCACCTGCACCGAAGAAGTAGAAGAAGGCGTCATCACCGACAGTGTCATCGGACTCAGCGTCCGCAGAGGTAAGGATGCCCTACATAGACCGGTTTAGGTTCCGTATTTTATGTAACCGATGCCTTCTTTTGTAGGAACCGCTAAAAAGAAAGCCTCGTACTCCAAGATCGGATGGGAGTAGGCAAAAAGAGATGGCGGGCTCGTCTGGAGTGCGTATTCCGCCGACTATGATGTCTCCCATGGAGGAGAATCCGGAGGATGCTGTCGTCGTGGAGATTCCGGTATCCCCGGATTATGTTAGGAGAGAAGCTGAGGGTGCAGCAGCTTCTGAGATGATGAAGGTCACAACGGAGGCTTCGAAGGCCGAAGGGAGCACGCGGCTTCCTGGCGGCGAGGTGGAATGGAGTTCGTCGTCTTCGGATGACGTTGCTCCAGATCTGCAAGAGTCTGTTGCGAGGGCAACAGATATGGTTGGGACAGAGAAGAGGGTTGATTCCCCTCCTTGTCATGATGAGGGGAGGTCGGCTATATCATTGCCGAGTCCTACCCCAGCTTCAACCGTGGAAGTTGAGGTGGCTATCGATCAGGAGGTAGCGACAGATTCTATCCCTGTAGAGGGACTTGAGAAGGATGAGACCCTTCTGTCGGTCCTGTCTCCCGGGGCGGGCCAGGAGATGAGTGTTGATCTTCCCGTTCTGCCGGGGGAGGTACTGGTCGCTGATAGGACGTTGGGGGTAGAAGAGGTGGCCGTTGACGTCGGTGGTTCCTCCGGGCTTGAGAAGGGCAAGGATGTGGAACCCTCTGTTACTCCTTCTACTTGGGGTACTATCTCGACGCCTGTGCCGGCTTCCTCTGTTCCTTCGGCTCCTCGGGCTAGCAGTCTGGCCCCTGTCGATGAAGAGCCTATTGATGCCGAGGTTCAAGCCTCACAGGTTGAGGTTGGCGGATCTTCTTCCGGTCCGCTAACTGTAGTAGCTCCTCCAACTCCTGCTATGACGCCGCAGGTACTGGCGGACGCAGACGAATATGTGAAATTCCTCGTCGAGGGGGTATACAAAATGCTGTAGAGGGGTGTATCTGCGGTGATGGATGCCAACGGAAGCTTTGCGATGGCAAGAACTCTGGCATTGCCCTGTATCGATCTGATCCGCGTTCACCAAGGCCACGACCATATGGCCAAAATTTTGGAGGCTTCGGTGATTGAGCTGGACGAGCGTCTTGCAGAACTTCAGCGCATCCAGCGAAATGACCTCTCCGTCCTGATAGATGCGGAGAAGGAGAAGTTGATTGCCGAGATCGAGTCTTCCTACCAGGCCACTGTGGGCATTTGGGAGCGCGAGGTGGCTGAGACTGAGGCTGCGGTAGAGCAGTTGTCTCAGTCCATGAAGAAGACGATAGAAACGCGAGCTGCGTTGGATGCTAACATCGCAGAGATCAACACCCAGATGCGCCGTCTTGAGGACCAACGGGCCCGACTCCAGTTAGATGCCGAACGTGTCTGGGCTGAACACGTAGCATTCAAGAAGGAGGAAGCGACTTTTACTCAGTGGACTCTTGCCTTGGCTCAGCTGCGACAACAGCTTGATGAGAAGCATGAGAGCGAAACTTCCGCTGAGGCTGTTGAATTGATGCGTCAAGAAGCTGAGCGTCGAGTCCTGGCGACTGTGGAGACCTGTACAGCCGACTTAAGACGTCGAGTCAGAGAGCTCTCAGCCCACCCTGGAGAGGTTCAAGGACTGTAGCTTCTCCTTTTTTTATGTTCTTTTGTAACCCTTGGCTGGGGGATAGTGTAGTTCTGTACTCTCTCTCTTTTTTTTAGAAAATAAAGAAGTACACAACCTTTTTTGTGATGTGTTCATTTTTGTTATTATGAACTTGATGATTTGTGTGGACCTATTATCTTTTGCGCACCTTGGTTTTTAGGTACAGATAATAAGTTTAAAGGAACCAACATGTTTGCTCAGAGGTAATGTGGACGTGGCAATCATTGAGGTTCAAATGATAGAATCCTCCTACTCAGAGGTATTATGGACGTGGTAGGAATGATCTAGGGGAATACGCTGAACAACTCAGAGGTGATGTGGACGTGGAAGTTCTGCGATCAATGTACGACAACGCAAGGGTTGTTTGTACGAGATGTTTACTCAGAGGTAATGTGGACGTGGTAAACATGAAGGATAGCGTAGGCTTACGAAGTGTAAGATTCTGCTTTGTAGGGTGTAGAGGGACAACTCAGAGGTGATGTGGACGTGGTTGTCTTTCTACTGGCGGGTGCTACGGAACAGCTGGCTTCCAGAAGCGTATGGTTTTGTTGGAAGGGAATTGTCTGTGAATCCTGATGATTGGGTCCATAGATCCCCCTGTGGAAGCACATACCTGGAAGATGTCAAGAGTAGTACTTCTTTAGGAACTTGCCGTTGATAGGCATCATGAACAAGTCCCCATTGGGTTTGGCGAGGCGGTAAGCACCGTTTGAGTATACCGTCTCAATGATGAAAGGTCCTTCCCACTTGGGCTCGAACTTTCCTGGTGTCTTGTGAGTTAACACCATCGGCCTCCTGACTGCCAGAACCTGGTCACCAACTTGAAAAGTTCTCTGTTTGACCTTCTTGTTGAAAGCCTGTGATATACGGGCTTGGTAGAGTTCGATGCGTTGTTGAGTCAGGAGACGCTTTTCATCGAGTGCCTCTAGTTCCCGCAGACGACGACGTTGATTGTCCTCTTCTGTGAGTTTGTTTGTTATTGCTACACGGAGTGAGGGTATCTGGATCTCGAGAGGCAGTACCGCTTCGCTTCCGTAGACCAGGAAGAATGGTATGTTGCCTGTTGGGGTCCGTACCATTGTGCGGTAGGCCCAAAGGCATTCGCCAAGCTTTTCGTCCCAGTCGCGTTTGTTGGATGACACGACCTTTTTGAGCAGCCTAACGATAGTTTTGTTGAACACCTCTGCTAACCCGTTTGCAGCCGGATTGTAGGCGGTGGATGCCACATTTTGAATACGATTCTTGTCACAGAACCTGCTAAAAATATGGCTGATAAACTGAGGACCATTGTCGTGAATGATCTGCCGGGGTACTCCAAAACGGTAAATAACATGGTGTTTGATAAAGCTGACCACCCTGGAGCTCTTTACTTCCGCCAGTGGGACTGTTTCTGCCCATTTGGAGAAGTAATCGGTGATGGCCAGGATGAAGCGGTGTCCTCTTGATGAAGGAGGGGTGATTGGTCCCATAATGTCCATGCCCCAGGCTTCAAAGGGCCAGGAGGCGACTGTAGGATGTAATGGTTCAGACGGTGTATGTATAAAATCTGTATGAAGTTGGCATGCGTGACACTTTTTAGCATACTCAACAGCGTCGGCGGCCATGGTTGGCCAGTAGTATCCCATACGTCAAAGTCGATCCTGCAACTTAGGACCGGGTTGATGAGCTCCGCAAGTTCCGTCATGAGCTTCTCGAAGAGCTTCGGCTGCTTCTTCGTTGGACAGGCATCGAAGAAGGAGCCCATCGAAGGAGCATCGGTACAGCGTTTTGGTAGCTGTATCGTAGTAGAATCGAAGAGAGCGTCTCCTGACTGAGACGGCTTCCTTCGGGTCCTCTGGAAGGGTTCCATAGACAGCGAAGTCGATGAACGGGAACCTCCAGTCTCGGACATTAACACCAGTGTTCGTCGGCATGGCGTGAGCCACTCGCAAGCATAGGTTGTTTCTAGGACAAACCAAGCCTCGGCCAGTTACCGTGACATAGTGTTGAGTCCCAAGGGGCGCTGCCAATGAGGCTGCGAGGCCAGCCAGAGCGTCAGCCTCTAAGTTTTGTAGACGAGGTACGTGTTCGATGAAGAACCCGGTGAAGGTTGAAATGATGTTCAATACAACTTCATGGTAAGGGATCAGATCTTCATGGCGAACCTCGTATTGCCCTCGAATCTGGTTCACGACGAGTTAGGAGTCACCGTAGGCTTCCAGATGGTCCACCCCCAGTTGTTGTACGAGCTGGAGTCCCATGATGAGTGCGTTGTACTCGGCAACATTGTTGGAGCACGGCTTCGAAAGGGAGTAAGCACGCTGGATGACCAACTGATCGGGGAAGACTAAGACTAGCCCCACTCCTGCGATGATTTGGCCTTTGGGGCCTGTTCTTGAAGCGCCATCGAAAAACATCCACCAAACGGAGCTTCCTTCGGTGACGTTGGATTCTTGGACCTCATCCGGGATGTCTTCATAGAGTTTTGAGGATTCTGGGATGGGGTGTGCAGCTAAAAAGTCAGCCAGAGCTTGACCTTTAACAGCTTTTTGTGGGACAAACACCATATTATACGGTGTTAGCAAGATCGTCCATGTGGCTAGCCGGGAGTTCAATGATCCTGGCTTCGTCATGAGGACTCTGAGCGGATTGACTCGGGAAATGACATGAATTGTCTGGCCCGAGACATAATGACGAGTCTTCTGGATGGCAAACACCAAAGCCAAGCACTCCTTTTCAACGGGGTTGTACCGGTGTTCGACCCCGATGAGCGTTCGACTGAGGTAGTAGATTGCTTGCTCATAGCCTGTATCGCTGTTTTGAGCCAGCAGAGTGCCAAGGGAATGATCCATGGCACGGACGTAGAGGAGAAATGGTTTGCCGGCGACAGGTGCCACCAGGACTGGTGGGCTCGTCAAGTAGGCTTTGATGTCGTCGAAAGCCTTTTGGCACTCCTCTGTCCAGACATAAGAGACTCCCTTCTTCATGAGCTGAGTAAAGGGTTGACATCTACCGGAGAGGTTTGCTATGAACCTCCGGATGTATGCCAGACGTCCCTGTAAGCCCCGAAGTTCTCGAAGATTCTTCGGAGGGTCCATGTTGAGGATGGCTTTGGTCTTCTCGGGATCAACATGAATGCCTTTTGCCGTGATGACAAAGCCCAAGAATTTGCCGCTAGAAACCCCCAGGAAGGATTTAGCGGGGTTCATTTTGAGTTGATGTGCCCGCATGAGATCGAAGACTGTCTTCAGATCCTGTAGGTGATCTCCTTTGAGGCGGCTCTTGACTGCGATGTCGTCGACATAGCATTCGACTGTCTTACGAAGATGTTGACGGAAGATGGTGCTCATAGCTCGTTGGTATGTTGCACCGGCGTTCTTCAAGCCGAAAGGCATCACTGTGTAGCAGAAAACACCCTTCGGAGTCCTGAATGACGTGTGTTTTGCGTCATCGGGGAACATCTTGATTTGATTGTAGCCTGAATACCCGTCCATGAAGGACATGCGTTCAAAGCCACATGTGTTGTCGATCATCACATCGGTGATTGGAAGCGGGAATTCGTCCTTCGGGCAAGCAGAGTTGAGGTCCCTGAAGTCGATACAGACTCGTATCTTCCCATTCTTCTTGGTGACAGGTACGACGTTGGCTACCCCATCTGGGTGCTGTTCCTCACGGATAAAGCCGCTGGTCAAGAGTTTGTCCACCTCCTGATCGATGGCATTCATGATGTCCGGACGAAAACGTCGCTGTTGTTGTTTGATAGGTTTGGCATCAGGTAAGATGTTCAACCTATGTATTGCGATCTGTGGATCGAGTCCCGGCATGTCTTCGTAGCTCCAGGCAAAGACGTCGATATACTCTTTAGCCAGCTGGATTAGAGACTCTCGGTCTTCTCCTTCTAGGCTTTTGCTGATGAAGATGGGTTTGGAAGAAGATCCGTCCCCAAGGTCGATCTGCTCGACTTCGTCTTCGGTGAGAGGTTCACGTAACTCAAAACGAGACTCCTATTGTTCTCCTAGGCGTTGAGCCCAGGGTTCTTCTTCGAAGGGTTCCGGCGCTTGGTCTTCGCCTTCACCTTTTTAAGGTTGTGCTGACGTCATGTTAGCTGACAGCACTTTCCTGAAGACTGATCCGATACTGGTATCGGAATCCCAAGTCGATGCTTCGGACGAGTGGGAATGTTCTACGTCTTCTGTGTCTGAACTCTCTGGAGTTGCTGGCGGTGTGATATAGCCTACCCCCCGTCGAGTCCGATTGTAGTAGTCCTACGGCTTTCCCTTAGGTGTCAGAAGCCGGAGAGGGAGACGTCGACCCTTGCCGTAGTTTAGGCCTTTGTTGCTTTTTAGGTCGTAGCCCATCTTTTGGATGATGTGCTTTGCCGTATCCATGTACCGATAGACTTGTACTCTGCCGGTATCAGGTTCTGGCTCGAGTGGCGGGAGGTCTAGATGACGCTCGACTTTGCCCAAAATGATGGATCCTTCGTCTCGGCTTCGTGGAGGGGCTATGAAACAGACTCCTTGAGATGGGACTACTCGATTTACATGATGGACGGTCGTTATTTGTGTTTGCAACGACCGTAGAGCGTTATCTAATGTATACATGGCATTCCAGTACGGAAGACAAGAATAATTAAAAGACACTATTATTGATAAAATACGAGATCTTATCCCGTGGGATTACATTGTCTAAGGAGGGTGCATCTACATCAGCAGAGATATATTCGCCAAGCTCCTCATCTGTAAGCACTGGGGTCGGATCAGGAGAATCCACCACAGCTTTGACTTTGGGGTCTGAGAGGGTTATGTGAGCCCTCTCTGGCATCTTGGATGACTGCGGGGGCTTGCCCTTAAGACGCACCTTCAGAGGTGCCACAACTGCACCTCCTGTGAGTGGTGCCTTCCCCTGTAATTTTGCCACCAGGGGAGCCGGTGTTTGAGGCGGTTTTCCCTTGAGGCGTATCTTCAGGGGAGCCTCAGGAGTCGGTGCTTTCCCTGATAGTTTGATGCTCATTGGAGGCACCTTCTGGGGTGGTTTGCCCTTTAGTCGGATCTTCAAAGGGGCGTCTGGAGTCATCTCAGGCTCCGTGTCCGGCTCAGTTGCCGTCTCTGCTTCATCATCAGCATCGTTGGCTTTCTCCTCGTCAAGTGGCTTGTACAAGTCGGAATCGGTGAAGTAGGCTTCAATCCCTTTGAAAGGATCGATGTCTGCGAACTCCGTCCGGATGACGCCGTTGGTGGATACATATTTTATGCATTGGTGGAGCGTGGAAGGCACCACCATGTACTCATGTAGCCATGGTCGGCCGAGCAGGATGTTGTAGTTGACCTCGGCATCCACCACATAACAAGTCACCTCAGTTTTGAGGTTGCCGATGTGACACTTCAGTCGGATCTTGCCCAGTGGCTCGCTTTTGCTAGCGTTGAAGCCACTGATGGTTGTGTTAGAGGGCGCCAGCCGGTACATTGGGATCCCCAGTTTTGATAGCAGCGCCTTCGGGATGATGCTGAGGGAAGACCCCGGATCGATTTTGAATCCGGCTCACCTTGACTGAACCGATATACCCTGTGTAATACAGCGGTCGGTTATGTCGGTGGTGCTTGAGCAACATGTCTTGTTGGGTGAAAGTTATGTTTGGGATAACTTCATCCGCACAATGACAGTGCGCACAAGTAGTTGGAAGGTCTTCAGGCTGCTTGACCTGACTGAGAAAGGATTCAGCGTCCTTCAGAGCTTCGCAGAGAGCTTCTCGGGAGTCTTTGGAAAGATGCAGGAGCTCGAACAAAGACAGGCGTGCAGGAGTACTGGCCAGTTGTGCCAGTATGTCAAAGTTGTGGGGCTTGGCTAGTCTCGAAGCATTCTTCTTCCGTAGAGGTCTGTCGAAACGGGCCTCCACCTGCTTCTGCTTATTGGCTGCTGAGGGTTTAGACGGGCCCTCCTCAGGGATGGTGCCAGGAGGCACCACCTCGGCGGTAGCTTCGCCGGGCTGGGCGTTCTGTTATGCACGCGTCTGTACTGGAAGTACCTCTTCCGTTGAAGAAGAGACCGTGCGGTAAGACTTGATCTTCCTGCCTTTTGATTTGGAGGTAGAGCGTACCTCCGGTTGTCACCTCGGAGACGAGGTCGGGGTGAACCCAGAGGACCTCTCCTCGAGATGTGGTGAGTGGGATGAGTCCACTCGCATTGTCACGGGTAGGTGGCAGGTTCACCACCTCCATTGTCGCCTTAGGGATGGGGACGACGCCCTCTTGTGTGGTAGTCGGCGGCAAGGTGCCGAACTGAAGTGACACCACATTGGCTGACACCGTCTTCTCTTTATAGTCGACGGAGATTACATCCGCATTGATCATGCGCTGGATGTAATTCTTGAGGACGTAGCAGTCCTTGGTCGGGTGTCCGACAAATCGATAGTAGTGACAGTACCTCGGGTTGTCCACTTTCCTGACTTCATCGGGCCGCTTTGGGTCCGAGAGCTTGATCTTGTCACCCTGCTTCAGTATTTCAAAGAGTTGCAAGGTGTCTTCGTCATTGAATGAATACACCTCCTTGGGTCTCGGTGTCAGTAGAGGCTTCTGAGTAGGCGCAGATGCGTCTTTCGAGGCATTAACAGTCAATGCCTGTTTCCCTTTTGCTTCTCGTCCGGAGTTGTTGGCTGCAGACCTTTTCCCCTTATCCTCAAAGGAGGGAAAGCTGACACCCAGAAGACGTGCATTGGCCGCCTTCTTTTCTGCGACTTCAGCTTCGATGATCAGGGAGCTCCAGTCGGGAAGGGGAGTAGAGTTGAGCCAGAGCTTCACTGCAGGCAGCATGTTCATGCTGCAAGAGGAGAGGAGCGCATGTTCTGGCATGCCTGGAGGTAGCCTGAAGCAGGCCTATCGGAAGCGTTCGATGAACACCCGAACCGTTTCTTTCTCCTTCTGGCATATATCTATGAGAGATGCCATCGTCATGTCCTTCCCGCCGTCGTAGAAGCGATCGAGGAAGAGGCGTGTCAAGTCGTCGAAGGACGATATAGAATTGTCGGGGAGGCTGCAGTACCAGTCATACGCCACCCCTTTTAGGGCCCCAACAAAGATGCTGGTGAGGAGCGCGTCCTCCTTTGGAAGATGCCTCGTCTGTGACTGGAAATATGTCAGGTACCGACGCGGAGAGTCCTTCCCGTCATACGGCGTGAGTGTTTGTGGTTTATACTTTGGGGGATAAACCACCTTGTTCCACTCGAGGGGATAAGGCTGGGGAATGCCCATCTTCTGGCGCTCCTCTTGCCTATTTTTGGACTCGAAGCGCTCCCGCAAGTCCTTGATCATTTCGACCACATCCTCCGTGGAGCTAGGAGTCGGGGAAGGTGGTACCATCTGGAGTGGAGCGTTTAAGGGCTCCGACGTCCGGGGTGCTTCTGTGTCTGAGGGTGCCCGTTGAAGGGGTACACTCGACTCCCCATTGGCTCCTGGGTCGGGACCGGTTGAAGGTGTCCTGGTCAAGGCCGACCATATATCAAACACTGCTTGAGTCAGTGCTTGCATAGAGACAGAGAGGGTTTTGAGTCCTCCCTCTAATGAGTCTATGCGCTGGACAATGTCCTGCGGTGGCGCATCAGACTCGGAATCACCCCCAGTCATGTATACTGTCATGACACGGCCGGGAGTGGATGGATTGGTTGAGGCTTCGCTCTCGGCCTCACTTTCATGTGGAGGAGTCACCTCTCCTGGTGTTCTACCTTGGCCACCCCCAGCCACATTCTGGAGGTCATTCTCGACGGGCGCATCTGCAAGGGCCTGATTGCCCTCAGCTCCGTCTTGAAGGGCCTCTTCGTCTCTACCCCCAGCCGTGTCCTGGGGGACATCCTCGTTTTGAGGGGCTTCTGGGAGGCTGACTTCGCCTCGAGGATGAAGATCCGCCGTAGCTGTGCTTTGGACATCTTCGTCTTCGGAAGGAGGCTCAACAAGGGTCTGACTACCCCCAGCTTCCTCCAAGAACTTCTTCCTCGACCGAGTGCCTTCGAACACTCCAGAGGTCGAGACAGCTGCCTTGGTTTTCCTCAGCTGGCTTTTGGATGAAGACGAGGATTTGCCAGTCGTCTTCCGAACTGACGAGGAGTTGGAGATCACGTTGCATGAAGCAACCCTTGGCTCCTCTTCTGTTGACACCTTCGTCCCGGGACGATGTCGGAGGGGTGTCGATGATTGCAGCCGCTGGAAGACTGATTGCCTTGGTGGTACTGCTGCCTTGCAACAGCAGTTGATGGTGACCACCGCACAAGTATGCCCCGTGAGAGGCGCATCGTGCCTGTTGGTCGACTCTCCTGACCGGCGTTTGTGAGTGATCACGTTACGCAGGTCGTTGGAGGAGAGTGCTACCTTCACACCCCCTTCAGGCGCATGGCAAGGCCAAACGTCGGGGTGGTCAGGTGAGTGCTGCGCCCCCTGATCTAATACCAAGCAGGCATCATAATCAGTAGTGGGGGAACCACAACATTTGAAGTGACTTGAACGGACCTCAAACGCACAACCAGAGGGGCGCGGGAGTTCAAGACCACTGAATTTGCCTCACTCGACTTGGTTGTGCACGCAGTAGATACGTCCAAGTGAGATGAGGACTTTGAAGGTCGACTCATTTTTGGTACAGAAGCACCTGATTCGACCTTGTACAGCTTGCCATCGGCAGCGCGCGTGATTGTGAGCGCGTGCCTCTGGCCTGCTGCTGGCATAGCACGTTTGTGGCGCATGGCCCGTGCCGCCTTGGATTTCTTTGTACTAGCCCGCTGGGGCACATAGTACTCAGCATCCAAATTCTCCTCGCCATTACAGCGAGTGAGTCTGTCAAAGACAGAGACTTTTTGTGGCGCATCAGAGGCGATACGCGGGGCATTGGCTGCGCCCCTGCTCCGTCGACGCATCTTCCTCGCCTGAGAGGGAGACGGCTGGGGAACGTGGTCAGCCGCACGCTTCCCCGAGAGATGCGCTGCATCAGCGGGCGTACCTTGGTTGCTGAGAACGTCAGCAGGAAGGGAGGGCAGGATTGGCGTATTCCCTTCAGTGGTGGTGCCCGAGGCATCGACCTTGCGCACCCAGACACGGCGGGTCTTCTTCGGCTTCGGCAGCCGCTTCGAAGGACTCGCACTTCCTTCAGAAATGAACTCCTCGTACGCCTATTGATTGAGGCGCACGACCAGCGTCTTGTGGGAGGAGCCCACCTTCACGTCGTCGGCCTGTGACACGACTTTCTCGGAAGAGGAGAAAGAAGTCCCCAGCAGAGTCGCCAGCTAGTTTGCCATTAAAATTCTTTTATTGCAAATTTCAATACAAACAGAACAGTGTTATAATATAGGACTTAGATGTAGTCCTAGGAGTACACTTTTGTTTAATATGGGTCCTTAGTGCCAATGGAGCGAGTGGTAATACGTTGACTCCATTGACGGGCTGACGACGGTTATCGGTTCTCTGAAGGTGTAGATTGCTCTGGGTGCTGGAGCTTGCCGAGAGGAGGAAGATGTTGAGTGTCTGTATCTGCCTCTCTGGTGATTCTCTGTATGTTCGCTGTGGATTCTGTGCCTGGGTGAGAAGGAAATGATCCTTCTATTTATAGTTTTGCATGCTGGCTGCTCATACGCGCATGTAGGATGCGCTGGTATATGGGGACGCTACGTGGGGATTGCTGATGGAGGTGCGTGGGATGCGTCCTAATCGAGGGGTAGAATTCTTCATACTGCTGTTTGTGAGCCGGCACGTAGCAGAGGAGAAGATCTTTCTGTTGCTGAAATCTTGGATGGGTTGAGTCAAAGGACACGTGTCATCGACCCATGGCTCGTAGATCTCGGATTTGGTGGGGGGAAGTGATCTGGTGAGCTGCGCCTTGGATTGGACGCAGGAGGAGGCTGCGGCTCGTAACCTTTAGGAGTTACAAACCGTTTGGGGCGTATGGCTTTTGAGACGCATGCAGGCGACTTTTCTTCTGTCTTTTGGGATCAGAGAGCAGTCTGAGGCGCATGGCTTTTGAGGCGCATGCAGATTTGGGCGCATGGCTGCAGAGGCACATGCGGGTGGTTGAGTGGCCACGTGGCAGTAGCCATCGGGATAAAGTCATGATGACGCTGACGTTGTCGACGCTTCGTTTTCTGAAAAAGCTGTCAACTGTTCAGACTTTGGGAGGTGTGCTGCCAACTCTGTCAGTTCAGTATTTAATGTTTCTGACATTCGATGGACAGCTGAGTGGGCGCGTCGATTAGCGTTCCACTCGGTATGGAGATGTGTGGGGGCGCATCCTCTGTGATGCGCCTGGTACTGAAGGGCACGTCTATGTGATGCGCCTGATGCCGAAGGGCACGTCCGTGTGATGCGCTGTCTGACTGGCGTATCCGACATGTCTTTTAATGATACAGCTGTTTCGCTCCTCGAGTGCTTTAAATAGCCGTTTGGCTGAATTCGAGGCGTCCGATTCATCCATTTAATGCAAATTCATTGCACGGAATTCGGAGAGCCATCCACTTGGCGCATGGGTTTGATCTGCCCGGCCTATAAATAGTGGCATGGAGAGAAGGTTTGCTTCTCGTTCCCTCACGTACTTCCGACATGAACTTGGGTACTCGAGTGCCTTCTGTTGATGAAGTACTCCCGAGGGTGAAGATGAGACGCCATGTCTTCGTTGCTGCACTTGAAGGTGACTGTTACATCCAAAAGACGGAATCGAGGGCTTCCGAGGCAGGCGGAAGGTGCCTGTTGCATCCAAAGATAGGGATGCTCGGGCCTCGTCTCCGTTATTCCGGAAGAGCCGTAGATCGGAATGGCGGTGCTAGGCTCTTTCTTCCTTCAAAGTGGGGGCTGCCCACTCTGGTTGTGTTGAAAGCTGTTCCTTTCGCCGTGGTTTCGATCACGGTCTTCCTTCGCCTTTGGAGGCTCTTTCGAAGCCTCCCCTGGCCACAGATTTGCGGTGCTCTTCTCTTCCTTGGTTCCAGCCAGAGGGTTAAATGCTTTGTTTAGTCGAAGCACTTATCAGGTGAGCCTGGCTGGAAGAGCAGCACATAACTGGGCTGCTGAAGGGATGGTGGGATGCGCCTAGTTGGAGGCGCATGGTATCTGCTGCGCCTAACTGGTGGCGCATGGTGACTGCTGCGCCTATCTGGAGGCGCATGGTGACCGCTGGCTGTAGACTTAGGATCTTTCCTTTGTAGAGTTTCTCCTTTGTACAACCTTTTCTAGACATGTAATAGACTTTTGTGTATAAATAAAAAGTCCTTTTTCAAATGTCTATACTTATTGACCTTGCTGTGAAGTGTTCTATCCGAGTTCTGGCGCATGTAGTGTCTGGCGCATGGGCTTTCTTGGTTGTGAAATTCCATGCTTCTACAGTCATTTACTTGGAATTTCTAGATGAGATGTGCTCGTTCCATCCTGACTGGATATGTTGACAAATATTACATATGATATAGACGACTGTCCTACTTTCTACGGGGCCTACGAGGGTGGTACACAGGATCCTGAAGAGGATCTAGCTTAGTAGGGAGTGCCTAGCATAGTCTAGTATTTATTGTTTTCAGTTTGTATCAGATTGTTCCGAATGTTAGTTGAGACTTATTTATATTCAGGACTTGCACTTATTTATGTTGGACATCTATATTGTGTGTTGTGATAACTCTACTATTTATTCAGTTTCTTCCTTTTATCTGATTATATAATTAGATGTCATATTATACCTCCGTGCGGAGATGACAGGTTATATACTTCATACTGTTAGTTGATAGATGTTATAGATGACCTATACAGCGTTCTACCGCCGACACTGCGGCGTAGGATAGACGTACCCACGTTCTCGTACCCCTAATCAGGGTGCGGGTCATGACAAATTTGTTCAATGTAAAACTAGTGGGGTCAGACCCCCAATAGCAAGTACCACAAAGGAAGCCAAACTATGAACTAAAATTGGCATGCAAATCATAGCAACTCTAAAGTCAAGCAGTAAACACATGACAAGAATAATGTAAAGGTACCACAGAAATATGAAAGAAAACTAGAAGTTTGTAAGGAAACAACATGTGAACATGTAAATATATAGGGTATGTAGCATGTGATGAAATCGAGCATGTGGGACAAGTGGTAAGGACAAGCATGAGAGACATATAGTGATGCCAAGACTGTAGCAGAAATGATAGCATGTGAGAAAATAGCAGAAAGCTAGGTACTGAAATAAGATAAACTGGAACAAGACTAGACTAAACTAAACATGAATAGACTCCATCCATCAATCACGGCCAAACAATGAGTACGGCTTGATACTTTAGCTAACTAGGGTTGTGACAATCCTAATTACTAACATATGCAAGTTTGAGAAATTCGATCAAGTTATCTGCCCTGCAAACTACCCGATTGATCCAAGCCAAAAGAAAAACAAGTATAGCAGACACACCGTAATAAGATACGCATGTCCTAAAGAAGTGCCACACTCGACGGTGTGCTGGAAGAGTGCTCATGATGACAGATAGCTCTAAATCTCTAGTAGATATATATAAGACCAAAAAACAAGGGGTACAGGTAACCGGAAAAGTCTCACCTCCCAATGATCTAGATAATCAAGCTAGTTATATAGTTCTTAACATATTCATTTAGGATTCCGGGTGTGACATTCTGCAAAATCCATCCTAGATATGAGACATGTGAGACTAGACAAGACAAGCAAGATTGTGCACTACAATAGCCACAATAAGACATGACAATATCAAGACAAGAGTGTGCTACGACGAGCCATTATCAAGGAGCTAGACATGTACTGGAATCAAGAGTGCGCCATGACAGACCACTATCAAGCAAGCTAGGAAAAGACATGTACAAGAGTGTACCACGACGGATCACTTTGAAGTAAATACTGGACATGGCATAGACTGTAAAATACAATAATTTTTGGAAGGAGATAGCATTACATAGTAAGTATAGAAGAACATATGAACATAAGTTAGTGTCAAGTGTATATAGGGTGTACAATCATTCTCTAAGCATACAAGGTCATCTAATCATGTTAAGAATTCATTACAGTCGATGAAAATATCAAAAACGGACAAAAATGGGCAAAAACGGGCAAAAACAGACAAAAATAGCCTAACCGGATCATCCGACAGATTACCGGCGGATTTTTCAAAGTGTCACAGCAAGTTTTGTGGGCAAATTCGGATGATCCGGTGGATTTTCGAGGATTACCGACGGATTATCCGAACCGTCACAGAAAGTTAATTTTTTGAAAACTCAAAAATTTGTTTCGGCCATAAAAACTTCATTTTAAATCGAAATTCAGATTTTCAAAAGTCAAAATCACATAAAATTTAATTTCCTACAACATGGGAGTATTAGTTTTCATAAATTCAAATATTTGATAGATCAATACCTTAAAATACTCCAAAAATAGGTTATCGGAAAACCGAAACGGGTTCCGATTTCCACCAAACTCACAATCCATGGTATATATACTAGGTGAGGTACTCATATAACGTATGTGACCAAGATCCATGATGGTAACACCAGTATCACTCTTGATACCGAGTTTTCTTCCAAGTCAATATTGAATTTTAACAGAAAATCAAAACCTAGTTCTAACCAAATTTAGAAACATACATATAGACGAGAATCACAAGAAAAATATTTTCAACAAAATGAGTTTAGGACAATTCTAAGCATTTAATATCAAGGAAAAAAAATAACAACAAAACAATATTGTTCAAGAATTTGGCAAGATATACTTGCCTAGGTTAAGCTCTAACCCTAATCTTCTATTTCACTACCAAGAGGGGTACGAAACCACACTCTAGGCCTCAAGGCCAAGCTTCCCTATGCTCTTGAGGAAGAGGAATGAAAGTGAAGAGGGAAGGCAGAAAGAATAAAAAGAGAAGGAGAGAGAAAGTAAAAGTGTATATATAGAAGGAGAATTAATCATGACCTTTGAATGGTGATCCATGTCAAGTCAATCGTAACCGTCCAAAGAAAACCAAGTATCCATTGGATAATAGAGTACATCTATACTATTCACGAAAATATCTAAATACTATTCATCAAAATATCTAAAATATTATTTACAAAAATATCGAAAACACGATTCATGAAAGTATATGAAATCGAAAATATCTCAAATATAGAAAATCTGTCCGGACGGTATGCCATCGGTATACAACGGTATACTGGCGGCATGCTGGTAAAGGATAAAATTTATAAGTTAGGAAAATTTTAAAACATTCCAAAAATTAAGAAAATATGAAATACACTAGAAAATACGTATCCGTATATAAATACCGATACTATGAGGCGAGTCTCACAACTACCTCTGAGTACATTCTTACCTCTGAACAAGCATTTTTACCCCTCGATAACCACCCCACGGTGCCTATTATCTTCACTTAACATCTGCATTTTAAATGCAGTTAAGACGACAAATCCACAAAATCTCTCTACAACAAAAGTCCACAATCGCAAAGGAACTCACATAAACCAGCAAAAAGAGATTAGATTTTTATTGATATTCATGATTACAAATGATGGAAATCTACTACATGTTTAGATTTTTCATTTCAAGAATATGTTAGAATCTAACAATGGCAACTAACCAACAACTTTACCTCTGAGTTGTTCTTACGTTTCTTACCATGTTCTTTTTTTCCTTTGAATAAGTAACATGTCTGGAATCTTACTTTTGTCATGTTTAAATTACCTCTGAGCAAGCATTAATCACCTTACATTGCCTATCGTTTCCACTCAACATCCACATTTTAAATGCACTTAGGATGACAAGTCCATAAAATCCCTCTACAACAAAAGTCCACAATCACAAAGGAACTTACATAGACCAGCAAAAGAAGATTAGATTTTCCATTGATATTCATGATTATGATGGAAATCTACTATCTGTTTAGATTTTTCATTAATATTCGTGATTACATATGATGGAAATCTATTATATGGAAAATCTCTACGGATGACTCTGGCACACTTCTCTCTCCATGTAGAGGGTAGTGATGTGATAAATGCCCCCTTGTAGAGGGCATTGATGTGACAAATGCCCTACGTTGTAAAGGGCAGTGATGTGAAAAATGCTCCAACGGAGGTCAGTGATGTCACAAATCTCCAGCGCTGGACCTGCATTAATTTTTCAAGACAAGCAGGAAGGCCGTCTCGAATGTGCTGGATGGTCACTGTAGAAGCTAAAAAATATTAACAAAATGCGTTGCGCCATTCACAGATAGCGCACGGCGCCATCTATCAAATGGCGCCCCACATCAAATGGCGTCTATCATCAAATAGTGCCCAACCATCTGATAGCGCTAGGCCTCCACGTGGCAAGCTTCCTCAAGAAGCTAAATCATCAGTCATGATGACTGACAACACAACAGTCGAGAAAATCCCTTCGAATTTCGAGCGCACGACACTCGAGGAAAATTTATGTTAGATTTGTCATTATGGTGACTGTCAGTTACTTTTTCAGTGCCATCTATCAAATAACGTGAAGTAATAAACTCTTTACCGACTTAACACTCAGTGCCATTCACAGTTGGTGCCAAACAACAGGATGCGCCATTCGTTAACCGGCGCCAATCAATCAATCATTATTTAGAAGCAGTTAAAGATGACGTGGCATATATGCCACTAATCTCGAAGAACGTATATAGGAAACTGCCTATGACCAAACGCCTTTCTCTTACAGAAAGCCACGTGTCCCATACAGTTAATTTAATCATTTGCAAAATGGATAAAACAGAACGTGGCGTACAAAGTAAGACAACAATCAGTGTATTTTATACTGCACGCCAATCCTTATAACTGCTTGGCAGTTATCCAAAACTCGATAAATAGAGTTCTAAAATCATTTCCCAGGGCATTATTAATGATCATTATCTTCTGACAAGAATTCTCGGCACTTCCCTATCGCTTCTGCAGCACGTTCAAGAGATTTTTTTTCTCCGACATCGCATCATCCAAGGGATAAAGTGATCATCTTTTGAACAGATTCTTACAGTTGTACTTCTCCAGAATCAAATTTTACTTTGTACTTTTCTTTTTTTTGTTTGTATTTAAGTTTTTCTTTGAAGATTTTTGTTTTTGCAAACAAAATGGTGACTCTGCTAGGGACGACTTTCTTCTCTAATGAGAAAGTGACAACTCAATGCGATATTGAATCGGTCGGCATGACGCAGGAGACTTTGGTCGTCGAGTTCGACCAGATAGCTTATGAAGAGATGAGTGGCGTCGGGAGTGCTAAGCACGCTACTGCTGCTACCAAGAATAGGAAGACGCACGCCATCTGGACTCCGAAGTTCACGTCTGTGCCAATCACTGTTGCTGATGCCCAAAATAAGGAAAAGTGTCCAATGGCCATTCTCCACTCTTCCCCAGTCCTTGACTTGGTGGAAAACACACTTGATTGTGCCTTTGCGCTAATCAGTGCCCAAACACTTTGCGCCAATCAGTGCCCAAACACTCTTCCCCAGTCCTTGACTTGGTGGAAAACACACTTGATTGTGCCTTTGCGCCAATCAGTGCCCAAACACTTCTGCCAATAGGCTCCGTGTTAAACATGTTGTGCCAACGTACGCAGAACAATAAGGCATTCTGTATACTTTGTGCCAAACTGATTCGCGTTAGGCTGCTCTGCGCCAATCAAGTTTGCGCCATGATCTTACCACCCTGCGCATCTTAAGGATTGAACATGGAAGACTAAAAGTGTCACAAACTGACAACTAAGTGACTCCAGATACTGACATGTGCACCTATCTTACTCAGCCAAATCATATGGTGTGCCAGAAGACTTTGATGCAGTCTGCGCCAACCAATAGTTCACGCACAGTGAAGGCTCCTAAGAATAAAAACCCTCTCACTTATGCCAATGAGCTCAGTACTGTCATGTACACGCAGGGAACACAAAAATTTAGAAACAAACATCATATTCCTAATGTAATCAGGCAGAGTCTGCCTTCTTCTTCTTCTTCTTCTCCTCATAATATAATAGATCTCTGTGAGCTTATCTTACAAAAGTAGAAGATCAAAGACTTACCTCGTACAACAGTGACTTCACATAACGAACATCACTGCCATAAGGTGATAATCAAGTATTGCTGTAAGTCAGCAAAACGGTCTATGTTTGACCGTTTGAATTACTCTCGCTCTCCTAATATGTTCCTGATAGACGAGGATGAGTTGATGTTTGTCTCTACAAATACGATATCTCATAGCACTGGGGGCGAAAGATGCCCGAGGACTTTACATAACGAACGTCGCTGTCATTCATACGAGGCAGAAGTCAAATGATGTTGTAAGCCTGTAAAATGGTCTGTGTTTGACCTTTTAAATTACTTTTGCTCTTCTAATGTGATCATTGTAGTGCCCCACTCCTTGCGGTCCACTATGTAATACCTACGGCTTGTTGACTCAGTCATGAACTGAGTATTTGGTGAAACCTTTGCCGGTATCGATTGATCACGGATGAAATGCAATGAACCTTTCCAATTGATGGATTGGCTTCTATTGAAATGAATCCAAGAGTTTTGCTGAATATTTTCTCTTTGCTGCTTGGTTTTGATGAATGCGTTTTCGTGTTGGTTTTCGATGATTGGTTTTCATTGTTCGCTTTCATCGCATTTCGCATTCATTTCGAATCTTGAGAGAAAGAGACGAAGTATGCTAATCAACTGTTGGTGCCATTGTAGGCCGCGTGAATTGTTCGTGAATGGCGCGTGAAGTCCCTCCTTCTCTCTACTAAGATTCATCTCGGTGAGTTGCTTCAACCGAACAGACATTGATCTGTACGCCTAAGAAAAATGATCTCTAGTCTACTCTGTTGCCTTGTCCCAATGATCAACGATACCACATCCACAAAAGATAAGAGAAGATAATTGAATTGAATCAAATGCAAGAATATGTGTTGCCACTCTATCTGCTCGATAAGAATGATCATCTGCTTGTCATCAGTATGCTTGAAATGTAGACATGTACAGACGAACTTGTACGTGTTGAGATAAACCTGAAGGCACGAATCAAACGTGTCGTATACCTGTGCATAAGTCCAAGTGTGTCTCATCTGATAGAACGGCTAGAGCATGCATTTGGTCTCGGACAACTTGTATACAAGGAAATATTTGTCTCTCGGGTGGTATCTGGGGGCACCTGGAACCGCTCGGCCTAGGAGAGATTAGGGCCTCCATGTGAAAATGGGAGTCGATCTGAGTCCTTAGCGACGAGCTGAACCAAAGAGTCACAGCGGCTAATCATGGGGAAAACCCATGGACCAACATGTAGAATAGTCCACCTGCATGACCCGAATGACAACTTCAATATCTGCAAGAATGAATCATGAATTACTCATTATGCAAATTGTGCTAACGTGGTTTTGTGCAGGGATGACTGCCGGCGAGGGTAAGTTGCTATGATATATTCTATCTGTCATGTTCTTATGAATCGTTAAAAAGAACCTAGACAAGTAGAAAGATCACTAGTAAATGTTAGCTCAACATATTGATTTAGTGCAGAGATTTGCGAGTTCGGCCAAAAGCCGCTCGCCAGTACATGATGTGTACTGACCCACGTTGTGGGCATCCTTTTCAGAAGCAAAAGGAGACAGGGGGATTTCAAGTGAGGCACCGAAGCTCGTCTAGCCCAGTAGAGCTCGTGGATCGCCTCGAAGTTTACTTTCAGTCAATTGCAAGTTTCCAGTTTTCATTTCCTTGAAGGTGTCTTTCAATTCCAGCTTGTAATAAAGGATATCATATATGGGCATTGTGGCTAATTTCAAAAGAGTATTTCAATGAGAATCTTGTAGCCAAATTATAAGGCAAATCTGAGTTACAAAGCTTTGTACTTGTATTCCAAACAAGCTATGAATAAAATGAGTATTTCTATTTCAAATCTCTGTGTCCAATATTTGGTTTTCTGCAATGGGTGCGTGCGTGTGTTTTTGCTTGACTAGTTGTTTTTGTGCAGGTACATGGCCTTGTGCAAGCGCAACTTAGGCTTGCACGGCATCACGCCTTAGCGAGGACGATCGATCCCGCAGGGATCCAAGCAAGACGGACGACCCTAGCGGGATCGGGGCGTGACAAAGTGGTATCAGAGCACGGTTTTACGTCCTTGGCCTCTTGCAAATATCGTTTTCAAAAAGTATATAAAGTACTTTGACGGCTTTCAAAAGTGTCCCGATTTTGAGTTATGAAAACCAATGCCCCATACAATAAGTCCATAATATTTTATGAGACTGACAGAAGTTATACTGTTTTGTAGAGAAATGGCTCCTCCTCGTGCCTCTGGCTCGACCGATCCGATAGAACGGATCATGAGAATGTTGGAGCTGCAAAGGCAGGATAGTGAGGAAAACAACCAAATACACCAGGCCCGAGCGGCTGCCCAACAAAAGCAGTTGGATGCCTTGACCCAGCTTATCACGGCGCTTGCGGCAAATCAAAATGCCACTGCAGCGACGGAACAGACGGGAACGCCCGAGATCGAGCCCGTAGAAGGTGATGAGCCCCAGCCGGCGCAAAGGCACACTGTCTTTAGGCCAAAGGACTTCTTGGACGCGAAACCTCCAGAATTTCAAGGCAGGACGTCACCCGACAAGGTGATGGACTGGATTGATAAAATAGAGACTCTGTTCGCGTTCATAGGAGTTCCAAGTAGCAAAAAGGTAGTCTGTGCCGTTATGCTCCTACGGCTGCGGGCGAAGGACTGGTGGAAGGCGAAGAAGCCGGCGCTGCTCGCAACGGCTAGGAATGGAAAGATCTCGTGGGCCTTGTTCAAGAAGGCGTTTCTCGATCAATATCTGCCTCGAGCCATGAGCAAGAAGATGGAGGATGACTTCATCACACTGAAACAGGGGGATATGTCCGTGGAGGACTATGAATCTGAATTTGCTAAGTTGGCAAATTTTGCCGCTGCTTGGCTTCCCACGGAACAGACTCGCATAAATCGATTCGTGGAAGGTCTGAATTACGACATCCAGTTAAGTGTGCTGAATCGAGAATGCGAGTCCTATTCTCAAGCCTTTGAGGCGGCGCTCCAGGTAGAACAGTTCGAGCAGAGGAAAGCGTCCAACAAAGCGCAGAACAGTCGGAATCAGCCCGTCAAGAGATATCATGACGGAGAGAAAAAAACTGACGGGGAACAAAACAACAAACCTGTATGCGGCTTCTGCGGTCGTCGAGGGCATGTCAAAGAAGACTGCCGCTATGTGAATGGCCAAAGTTGCAGTCACTGTGGCAAGAGTGGGCACGTCAAAGAGGACTGTCGTGCCGCTAACAACGCTTGTTTTCGTTGTGGCCAACAGGGCCATTCAGTCAAATATTGCCCGAAAAAGAATAGAACGGATCAGAATAAAGATGACACTGAAGAGCGTGGGCAACTGCCAGGCCCACCGCCGCTTAGAGACCATCCGCACAACCAGCCGCAGCGGACTAATGCGCGCGTCTTCAATCTCTCCACGTTGCTTGACCCAGAATGCAACAATAGTGGAGGTGAGTTTTGTTTCTTAAGTTTTGAGGACAAAACTTTTTTTTGGTGGGTTATTATGTAGTGCCCCACTCCTTGCGGTCCACTATGTAATACCTACGGCTTGTTGACTCAGTCATGAACTGAGTATTTGGTGAAACCTTTGCCGGTATCGATTGATCACGGATGAAATGCAATGAACCTTTCCAATTGATGGATTGGCTTCTATTGAAATGAATCCAAGAGTTTTGCTGAATGTTTTCTCTTTGCTGCTTGGTTTTGATGAATGCGTTTTCGTGTTGGTTTTCGATGATTGGTTTTCATTGTTCGCTTTCATCGCATTTCGCATTCATTCCGAATCTTGAGAGAAAGAGACGAAGTATGCTAATCAACTGTTGGTGCCATTGTAGGCCGCGTGAATTGTTCGTGAACGGCGCGTGAAGTCCCTCCTTCTCTCTACTAAGATTCATCTCGGTGAGTTGCTTCAACCGAACAGACATTGATCTGTACGCCTAAGAAAAATGATCTCTAGTCTACTCTGTTGCCTTGTCCCAATGATCAACGATACCACATCCACAAAAGATAAGAAAAGATAATTGAATTGAATCAAATGCAAGAATATGTGTTGCCACTCTATCTGCTCGATAAGAATGATCATCTGCTTGTCATCAGTATGCTTGAAATATAGACATGTACAGACGAACTTGTACGTGTTGAGATAAACCTGAAGGCACGAATCAAACGTGTCGTATACCTGTGCATAAGTCCAAGTGTGTCTCATCTGATAGAACGGCTAGAGCATGCATTTGGTCTCGGACAACTTGTATACAAGGAAATATTTGTCTCTCGGGTGGTATCTGGGGGCACCTGGAACCGCTCGGCCTAGGAGAGATTAGGGCCTCCATGTGAAAATGGGAGTCGATCTGAGTCCTTAGCGACGAGCTGAACCAAAGAGTCACAGCGGCTAATCATGGGGAAAACCCATGGACCAACATGTAGAATAGTCCACCTGCATGACCCGAATGACAACTTCAATATCTGCAAGAATGAATCATGAATTACTCATTATGCAAATTGTGCTAACGTGGTTTTGTGCAGGGATGACTGCCGGCGAGGGTAAGTTGCTATGATATATTCTATCTGTCATATTCTTATGAATCGTTAAAAAGAACCTAGACAAGTAGAAAGATCACTAGTAAATGTTAGCTCAACATATTGATTTAGTGCAGAGATTTGCGAGTTCGGCCAAAAGCCGCTCGCCAGTACATGATGTGTACTGACCCACGTTGTGGGCATCCTTTTCAGAAGCAAAAGGAGACAGGGGGATTTCAAGTGAGGCACCGAAGCTCGTCTAGCCCAGTAGAGCTCGTGGATCGCCTCGAAGTTTACTTTCAGTCAATTGCAAGTTTCCAGTTTTCATTTCCTTGAAGGTGTCTTTCAATTCCAGCTTGTAATAAAGGATATCATGTATGGGCATTGTGGCTAATTTCAAAAGAGTATTTCAATGAGAATCTTATAGCCAAATTATAAGGCAAATCTGAGTTACAAAGCTTTGTACTTGTATTCCAAACAAGCTATGAATAAAATGAGTATTTCTATTTCAAATCTCTGTGTCCAATATTTGGTTTTCTGCAATGGGTGCGTGCGTGTGTTTTTGCTTGACTAGTTGTTTTTGTTCAGGTACATGGCCTTGTGCAAGCGCAACTTAGGCTTGCACGGCATCACGCCTTAGCGAGGACGATCGATCCCGCAGGGATCCAAGCAAGACGGACGACCCTAGCGGGATCGGGGCGTGACAATCATGATAGATAAATATGAGTTGATGTTTGCCTCTGCAAATATGACGTCTCATAGCACTGGGGTGGAAGACGCCCGAGGCATAACTCGTAACGACCTCTGACTCGACAATTCTGCAACCAAATCATGGACCGTCCGAAGGAGTCTATCAAAACACAAGATCGAGAAGCTGAGACTTCCTTGGTCAAAGGAATCTTCCCGATTCCAACCCTGGGGGTAACAGTTGACTAGACTTTGATGTCGATAGCAAGGATTCTGATCGAACTATTTTGTCCATTAGTTCATCCTCAGTATCGAGAGAAATGACTGCTTACGTAACCAACGAAGAGCAGGATGCTTTTAATTCTGCCAATCAAGAATAATGGATCGCTGCTTTGGAGACTAATCTAAAGACTATGGCTGATATGGTTACGAGTATGCACGCGGTGATCATGGCACAACATGTTATTCTACCAGTTATGAACCCAGTTCCAACTCAAGAACACGTGCCAGGTTCTGTGACTGTCCACACTGGCCCTGGAGCACAACCTCTTCCAAATACCACCATCCCAAAAGTTATACACCTGCGAACACAGACTCCTCCAAGTCACTCTAGTGCTGGGGGGTGGTACTTACCATGCAGTTCCATATCCCAATCCTATAAATCAATATGTTGCTCTTCAAATATTAGGGGACCTTCTTGAAGCAGTCAAGCTTCTATAAAATTAGTTTGAAGCTTTTAAGAAAAAAGAGGGTTTATAGAAGTTAGGAATCAAACAGCCTTACCATGCAGAGTGAAAGGAAGTCCCGTTCCCGCCCAAATATAAGCCGCCGACCATAATACTATTCGACGAAAGCACATCTCCGAGTCAATACATCAATTACTTCAAAATGATGATTGATCATCTCCAGCAAAATGATGCTCTACTCACTAGAGTATTCGTCGGATACTTATCAAGTGTTGCCTATAATTGGTATCAAAGCTTGTCGGATGGTTGTATAACATCCTTCACACCCTTGAAATAGATGTTCCTGGAACGATTCTATGAAGGGACGCACGACATAACCATGTCTGCCCTTACCAAAATCAAATAGAAGCCTAATGAAACAACAGAACATTTTATAGAGGGCTTTCGACGAGAGGCACTAAAAATGCATCTGGGAACCCCTGACATATTGACTATAGATACTTACAAATCAAACTTGTTACCTATAGTCAGCATATAGATAGGACCAACACAGTTCCAAGATTGGGGTTCCTTTATTTTAAGTGCCTGAGCAGCTGAAGACAGTGCTAAAATGTTTAAGCAACTAGGCATCTTGATGCCAAATCTTGATAAAGATAAGCATCCTACTACCAGCAGCGGTAATCACCCAAACGCTCGCAAGGGTAAAGAAGCTATAGCCATCAATGTAGGTCAGCCAACACCTATAGCAACAGCACCTCCACAGAGGACAGCACCATGACCTAAGGAGGAGTATTCTTTTGATGATGGCAACGTCATGAGCATCTTGGATTGCTTATTTAAAAGTAATAAGCTTCAACTACCGAAATCAAGCGGCCAGACAAAGTAGGTAAAACTGACAATCCTAAGTATTATATGTATCACAGGTTTCTGGGTCATCCAACCAGGGCATGCTACGTACTCAAAGAGAAGATACAAGATCTAGTCAATGCCAAGGCAATCACTCTCCGAAAGGACGAAAAGACGATGACCGCTAATGTCATTTTTCTATAATTCGAAGACTTCCCTGCTCAACTAGTTCCTGACGGTGTAGACCCAATACCAAAAGCAACTATGGAGATCGTCAAACTCCCGCCGGTGCAAAACGACGGTTTGGTCCCGCTGTCGACAGCTAAAAGTAGAATCATGTGGGTTCATCCTGACCTAGTCGCCGATTTTGAGCATAAGACATATATCCCTTCTACCAAATCGAAGAAATCAGCCAAGTACAAATCATGTAACATGACTTCGAGTGAGCACACCTCACTTGATGACCATGTTCCCTCCTTGAAGGCTACTTTCATTCTGACAGGATCTATGTCTTCTTCTTCAGAGATTGCTCCGTCGACATCGAAAGTCAACTACCAACTTGAATTCCATCGATACAGTCAGTGATCTCGTGAGCTGATGCTAAAAATGGGATATGACTTTCAAAAAGCACCAGGTTTGAACAATGGAAAGGGGTCTCCGATACCTCTCTCTCTGCAACTTTAAGACAACAAGTCTCGTGTCGACTTGGGATTCGGGGTAAATCATATGTTACCTCATCAACGAAAGAAGCCTTCCAAAGGCAAAGCACGTGCAAAGACATGTAACATGGTTTCTCTCTTACCTACTTCAGAAGAAGAAGTCTTAGCCGGTACCAGGTCTGGAAGACTTTATCTCAGAGACTACCCAGATGGTCAAGAGAATAAAGTTGTTGCTCCTCCTCCTGCTCCTAATTCCCTTCCAACATTAGCTCTACTAGATGATTTGGGCTCTTCTAAACCAGTAGTAGCTGATAAAGGCAAACAATATGTTTGCTAAGACAAGAATTTAAAAAAGACTCCACTACAAGGTCTTCAAAAGCCATACAACTTTGACATATTGGCTCAGCTAGCCAATACTCTAGCGATGTTATCAATCTTTGAACTTTTTTGTCTTTCGAAGAAAACTCGAGAAACGCTAAGCGAAGCCTTGATACAAGCTGATGTTTGCCTTGCATACCTTAAGAAGTTAGATAAAGAACATGTGGCATGCCATCAAAGTCATAGTGTAATAGAGATAATCCTAAATATCACCTTTATCCAGGATAATATGCTATTGGAAGACAATCGACATGACCGATCTCTTTACTGTACTGGATATGTCGACACAATGAGAGTAGATCACATTCTTGTGGATCCCGGATCTGCACTCAGCATAATCTCGAAAACTCTGCTGGATCCTCTGAAGATTCCAGTTCATAGCCTCTCAGCGACGGTTACAACTATTCTCGGGTTCAATTATGGAAAGATCAAACCACTCGAAAAGAATAGCTTCAGAGTTTAAACCGGCAATTTCGTACCAAAGTCACCTGTTATGTGATTGACTGTCACGTTTCCTATAACATATTATTAGGAAGTCTATGGTTGCATGAGCATAATATTGTGTCGCTACTCTCCACCAATGCTTTAAGTACGTGGACGAAAACGGGGATATAAAGAAGGAAGTTGCTAACCTCAATCCTTTTCGAGGCATCGAAGCCTACTATATGAATTTCAGATGTACAAAGAAGAGTCCATGAAGGTTGTGTTGGCTATGGACACGGAAGAAGACTAAAATGATGAGCCAGACGAGGTCTTGGTGATTTCAGTCAATGGACGCACTTCTCGTCCTTCGTCTTCTTAAATGCTGACTATTAATCTTGCCCCTCCTACTGAAAAATTAGAGCAAATGGAGCTCACCACTTCTGAGCCTCTTATATCGACCTTCGTCGTAACAAGCCTACTACTCTTCCTCTCCCTCTTATCATCGACTTGGCGATGTCTTCAGCCAAGGTCAAAAATATTATTGTAACAGTTGAAACAGTGAAAGATATCAATAAAGAAATGTCTCCTTCAAAGTATATTGATGTCAATTTTTACGTCCAACATTACTTAGAAATTATGGATAATTTCGAACCTCTCACCATATGAGCAATTCAGCCTCTCCAGGATGAGATATCATTTGCACCTGTACAAAACTCGTTCTTCGTGGTTCCTCCTCGAAACGATGATGAGCATCCAGTTCTCTTCAGCAGAGAACGAAACCAAAGGGCTATACTCGATAGTGATTCTGAAAATGATGACTGTGGAAAAATACAACTATGTCGTTATAGTCAACTATCAAATAACATCATCCAAAAAATGGATTACAATTTCTGGTCTGGACATAATGGAGGTAAGGGCAGACAAACTCCTATTCAACTACTGGCCCCGAAAGGAAGGTCATCACAATAACAAGAATAAACATGGGTTGGGCTACACTACGCCGATCACAACCCCAGACAGATCTGAGTCGGATGAATAGACCCGATCTCACTCTTCTGATTCCACCTCATGGGACTCAGACACCAGCGTAGGGATATCCATCGACTGATTATATCTGTTAATATGGTGACAATTGAATTTCTAGAAGATTATGATGACTTCAACAAGACTTATGAGAACGAGCCTTGGGCACAAAGGATGGATACTCAATGGAAACTTTACTTCGAACAGCGTGAACCACCTACTGAGGATGAATTGATCCAGATTGACGTCGGAGACAAAGGTTCTCCTAGGCCTATCTTTATCAGTAAAAGCCTCCAGGAGGCAGACAGACAAGAACTGGTTCAGCTCTTTAAAGAATACATTGACGTGTTCGCCTGGGCTATGAAGACATGCCAGGACTAGATCCTTAGATCGCTACTCATAAGCTTAATATTTTTCCAAACTCTAACTATGTTAAATAGCAATAGCGACGATTTCGACCTGATATAATAAACGCTATAGAAGCTGAAGTCAATAAGCTCACCGCCTGCGGCTTTGTTAGGGAGGAACAACATCACGACTGGGTGGCTAATATTGTCCCGGTTATAAAAAAAAGAAAAAACTTGAGTCTGCATCGACTTCAGAGAACTCAACGCAGCTTGTGCCAAAGACGAGTTTCCTCTTCCTATCACCGATGTCATGATCGACAATACTTGTAAGTTCGAACGAATGTCGTTCATAGATAGATTCTCTGGTTATAATCATATTAAAATGAATCCTGAAGACAAAAAACATACATCCTTTCATACTCTTCTGGGACTCTATTGCTATACAGTCATATTGTTTGGTATCAAGAATGCTGGTGCCACCTATCAACGGGCCATGAGTACTATTTTTTGTGAGCATTTACGAAAAATAGTGTAATGTTATATCGACGATATTGCTGTCAAGAGTTGTTTAAATAAAGATCACATCCAAGACTGAAGAATATCTTCGATATAATGCATCAACATTAACTCAAGATGAATCCCACCAAGTAATTCATGCGTGTCTCTAGTGGCAAATTTCTTGGATTTGTTATTAAAGGTATACACGTTGACCCCCGATAAAGTCAAAGCCATTTAATAGATGCATCCTCCATGCAACCTAAAAGATCTATGAGGATTCCATGGACAACTTGCCTATATCAGGAGATTCATCTCAAATCGATTTAGACGTTGTAGACCGTTTACTCAATTAATAAAGAAAGATGTATCTTTTGTTTGGACTGATGAATGCCAGCAAGCAATTGAGGACATTAAGTGGTACTTGATGAACCCTCCAGTTTTAGTTCCTCCAATCACAGGAATACCCTTCCTAATGTACGTCCGAGCAATGGATCATTCTATCGGTGCCCTTCTAGCCTAGAAGAACAACGAAGGTCATGAACAAGCAATTTAATATCTCAGTTGTACAATAATCGGTACTGAACATCGATACGGCCCTGTAGAAAAAAATGTTTAACCTTGATGTTCACTGTCCAAAAGATGTGTCATTACATCATGGACCAAACCATCCATGTTATCTCCATAGTCAATCCTCTGCGAGTCCTGATGAAAAAGCTTAGTACACTCAATTCTAGACTTACTACCTGGGCGATGTTGTTAGCGTCATATAATATGCTTTATGTCCTGCAGAAGTCTGCCAAGGGTCAAGCCCTAGCTGACTTCCTGGCTGCTCATCCAATTCCTGAAACTTCAAAACTCTACGACAAAATTCCTGACGAAAGTTTAGAGTCTAATACGACTTCAGAAGGAATACTCGCTTGGTGTTTGTTCTTTGATAGTGCATCTAGAATTGGACCTAACGGTATTATCATCGTTGGAATAGGAATTATTCTTGTATCCCTAAAAGGTCTAGTCATTCAGAGAGCCTATTATCTAGACGAGCCATGTTCCAACAATGTTGATGAATATAACGCTCTGCTCATTTGTCTCCATTTAGCTAAATAGTTGTATATCGATTATCTTGAAGGATATGGAGAATCTAAACTGATTGTCAACCAGATTAGATGTACGTATGAGGTCTGACACTAGGATCTCATACCCTATCAAGAAGCAGCAGTTAGACTTGTTATATCATTCAAAGGTTTCTTTATTGAGCATGTATGTCGAGCGTGTAATATGGAAGCCAATGCACTCGATAATCTAGCGGCAGTGCTAGCCGTTCCTCTGAAAGGGCAACAATTAATCGTCATCGCTAATCGAAAATTATACTGTGTAAAAAATAATTTGAATATTGAATTCAGTAATACGTTCAAAATTTACACTACTAGCAAGGATTGGAGGACTCCCTTCATCGACTTCGTAGTACATGACATCTTGCCAGAAGACCCTAAAGAAGCAACGATAATTCGTCATCGGTCACTCCAATTCTATTATGATCACTCGTCCAAGACACTCTATCGTCGATCTTTTGATGGTATGCTCATGCACTGTCTTGCGGGTGATGAGGCAAAACGGATACTGCATGAAGCTCACAATGGTATTTGTGGGGAGCATTAGCCTGGTCCTAAGCTACATGGCCATATTAGACATATTGGATACTATTGGCCCACAATAGTGGCGGATGCAATTGAGTATGCAAGGAAATGCAGAGCGTGTCAAATTCATGAAGATTTTATCCACCAACCGTCAGAATTTTTTAATCCAACTGCAGCATCGTGGCCCTTTGAAGCTTGGGGCATGGATATTATTGGACCTATTAACCTACCATCATCTCGAGGACATCGATTCATTCTGGCTATAACCGATTATTTCTCAAAATGGGCAGAAGCTATTCCCCTCGCTGAAGTCAAGACAAGCAATGTCATCAGTCTCAACAAACACCATATGGTTTATCGATTTGGTGTTCCTCGAAGAATCATTCATGACAACGGACCTCAGTTCGTAAGTCAAGCATTTACTCAATTCTGTGATGACACTCAAATAAACAACATTGCTTCTACAGCTTATAATTTCACAACCAACGATTTAGCAGAAGCATTCAATAAGACAATCATCAAATTCTCAAAAAGTTTGTTTCGACCAATAAACATAATTAGAGCGAAAAGCTTGGAGAATGCCTATGGACATACTATACTACTGTACGTACCCCGACTGGTTGTACACCCTTCTTTCTAGTGTACGGATGTGAAGCTGTCTTACGCTTGGAAATTCAGATTCCATCCCCGAGGATATTTATCGCCAACGAACTAACAGTAGAAAATAATGATCGCATTCGACTTCAAAAACTTGAAGTGCTCGATGAGAAACGGTTGCTAGCTCAACCGCACATTGAGCTATATCAAGCCTACATCTCGAAAGCTTTCAATCGTAAAGTCAAAGTGCAAATTTTTCAAAAAAGCGAACTAGTTCTTACTGTCAGATGTTCTATGACTATAACGCTCATGAGCAAAGACAAGTTCGAGCCAAAGTAGGAAGGTCCCTATATCATAATCAAAGTCTTCTCTAACGAGGCTTACCAATTGACTGGGATGGATGGTCGAATAGCTATGATGCCTATCAATGGCAAATTCCTAAAGAAATACCATGTTTGAAAGCGTTTATCATATTTTTAGCAAAATATTGTACATATGCAATCTTTGAATTATTATCTTTTATTTATTCTCTCGTGAATAAGCTCGTAGATAATAAGTCCTCAAAATCTCCAGTAGAGTCTAACCCATATCTTATGGTACATCTTCAAAAGATTAATCCATAATATCCACCACAACATATCATCACAACATCATCTTTTGAAATCCAGTTGTTTTAAAAGATATTTTATTCTTGAACCCCAGTTGGATTAAGAATAATCAACAGATATACGAATTCACCTCCATACTACCTCTGAATTCTATTGTTTGTAACAACGACTTGTCACGTCCATATTACCTCTGATAGTGTCGTCCCAAAAAGTAACATCACATCAAGTTATATTCTATCATGTCCAGGACCTCTGAATAGATATAATAAGTGATGCTATTTTCAAGAAATACATCAGCTCCAGGACCTCTGAACATATTTTTACACTATTATCTATTGCTTGTGTCTCAAACAGATACAAAAAGTAATGAAATAACAAAACAACAGCTTTTCCATTTTATTTTAATCTTGAGAACGTAAACTATTATATTTCTTAAAAATATGATAAAAATTGTTCAAAAAGATTATTACATTCATCCTTGCAAGACTTATTGGGGAGGTGGAGTATTAAGGTCAGAAATCATCTTCTTCAAAGCTTCGGCTTTCTCCACCCTGGTAGCAATCTCACCCGTTCCCTGGCCAAATTCCTCCTAAACTTTTGAGTTAATGGTTGCATTGAATGTGATGGTCCATCTTCGTATTTCGAGCTCGGATGAGGTCAACTCTTTGTCTGTTTAAGTCGTCCAGACGGCTCGAGGCAAATTGATGCAGTTTGATCACCTCCTTTTGGCATTTCCTAGGCGCTGTGACCGATGCACAGGTCTGGGCTAATTTAGCTTCTAGCTCTTGGATGCGAGCTTGACCTTCAGTCACTTCTCTGTCTTTTTCTACTTCCTCGGTCTTATAAAGTTCAATAGAGGAAGTGGCCTCAGCGATACCAGACTCTACGTCTCCAGACTGTACCGTGAACGCTGCCATAGTATTGTCAAGAACGGCTCGTCGTTCTTCGTACTCTTGAGCTATATCCTCACATTCAGTATCCACCAGTCTATTTATATTCTCTCTGGTCAAATCCTGATAAGACTGGATAGGTTCCTCAAGCCCTGTCAGGATTTGCGTTAAGGCATCCGCTCTCTCGTTGTCTCCAAAATTGTGTATGGAGTCAATTGGATATTGAGAAGATCTCCTCACAAAATAATAAGGATAGTTCTTCTCTATAGCCAACTGAACCAAGGAGCGCAGAGAAGTGAAGAAAGTATCCATGTAAGTACGGATGAGGCTACCCATTACCGCCTGCCCACCAGGTGTCACTGCCGCGACTGAAATCTCTTTTTGTACCAAGGTCGAAGGAATATTAGCAACCGGCACATCGTCAGCATTTTGAGATTTTGGTGCAGGCGTTCCTGATGAGCTTCCCTCCTGGCTTGGGTCCCAACGTCCAGAGGAGCCATAGTTGAACTGATGCTGAAGGCGGTAGAGGCTATTGGGACTTCAGTGATCCTTCCTATATGACTCGCTGCAATTCAAAGTAAGATCGTTATATCATATGTCATTGAATAAAAAGCAATGGTAAATAAAGTCAGAAGTTCATCTGGGCCTGTTGGAATGTAAGGAGTATTGACAGGTGCAATATCACTTTATGTAATAACCCTTTCTATTACAGAAGTAGATACTGCTGCACCTGTAACACCCAATTTTATAAATGAGGGTAATTTTGAAATTTTAATCTTTTAATAATGTTATTTAAATCATGATATAATTTTGGTGATTTTTAATTATTTTTAAAACTATTTAATTGTTAAATTATGATTTTGGAGTTTTGATAGTGAAACCCTATAGACTACTTGACCTAGAGCCTAACCATGTGATTAGGATATTTATTTATCATTTTTGGCCTAGGGATATTTTGGACATTTTGGTTTCTTGGAATTATTTGTAAATTATTTGAATGATGATTATTATTTTTGAACTTTGCTAGTTGAGACCTTGGAGACTAACATAGATGTTGACTTTAGCTATGGTGACTTGATTAGTATGGTGGGACCCTAGTCTAACTTAAGTCAACCCAAGTTAAGTTATTTTGAATCTAGTTTCATATAGAGAATAAATGATTAGGTTTATGGACTTTTGACTTATGGATTGATTTCATCTAGCATTGAAACTTGGTCCAAGCCTATTAGTCATAACCCTAACCCTAATTCTTCCTTTATGGTCGGCCACATAGGGATCCCCCTATATAATCTATCATCCTAGTTCTTGCCTCTTTTGCATCAAAACAAGTTTTGAAAAGAGAGGTATTGGTCATTCTTCCCCAATCCATAACTCTTTCATTCTAATTCCTTTTTTACTCTAGTTTCTTGCATTAGAACCTAATCCCACTCTATTTTTTGTTCATGGAGAGAAATCTTAGATTTGGTACAATTTGGAGCTTTTGGCTTGTAAAAAGAATCTTTCTATTTGGGACTTTTTCCTTGTGATTGATACTCTATAGGTAAACACCTTAAACTATCTTTTAATCCTGATTTCTTTGCATAATAGCCTAGATCTAGGTGTCCCCTAGCTGTGGTGTGTGATTGGTGAAGTTTTGTATTGATTTCGTGTTCGTATCGGACACGTATCTGTTTGCCATTGATTGTAAAAGAACAGAACAATTATCGGAGGACTGAACTTAGACTCACAATACAAACTCGCTCGTACAAAGAAAGCCTAGGGACGAAAACCTAGGTACAGCAGACTAAGTACGATTGTTTATTTTTGATTCTGGGGGGTGACGATAGAGGCTCGGGAAAGCGACGGCCGCTCTGCCTTACTCCTTGGACGATCAGTATGTAGCCTTGGCTCGGGAAAGATCTGCTTGGTGTTGACGAAGAAACGCTCTTCTTGCTCTCCTCGGATTGCTCTCCTGACTTCTCTCTCTCTGTGATTATCAAGAAGAAAGGGGGAGCTCTCTGTGTAGATCTCTCTCTTCTTCTTTTTTTATTCTTTTGTTGCCGACCACTCCTCTCTCTCTCTTTTTTTTCAAGGGAATGATGCTGGCTATTTATAAGAGTGGAGGGTGATCATTAGGGTTTGCTAATGATTATCTGTTTGGAATGTCGGTGCTCCTTTATTCTATCTGAACCCTTGATCCTGATTACAGTGAATCTCGGCCATTAACGCGGATAGCATCGTATCTCATGAGCAATTAATGCTAGCTGTTTTAAATCCTCGTAATTGATTATGCCAATGTCTGATTGCTCGCCACGTGTCCCATTAGCTTGATGATAAATGATATGCCATGATCTCAGTAATTATGACGATGATGTCAAATATATTTGTTGAGATTCGGTTAAATCTCTTATTGATCCCATGCCACGTGTCTTAACTGTGAGTCCTGTCAGAGCCGCATAGGATTAACTATCCTCGAACCGCAGAGAGATACTCTTTGTAAGCCGCATAGGACGATGCTTCATCGAGCCGCATATGTGTAATCTTTGTGAGCCGCATGAGCTGGCGTTGTATTGGGCCGCAGGGAATGTGTTCCCAGGGAGCTGCATGTGCTAGCGTTGTATCGAACCGCATAGAACGGGTTCTCAGGGAGCCGCATATGACTGATTGCCACGTGGCAATCTGGGACTTCTGTCGGATTTGGTCAAAGATTTTCTTCTTTTCCCGAGGAGTCAGTCATTATGGCAAGGCCATTATGAAACTTTATGTCAGGGCCGCCACAGTGAATCGTGCTGGAACAATAAATGAGGCCACTCCTCAAACGACCAGCTGTAGGGAAAGATCACACATGGCGTCCATCGAGCCGCATATGCCTTGCTGAACCGCATACGCTTCCGAGCCGCATGCGATTGAGAGTCTTCTTTGAACCGCATAGGGCCGCTCCTGGGTGAGCCGCATAAGCTTCTTACTCAGAGCCGTATGGATCATTATTCTAATATTTTCCATGCTTCTACAGGACCCCCTTCAAAGTTTTCAATTTGTAAAAATTGGAATACTTTGAACAAGAAGCATGGCCCCGTTCATGCCGCATAGGATTTTTCTGTCTACCTGAGCTTCCTAGCCACATAAGTGCCTTAGCCGCATGAATTCATCTGGCCGCATAAACTGGTTGCCATGTGTCCTGAACACGTGTGCAAATCTTCATTAAGTGCCTTTGATTTGATTTAACGCCGCCTTTTGGGGGAGGATCCCAAGAGTCGGTTTTGTCTTGACCGAAGCGTTTTGCCTTTATTCTTTGGGGGCGGCGCGTAATCCGAGGCATACTCCGAGACGTCTGTTCGTTTCGTGAGTCTCTTTTGCCTATAAATAGGAGTCTTTTAATCTCTTGGGGTTTCTTTACCTTCTCTTTTTTTGCTTTGATTCTCTATTTGCCATCTTTGCTCTTCGTCTTCTTCCTTTAGCAACCGACAATGGCTCCCAAGAAAGCTGCAGCATCGAAGGCCGCTAAGGGTAAGGCAGTTGCTTCTACGGCGACTGCGGCGGCGAACGTGGTCGCCCCTCCGCCGGTCATTGCGTACTCCATCCATCCCGATGTCCACCCGTCTATCGCTGGTAAGGGATCGTCTGAAAACCCTAACTGTCGCCATGGCTCTACTGCATACTTTATGCACAAGCCACGTATACGGGACTTTATTGATAGGACTGCATGAGCCCTTCGTCTTATGGGGCCGTATGAACTTGCTTATACCCGATCTGAGTTTGCATACGTGTTTTTGATTTGGGCCGCATAAGCGTTGTTCATTTTTTTGAACCGCAGAAATTCGTCTGCTCACGTCAGCTCGCATGAATCCGACTCTGTAGGCGTGCTTAACGTGAACCGCATGGATCTATAAGTTCATCTGGACTTGAGTTGTATGAACTCGGCTAACTCGGAGCTGCATGAGGCTATGATGCACTGAACCGCATATACATATCTAATGCTGAGCCGCATGAAGCTGTAACGAGCCGAGCCGCATAGGCTCAGATGACCTTTCCAATGTTTTCTTTTTTTTACTACCTTCTAACCTCGTTTCTTTCGTATTTTTCCAGTGAACTTGCCCGTAAATCCTGCTGGGGAGCTTATAGTGGGTTCGAATCAATTCGCCCTGGGCGTGCGTCTTGACGACTTAATTAGGCATGTATCGAATCAGTTCCCTACTGATGAGCCTTCGGAGAGGTTGAAGGCTATTGAGAATCAAACCCTTCATTACCTCCGTTCCATGATGAATACTGGGAAGCTGGATGGAAAATAACTGAAGCCTTTGTTCCTTTTTGGTGATGCTTTAACTATCAAGAATCCTCGGGTCTTAGAGATTTCTGAGAACTGGGATTTTTCTTTGGATGGGGTGGCAATCCATATTCCTCTCATGGAACGTCATTATCCTTTGTCATGGTTCAATATGGTGTTGCTGGACCGGAAGATGGTGTGTAACCTAACTCCCACTCAATCAGGGATGTTGATGGACAACATCCATTATAATCCGAATATGAAGTCAGCGTATGCAGGTAAGGATTCCGTCCTCCGGTATATGATGGGTCTGGCCCCGGGCTCTTTTATGAATGTATACGGTCCCAATTTCACACTTACTCAAGCTGATACTTTCCTGAATCGGCTTGTTCGCAAGAAGTCTTATCCTGTTGGTAGGCTGGCACTGCCGAACTGGATAAACCCCACCTCTATGTGGGCTCAGTTGACTGCTTGGGTTCTACAGACTTATGGAGCATTCTTGCGGGAGGTGGGGCTTTACCATGCCATTCGAGGCACTTGTCACGAGCTTCCCATTAATAAACCACTGTTCGTAGCGCTCTTGGAGATGTACAGCCAGCGAACGGGGACATTCTTTACACCAGTAGGGGAACTGGGGCTTGCTCTTCACGAGATGTATACTGTCTCTGAACTTCCATGGGGGAATGAGCCTTTCGAGGTGTATACCCCGTCGAATGAGGAGTTCGAGGCCTTGGACAGGCAACTCTCGGGTTTTGTTGCGGTGTATCGGGAGTTGTTGTGCCACCATAGTGCTTGTCATCAAATGGCTATAAAAACGGCGGATAGCTCTGAGGGGACCGCTCCCCATACCACATCCTGGATTAATTATCTCTTTAGGGTTGACCCTTCTGGTGAAGTTACTCCCCGAGCCCCTCGAACGCATGCAGAGGTAAGGGATCTGATGTCCAATGTCAAAAAGTCGCGATCCAAGAGCGATATATTCGGGAGTCAAGCTGACTCTCTTAGTTATTTTCACTACGGGACCATACAACTGTCGGAGAAGGCACTTCTGGCTGGATTTTTGATGATATGGCTACGGAACTGCGTAGTCTCAGGCGGAACGGGCTCTATCGAGAGGATTGGTCGACATTTCATCCTCCCTGCCGTTAAGCTAGTATTCGGATTTAGGCTGGCCCTCCTTCCTGCTATGGTATGCAGCATACATCATGGTCTGCGGACATTCTCGTCCAAGGTTATTGCTCGCAAGAAGACTTTGGATTTTGAGCACGTAGAACTGCCCTTTCACTACCTGGTGGGGTGGTTGGCGATGCACTATAAGTCTTTGTTGGGACCTGGGATAGCGGAAGATGCTACGGCCGAGGATGGGTGTGATCTCTTTGTGTCTGTTCCTCCTTTTTCTGATGAGGAAGTGAGGAAGGTACACCTTGACGGTACTGGACCTTCTCATTTTCTGTCTCCGAATATGCTTGCTTGGTTGCGCAATATCCGCCCCGCGCATCTGGTTTATCGCAACCGGGATAATATGTACTTGGAGCCTTACCTACCCAGTAGGTTTTCCCGTCAATTTGGTTATAGCCAGTTGTTCCTTGATTGTCCCAACCCTTGTTTGGGTTTTGAAGGTAGCGTTCTTGACAGCGTCCGAGCGTGGAATTATTATGACGCTTATCATACTCGGGCCAGCTTTTCGGTTCCCGATGCCAAGGCGCCGAGGGAAATTCTGTACGTGGCCGCTTTGTATCACGTTATGGCGAACAAGCCTCCTGTTAACTTCGATCCAAGTACCAGCTTCATCGTAGGTACTGGTTTAGAGGAGAAGCCTAAGGGGGCTAAGGCTAGAAAGCAACTGGCGCTCCAGATTCCTCTCCCTGAATCAGAACCTTCCGAGTCGGCTGAGGAGGAGGATGATAGCGAAGACTTCCTTCCTGGTGGGGACGAAGAAGTGGCGGATCAACCGCTTCCCCCACTTGATGAACCGGCGGAAGATCCGTCGCTTACTACACAAGAGGGAGCAGTGAGAGAAGAACACCCTTCAGCTGTATCCGGTCCCTCGCGTAAACGGGTCAGATACGAATCTCCTGACAGTAGAGCGACCTTTTCTGTGAAGAGAGCTGCTGTTAGGTCTCGTGGGACACCTATCACCGAGAAGGATGAAGGTGCAGACGATGTTCCGAAGGTAAGTCCAAGTCGGAGTTCTATCTTTGTTGTAGCTTTCTTTCCTCTCGGGGATATAACTTGATCATTTTTCTTTGTAGGTGTCTGACGAACCAGGCTCTCCTGAACCATCTGCTGCCTCAGTAGTTGATCCGGCCCTTGCCGCTTTGCTTAGCGACACGTGTGCCGCGGTCCTCTCTGCGGGGGCTCTCTCAGCGGCGACTAAGGACTCCCAAGCTGCTGAGGCCCCAGCCCAGGGTGACGAGATTTCTGAATTTCAACGAGATGACGCCATCCTCGGTGCATCCCCTCCCGAGGATGCAAGGGCAGATGAGTCTTTTATTCCTGACTCGGAGGCTGTTGGTGAAGAGGTTGTGATGGCTGTAGGCGAACCTCAGCCTCCACATTCCTCCACTGGTAAGCTGAGCCACATATTGACCACCGAGGGGGCTTATTTGCTCTATCAGCATGTCCTTGAGTCAAGTCGATTCATGGTTGCCTTGGCCGTGCAGGTCCTGACCCATTATCTCCTGCCGCTGATGTTCTTGGGGAAGGCCCGGTCTACCGTGATCAGGGGGAAAGGAGCATTTCCTTCCCTTCGTCATCGCATGTTGAGGGACATCCTGCCAGCTCCGGACAGATGGGGATGGAGTTGGTGCTGGCCCCGGCCTCGTCTTCGGCTGCTTATACGGCTCCGGAGATTGACTTCTCGACCCTGCCGAGCATCCAAATTCTGCGGGCCGCTGAAGAGGAATTGGCCGATGTTCAAGCGTCCTTCCGTGCGGAGTTGGTTTTTCTTGTGGCAGGAGCGGCAAATTCCGTCGCGTCTTCTTCCGTGCTACCAGCCACACTCCCGTTGACACCGGTTTCCTCGGAGGCTCTGGACGAGGTGACGCAGGATGTGGTTGACAGCTTCTATCGCCACTTAGGGAGGGGTGTAAACGCTGCCGTAGAACGGGGGGTCCCTTTTTCTCTGTCTCTACGGGGAGCTCGGGGCCAAATTGACACTCTGAAGGGTCTTCCTGGCGGGCTGGGGTTAGCAGCGCTCCTGGAGCCTAAGTTGACAGAGGCTGACCAGCTTGTGACCCAACTGCTGGCAGTGCGGCAGGCTGGCTTGCCCGTCGCGACTAAACGGGAGCGCAGCTTCCTGGTCGCTGCTAGGGACAGGATTAAGCTCGCTCGAGAAACTGTCGGACCGGCTGTGCAGGAGGACCTTAACAAGTTCTCCGTCTCTTATGACCGACTGGGTCGTCGGAGTCAGGCTTGCAGAGCCCGGGAAGAATCTGCCTCTCGTGGAGTAGCTGATACGAAGGAGCGGATTCTCGCACTCCAGAAGGAATTGGTCTTCTTAGAGTCAGAGCGGGAGGCTGCTCGTGCAGAACAAGAGTTGATTGCTCGAGAGGCCGAGAGGATTTCCCGATCCTCTGTCAACCTGGAGCGGGCCTTCAAGAAGTTTGAGGACAACTGGCGAGCCCATGCTCATCTGGAGGATGCGGCGGTGTTGGATCAGGAAGCGGAGCGCCGAGCCAGACAGAAGCTTGAGCGGTCGGTTGCTTTGATAAAAGACCGTCTTACGGCGTTATGTGTTCCAGAGCAGTGATTGGCTTTCTGTCTTCTTCTTCTTCTCTCTTTCTCTCTTTTTTCTTTTTTTTAATTTTTGCAAGGGGGTGTGATCCCTGCTGATGTAGCCTTTTGATTTTTGAATAAAATGAGCATGTTTCAACTCATCTTTTCTTTCTTGCACTTGCGGTGTTTATGGAATTTGGACTTGCTGGGGGATTTATTTGTGGACTTGTTATCCTAGGCGTACCTTGGTTTTAGGTACGGATAACAGTTTAGATAGGATGTCCGGGACAGCCACGGCAAAGTGGTCATGGATGTTCTCGGTACTGGGGGAAGGAATGCCGTAGAGCAGCTGGGCTCCCGAGGCATGGTAAGATGGTGGATTTATGCTGAGAAGCTTAGCGAATGAATATTTGTGGACCTATTACCCTTGGCATACCCTAGTTCAGGATACGGATAATGGGGTGAAAGGGAACCGATTACATTTGCTCAGAGGTTATGATGACATGGCAAACATGAAGGTTGTATCGTGAAATCTTCCTGCTCAGCGGTAATGAGAACATGGCAGGAGAGACTTTACGGAAGCTATTTGTGGTCAACAGAGGACATTTGTGGTCAACAGAGGACATTTGTGGTCAACAGAGGACATTTGTGGACCTATTATCCTTGTCGTACTCCGGTTGTGGGTACAGATAATAGGTTAAAAGAGGACCGACATACTTGCTCAGAGGTAATATGGACATGGCAAATATGACGATTTCTTCGACGGAGCCTTCCCACTCAGAGGTAGTAAGGACATGGCCGGAGTGGGCTCAATAAAGATTGGGTACATAGAACGACTCAGAGGTAGGAGAACGTGGAAGTTCTATGCGAGGGGGCAGTTTGTTTTTGGTGGAAGTGAAGACGACTCAGAGGTAATGAGGACATGGTCGTTTCGGAAATTGGTGGATCGACTACCCTTTTTGTGCACTGGGAGTACGGGTAGTAAATCCTGAGGGAGGATCTCTGCCAGGAAGAAAGTTCAGAGGTATAATCATACTTGACTTACTATCTGAAAGAGTGACCGGAATATAAGTTTAGAGGCACCAGCTGGTACATAACTTGGTAATTTGGACTATTGAGGGAGTGGGAGTTCAGCGGCACCAGCGGGTGCATGGCTCGATAATCTGAAATAGGGTGGATGAGAGTTCAGTAGTACTAAAGGGGTACATGACTTGATAATCTGGAGAATGATGGATGAGAGTTCAGTGGTACTAAAGGGGTACATGACTCGATAATCTGGAGAATGATGGATGAGAGTTCAGTGGTACTAAAGGAGTACATGACTCGATAATCTAGAGAAAGATGTTCAAACATAGTATTTCTTCAGGAACTTGCCGTTGACGGGCAACATGAGCAAGTCTCCGTTCTGCTTAGCGAGGCGGTAGGCGCCGTTGGAGAACACGGTCTCGATGACAAATAGACCTTCCTATTTTGGCTGGAACTTACCGGTGGTCTTGTGAGTCATGACCATCGGCCTCCGGACGGCCAGAACGAGATCACCCACTTGGAATGTTCTGAATTTAACTTTCTTGTTGAAGGCTCCGGAGATGCGTGCATGGTATAGCTCGATCCTTTGCTGAGCTAGGAGGCGCTTTTCATCTAAAGCCTCCAACTCTTGTAGTCGTCGTCGGTAGTTATCATCCGTCGTCAATTGATAAGTGAGGGCGACGCGGAGTGAGGGGATCTGAGTCTCCAAAGGGAGGACTGCCTCGCTCCCGTACACCAGAGAGAATGGTGTATTCCCGGTGGCTGTTCGAACCGTGGTGCGATAAGCCCATAAGCACTCGCCGAGCTTCTCGTTCCAGTCGCGTTTGTTGGAGGAGACGAACTTCTTGAGGAGCTTGATGATTGTTTTGTTGAATGCCTCTGCCAACCCATTTGCTGCCGGGTTGTATGGTGTCGAAGCGACATTCTGAATGCGGTGCTTATCGCAGAATCGGTAGAATGCATGGCTTATAAACTGTGGACCATTATCATGGATGATTCTTCGTGGTAGTCCGAAGTGGTAGATAACGTGATGCTTAAGGAAGCTGATCACGTTTGAAGTTTTAACTTCTGCGAGTGGGATAGCTTCCGCCCACTTGGAGAAATAATCAGTGATCGCAAGTATGAAGCGATGTTCTCGGGAGGAAGGTGGGGTGATTGGACCAATGATATCCATCCCCCATGCTTCGAATGGCCAGGATGCCACCGTTGGATGCAGGAACTCGGATGGTTTGTGAATGAAATCCGCGTGGACTTGGCAGGCCTTGCATTTTCTGGCATAATCTATCGCATCTGCTACCATCGTGGGCCAGTAGTAGCCCATCCGGCGAAGGCGGTCCTGTAGCTTAGGGCCGGGTTGATGGGCCCCGCAAACACCGTCATGAGCCTCTCGTATGGCTTCTTTGGCTTCTGCGTTCGACAAGCATCGAAGTAGTAATCCGTCGTAGGAGCGGCGATACAGCATTTTCTTCTCTGTATCGTAGAAGAACCTGAGAGAACGCCGTCTGATAGAAGTAGCCTCCTTCGGGTTCTCGGGCAGGATGTCGTAGACCACGAAGTCTATGAATGGTTTTCTCCAGTCTGGCGCTTCGTCGATCATCTGAGCAGAATAACTTGCCATGGCTTGAACGTTGTTCTTGGGGCAGACCAGCTCATGGCCGATTACATCGACCGAATGATGAGAGTGATTTGACACTGCTAGGGAAGCAGCCAGGCCTGCTAGGGCATCAGCTTTGATATTTTGGAGTCTGGGGACGTGCTCGATGAAGAATCCCTCGAATGATGAGATAATGTTGATCGCAATTTGATGGTAGGGGATCATGTCTTCATGGCGAACCTCGTATGAGCCCCTGATCTGATTGACGATTAGTTGGGAGTCGCCGTATGCTTCAAGGTAGTCTACCCCCAGCTCTTTTGCAAGTTGGAGGCCAATGACCAGAGCGTTATATTCGGCCACATTGTTGGAGCAGGGTTCCGTGAGGGAGTAGGCGCGATTGATCACCAGCCCAGTAGGAGAAATTAATACCACTCCGACCCCGACGACGATGTTTCCTTTGGGTCCGATCCTTGAGGCGCCATCGAAGAACATTCGCCATGTGTTATCGTGGGTGGCTGTATTCGAATCGGCGACCTCGTCTGGGATCTCTTCATAGATTCTGGATGACTCCGATCCTGGATGGGCTACCAAAAAGTCTGCTAGGGCCTGACCTTTAACAGCCTTTTGCGGGACAAAGATCATATGATAGGGGGACAGTAATATTGCCCATGTGGCGAGGCGAGAGCTGAGGGCCCCTGGTTTAGTCATGAGGACTCTGAGGGGGTTGACCCGCGAGATCACATGTATGGTTTGTCCTGTGACATAGTGCCGCGTCTTTTGAATAGCGAATACCAGGGCGAGACACTCCTTCTCTATGGCGGTGTATTGATGTTCTGGCCCGATCATCATCCGGCTGAGATAATATATGGCCTGCTCGTGGCCTGCGTCGTTGTTTTGTGCCAGCAGGGCACCGAGGGAGTATTCCATTGCTCGTACATAGAGCAGAAATGGTTTTCCAGGGACCGGAGCCACCAGGACTGGAGGATTTGATAAATATTCTTTGATGTCAACGAAAGCGCGCTGGCATTCCTCATCCCATACGAATGAGACTCCCTTCTTCATGAGGTGGGTGAACGGTCGGCATCGCCCGGAGAGGTTGGAAATGAACCTCCTGATATAAGCTAGCCTTCCTTGAAGGCCTCTAAGTTTACGAAGATTTTTTGGGGGACCCATCTCCATGATTGCCTTCGTCTTCTCAGGGTCTACATGGATGCCCCGTGTCGTGATGATGAAGCCTAAGAATTTTCTGCTGGATACGCCCAAGAATGATTTCGTAGGGTTCATCTTCAGGTTGTGGGCTCTCATCAGGTCGAATACCATCCTCAGGTCTTGCAGATGATCTTCCTTATAGCGACTCTTGACGGCGATGTCGTCAACATAGCATTCTACTGTCTTGCGTAAATGTTCTCAGAAAATGATACTCAAGGCCCGCTGATATGTAGCGCCAGTATTCTTCAGACCGAATGGCATGACTGTATAACAGTATGTACCAATCGGCGTTCGGAATGATGTGTGCTTTTCGTCGTCGGGAGACATCTTGATTTGATTATACCCCGAGAATCCATCCATGAATGACATACGTTCGAAGCCGCATGTGTTGTCGATCATGATGTCTGTGATGGGAAGGGGAAATTCATCTTTGGGGCATGCCTCATTCAGGTTGCGGAAGTCGATGCAGATTTAAATCTTCCCATTCTTCTTGAGGACGGGTACTATATTGGCGACCCAATCAGGATGTTGCTCTTCACGAATGAAACCGCTGGCTATTAACTTGTTGACTTCAGTTTCCATCGCGTCCATGACACCTGGGCGGAAGCGTCGTTGTTGCTGCTTGACTGGCTTTGCATCTGGCCGTATATTGAGTTTGTGGAGAGCGATGTCAGGATTTAACCCCGGCATGTCTTCATAGCTCCAGGCGAACACATCAATGTATTCTCTGATGAGTACTAACAGCGATTCTCGTTCTTCGTCAGTTAGGCTTTTACTGATAAAGATCGATTTTGGAGAAGATTCGCTGCCGAGATCCACTTGTATGACCTCATCTTCGGTAGGAGGTTCTCTCAGTTCGAACCGTTTTTCCCATTGTGCGTCTAATTGCTGGGCCCATGGTTCTAGCTCAAGGATTTCGGGGATGTCTTCGTCTTCCTCGTAAGCGTCGGTGAATGCCATGTTGACTGACATGACTTGTCTGAACACATCTCTGATGCTGGTATCTGAGTCGGAAGTTGGTGATCCGGTTGAATGTGACTGCCAGTCGCATTCTTCATCTGAGCTTTCAGGGGTCGTAGTAGGCGTTACATACCCTAAACCGCATCGGGTTTTGTTATAGTAGTTCCGTGGTTTGCCCGCCGGGGCTGGCGTCTTCAAAGGTAATCGTCGTCCAGTACCGTAGTTCAGTCCTGGCGTTGTCTCTAGATCGTACCCCTGTTTCTGCATGAGATATTTGGATTGAGGGCTATAAAGATACAGAGGCAGTCTTCCGGCATCTGACCCGAAGTCGACTTCTTCCATAGCGGGAGGATGTGGGTTGTTCGTCCGGCCGAAGATGATCGGGTGGTCCCCTCCCTTGACTATTCGGTAAGTGTCTTCTGCTGGAGTAAGTCGGATGGCGGTGTACACGTTTGTCACCTGTGTATGTAGGTGAGTGCCTATACCGTGTTCCATAGCATACATTGTACATAGCTTATTGAGCTCGGTGTAGTTCAAAGATAACCCTTTATTGATGAAGTAAGGTATCTTTTCTAGAGGGATTACATCATCTGCGGAAGGGGTATCGGAGTGGGCAGCCACATACTTGGCTAATTCTGGTTCTTCTTCGGCCACCCCCTGTATAAATGAAGACTGAGAGGACGACCTAGTCAGCTTGATCTTCAGAGGCTCAACTGGCGGAGCAGATCGTGGAGTTGTTGGTAAACTAGCAACCCCCAGTTTGGTACTTGATGTGAGACGAGGGGTGGCTGGTTCGCTAGAAGTGTCAGACCTCGCATCGGGGTGAAGAATCTTCTTGGGAAGGCGTATTGTGAGCGGTCTGTCGGAGGGATTGGGCTTCTCCGTTTGGAGCTGACCGACTCTCGGTAGTCTGATGGTAAGTGGCCCTGTTATGGGTCTCGGCGCTTGGCCGGACCTTAGCAGCCGGATTCTCATTTGTTCTTCTTGTGCGGAGAGACTGATTGCGTCTTTACGCAGAGTGGCCGTAAGGGGTGCGGAATTGCCCGGTTTGCGAGCCTGAAGGTGGATCGTTAGAGGTTCTTCTGATCCTGTAGTCGTCTTGTTGTGAGTTTGCACATCTTCTTCGACCAGATGCTTCTTTGATTTTTCGTATAGACAGGAGTCTGAGTAATAAGATTCGACCCCCTTGAAGGGATCGATATCGGCAAACTCTGTCCTCACGAAGCCGTGCTTATCGACATATTTGAAGCACTGGTGTAGCGTGGAAGGCACGATCATGTAATCGTGTATCCAAGGCCGCCCCAGAAGGATATTGTAAGAAGTGTCGGCATCTATGACATAACAGGTGACTTCTGATTGGAGATCGCCGATCTGACACTTCAAACGGATCTTTCCTATTGGGTAGCTCCTGCCCGAATTGAAACCGCTAATGGCGGTGCTTGTAGGTGTCAGGCGATGCATCGGGATACGAAGATGATGTAGCAGACCCTTCGAAATGATGCTTATAGAGGACCCAGGATCAATGTGCATTCGGTCCACCTTTACGTCGCCGATGTATCCAGTGTAGTATAGCGGGCGATCATGCAGGTTAGTTTTGATGAACATATCTTGCGGAGAGAAGACGATATTGGGCATTGCTCCCGTACACGCACTATCTTGGAGCTCTGCAGGTTGGTTATCTCCCGTGAGGTTGACCTGAGCCAAGTATGCGTCGGCATTTTGGAGCGCCTCACTTAAAGCCGTGCGGACATCCTTTGAGAGCCTGAGGAGATCATATAAGGACAATTTGGCCGGGGTGTTAGCTAATTGCGCTAAGATGTCAAAGTTGTAGGGCCTCTCCAGCCCCTGAGGTGTCTCCTTCCGGAGGGACTTGTCGAAGCGAGTCTCCTTCGGCCTAGGCTTGTCGGTCGTTGAAGGCTGAGCCGATCCCGAAGCATCATTGGTAGTGGGCGGATGATCATCAGTCGCGCTTTCGGTCACCGGTTGGGCTTGTGTTCCGGATCGAGTAGTGACGGCCGAGACTTCCTCTTCTTCCGCCGAGGCAGTATGGCAGGATCTGACTTTTTCACTTTTCCTTTTAGAAGGTGGAGAGGGCTGAGTTACCTCGTGGACTAGGTCCGGATGGACCCATATGATTTCCCCTCGTGATGTGGTGAGGGGTATTAGACCAGCGGCTTGATCGCGAGCAGGCGGCAGATTAGCAATTTCCATTGTTGCCAGTGGGATAGGTATAACCCCGTCCTGAGTCTCTGTTGGAGGGAAGCTGCCGAATTGTACGGACACCATGTTGGCTGCCACGGTTACCTCTTCGAAATCGATGGCCAGGGCGTTCGAATCGATGAGGTTTTGGATATACCATTTCAGTTGGTTGCAGTCGTGTGTCGCATGGTGGACGTAGCGATGGTAATGGCAGAACTTTGGGTTCTCCAGATCAGCCGGCCGAGGCTCCCGTCTTGGTGGAGGAAGCTGAATCCAGTCTCCTTGTATAAGCATGTCCAAAATAGGCTTGACGTGGCCGTCTTCAAAGGAATAAGTGATTTGAGGCCATTGTTTGTCTGCTGGCTGTGGCTCGGGCTTCTGGGCTGTATCGGTCACCATAGCCTGCTTGCCTTTGTTGTCCCGGTTGTTGGAGGGGCTACCCCCATTGTCGTTACTGGTGTTGGGACGCTTGCACTTGTTCTCTCCCTCCGAGATATGCAACCCCAGTTGGCGAGCCTTCTTCAATCGTTCTTCAGCACTTGTAGCACTGATGATAAAAGCCTTCCAATCCTTGAACTGACTTTCGCCCATCCAGAGACTAATTGTTGGAAGTAGTCTCTTTTGGCAAATTTCAATCAAAGAAGAGTCCGGGTTGCCAGATGGTAACTTCATTGCGGTTTGACGAAACCGCTCAATGTAATTTTTCGTCAGTTCTTTCTCTCCTTGAACGACGTCCATGAGGGTAGACATCGTCACGTCCTGTCCTACCTCATAGAACCTCTCCAAGAACAAGCGTTTGAAGCCAGCGAAGGAGTGGATGCAATTGTCTGGCAGGTTGCGGTACCAATCGAAGGCGACTCCTTCCAATGCCCCAATAAATAACCGCGTGAGGATAGCGTCATCATGGGGCAGATGGTCGGTAGTGACCTCAAAGTAAGTGATGTATCGACTTGCTGAAGTCTTGCCATCATATGGGTTGATATTGAACGACTTATATCTTGGCAGAAAGGGAACATCCCTCCATTCAGCAGGATATGGTTGCCGTATTCTGAGGTCTTGAGAGTTTTCTCGGGCGTGGAACATTGCTCGGAGCTCCTGAACCTCTCTTCTTACTTCTCGGGCCTCATCTGTCGCGGTAGGGGCCGTTATCTCGGAAGGATTATTACCCTGGTTTGGCGCCGCTGAATTTGAATCTACGTTGATTGCGGGACCCGTGCTTGTCTGGCCAGGTGTCACTCCCTGCAGAGTAGGAAGTGCCGCTTTGATCTCGTCTACAGACTTGACCAAGGCATGCAATATGGCCTCCAACGTGTCGATGCGCTGGCGATCGCTGGAACCGCCTTGATTGCTGTCTGTCATGAATACCGTCTTCACTTGAGGAGTGACGGAGGGAGTGGTGGAGGATGTACCCTCCGAGTCGTACCCATGCGTCGAGAAATCATCTGGATATGTGGGGATGTTCTCTTCAGGTTCGGACTCGGAAGGAACACTACCCCCAGCTTCGGAGCTTGCTTCGTCTCAAGAATCATGGATGTCCTCGGGGACATCAGCATCTGTTGTACCCGATGGGAGGGTTATTTCTCGGGGTTCGTCTCCTTGAAACGTTGGATTATTGTGGACGTTCGGAGGAGTACTACCTCCAGCTCCTACAACCCCCAGGGTCGGGGACGATGAGTCTCCTGTTGCAGCAGATTTTGTCTTCGAACGGGTGTGTTGGTATACTCCGGTGGAGGGTAACCGTTTAGCCGACAACTTCTTAGCTGTAGTGGCTGATATCTTTGGACTGGAGATGCTTGTCTTCTTCCCTCTCCCCTCGGCGGGGACCTTCTGAGCGGAATTGTAGGAGACAACAGGAGGTGCCTCATCTTCTGAGTTTGGGTGCTGTAGTCTGTGGAAGACGGACGGACGATCTTCCGTCACTGCTGCGTTGTTGCAGCAGCAGTTAACGATGATCTGGGTGCAGTGACGTCTATGTGAGGATTCTTTGCACGCCGAGGCCCCTTCTCTTTCATTGCGCTTGTGGAGGATCGCCTCACGCAGGTCAGAGGAACCACTCTGTCCGTTCGCCGCCGGGGATTGGACTTGAGCAGTTCTGTATAACTTCCCATCAGAGGCCCATGTGATAATCAGCGGGACGCCCTGATAGTCAGAGGTTGGGGCAGCTGTCTGGGCTTGATGAGCCCGCGCTGCCCTAGACTTCTTCTTTCTAGCACTCGTGGGTGCATAATAGGAAGAGTCCAAGTTGAACATCACAGAGTCTGGCTTATCATTCAGAGAGTCATCAGGGTTCGGATCGTACGAGAGACGGTCGAAAACTGATCGAGAGGAGCATGGAGCAGATGCTATGCGGCTGGGAGCGGAAACCGTGCAGGCTGTCTGCATGCGGTTGTCTCCAGTCGTCGGACGAGTTCTTATGCGGCTAGGGGTCACGACCGTGCAGGCTGGCCGCATGCGGTTGGCATCTGTGGCCGCATGAGTTTTCTGTAAACGATTGACTTTACTGGCCGCATGAGTCTCATCCATGCTGTCGGGAACTGTAGTCGCATAAATTATGCGGCTGACAGAAGTAGCCGCATGAGTTTTCTTTATGCGGTTGGCGGATGTAGCCGCATGGGCTTTCTCCTTGCGGCTAATATTCTTCTGCGGTTCGGTCCGCGTAGAGTCCCTCTTTGTCCCTGCAAGTCCAGCATCATAATGTTTTCTTCTGCAGGACTTGGGGACAGCAGAGTTGTCTACGACCTGAAGTGGGACCGCAGGAGAATCCTTTTCGCCATCTTGAGCAGCAGAGGGCATCCCATCGAGGGCTTGAGGAGGAGCAAATGACTTCGGTCTCCATTCTTTGCGAGCCTTCGTGGTGCGGGTGCGCTTCTGGGCCGGGCCAGCGCTGCCTTCAGAGAGCATCTCTTCGAACGCCTGTTGGTTGAAGCGGACGACCATCTTCTTTTGTGTGGAGCCAAGTTTGGCTGCATCTGATTGCGTCACCAACTCCTCAGCCGTGGAGAAGTTAGTCCCCAGCAGAGTCGCCATCGTGTTTGCCATTGATTGTAAAAGAACAGAACAATTATCGGAGGACTGAACTTAGACTCATAATATAAACTCGCTCGTACAAAGAAAGCCTAGGGACGAAAACCTAGGTACAGCAGACTAAGTACGATTGTTTATTTTTGATTCTGGGGGGTGACGATAGAGGCTCGGGAAAGCGACGGCCGCTCTGCCTTACTCCTTGGACGATCAGTATGTAGCCTTGGCTCGGGGAAGATCTACTTGGCGTTGACGAAGAAATGCTCTTCTTGCTCTCCTCGGATTGCTCTCCTGACTTCTCTCTCTCTGTGATTATCAAGAAGAAAGGGGGAGCTCTCTCTGTGTAGATCTCTCTCTTCTTCTTTTTTTATTCTTTTGTTGCCGACCTCTCCTCTCTCTCTTTTTTTTTCAAGGGAATGATGCTGGCTATTTATAAGAGTGGGGGGTGATCATTAGGGTTTGCTAATGATTATCTGTTTGGAATGTCGGTGCTCCTTCATTCTATCTGAACCCTTGATCCTGATTACAGTGAATCTCGGCCATTAACGCGGATAGCATCGTATCTCAGGAGCAATTAATGCTAGCTATTTTAAATCCTCGTGATTGATTATGCCAATGTCTGATTGCTCGCCACGTGTCCCATTAGCTTGATGATAAATGATATGCCCTGATCTCAGTAATTATGACGATGATGTCAAATATATTTGTTGAGATTCGGTTAAATCTCTTATTGATCCCATGCCACGTCTCTTAACTGTGAGTCCTGTCAGAGCCGCATAGGATTAACTATCCTCGAACCGCAGAGAGATACTCTTTGTAAGCCGCATAGGACGATGCTTCATCGAGCCGCATATGTGTAATCTTTGTGAGCCGTATGAGCTGGCGTTGTATTGGGCCGCAGGGAATGTGTTCCCAGGGAGCCGCATGTGCTAGCGTTGTATCGAACCGCATGGAACGGGTTCTCAGGGAGCCGCATATGACTGATTGTCACGTGGCAATCTGGGACTTCTGTCGGATTTGGTCAAAGATTTTCTTCTTTTCCCGAGGAGTCAGTCATTATGGCAAGGCCATTATGAAACTTTATGTCAGGGCTGCCACAGTGAATCGTGCTGGAACAATAAATGAGGCCACTCCTCAAACGACCAGCTGTAGGAAAAGATCACACATGGCGTCCATCGAGCCGCATATGCCTTGCTGAACCGCATACGCTCCCGAGCCGCATGTGATTGAGAGTCTTCTTTGAACCGCATAGGGCCGCTCCTGGGTGAGCCGCATAAGCTTCTTACTCAGAGCCGCATGGATCATTATTCTAATATTTTCCATGCTTCTACAGTATCATAGTCTATTTGCAAGTGTTTGTGTAAATGCCTCAATGGAATTTATTTGCTATTTTTAGAAAAGTATTTGAATGGAAATGATAATTTATATGCATGTATTGTTTCCCCCATGGACTGAGTTGAATTCGGAGCCGTGTCTGTGTCCAAACAGGACACGAATACGCTGGCAGCACGCACGGGCAGTGCCCTGCTGCTCGAGGAGTTTTTCTCCGTGTACAGGCCACGTGGGCAGCTGCCACTTGGCAGGGAGGTAGGGTCCATGACTGACATGTCAGCCCCCAAGCCTCGTGTCAAGGGATTTCGTGTCGGACACGATATTAGACCCGTACATATTTTACTTACACACTGTACTGTACATTTTGCTCACTGACACGCGCCTCGTGTCCGCATTGGACGCATCGTGGAGGCCTCGTGAGTTGCCGAATGTATAGCCCTACATGTGGGCTACACGTGGGTATGACCACGAGACGTGTCGTATCTCGTGACGTTTCCACGAGAGCCATGACATGCCATACGAGACTGCTTGAAGTGCAGTGTGCTGTCACCATGTCATTTCGAGATTGGACACATTTGTGTCCAGTTTATGGACACCAGGACACTTGTGTGACACATACACGTGTGCATTATTATTTACCAACCCATTAAACTGATTATTAATTGTGTTTCGATTTTGAATTGGTGTTTCCCCCATTTTTCTGATACTAGGTTCTGTCATTTGAATTCCTGAGTTTAATTATGTTAAACTGATTTTAGATGATTAATTTACCATGTTAGATTATATGTATCATATCTGAGTTTAAGTTACATGTTAGGATTCATGTTAGCATTGGATTTATGGGTTTTTGAAACGTTATTAGATTGTGTAAACCTGGAAAACTGCTCACAGATTTTATGAGAATTAAATTGTGTTTAACTGATTTTGAATGATTAAATTATCATGTTAGATCACATTTTATATCTGAGAATTAAATCTACATGTTGGGATTCATGTTAGCTAGGTGTTTGGGCTTTCAAAATGCAAATGGACTATTGTAAACTGAAATCTGAAATCTATTACACACACAGGAAACCTAATCTAATATCACACACACACACACACACACACACACACACACACACACACACACACACACACACACACACATTTACACTAAAACTGAGAACACACACACACATATACACAGGAGCCTGAGAACACTCTATAACTACTGCTGCTATACACACACATTGAGACACACAGGTACACTCTAAACCTGAGAACAGGAACACACACACACATGTACACAGGAACCCGAGAACCTATGTCCAGCTACCTACACACACATGCACTCTAAAACTGAGAACACACCACTGTATACACACACACACATTACTGCCACACACACACACACATGTACACTCAAACCTGTGACACACTACTGCTAACACCCTATGCTACACACACACACATTGAGACACTCACCCACATGTTTCCCTAACCTGTGTTGTTATATACACACACACACACATGTTCACAAGACCTAAAACCTGAGAACCTATGTACTATACACACACACACTATTGTATACACACCCACTCTACTATTATGTACACACACACATGACACACACACACACATGTATATCACTGTCACCCTATCTCTCTCTCTATATATGTATATATATAATATCTATAACCTTGCTAGATAATAATGTATATATATGTATATTGCCTATATGAATTTAGTATATGTAAATGTGGTGAACATATACTAGTGTATGCCAATATAGATTGTATATATGCATATAGCCCTATGTGATTTTCCTATATGTAAGCCTATGTATACATATGTGTATATGGGTATGTATACACATGAGATTGTGTGTTGATAGCTTGTATAGCATTGTGATGGTATGTGACTGCTAGGATATACATGTTAGGCTTAGTGAGACTTGTCTGGGTTAGAACTTGACCTAGTTGACCTAGTTGACTAGTGTAGTTGACTAGAGTTGACCAAAGGTTGACTTTAGCCTAGATTGATCCAAACATCACGTAGAATGCATTGTAGTGTTCTATTTTACCATTTTGGATATATTGTGACTTGTGATGTTCTAAATAGGAGCTAGACACCTCTCATCAGGCAGTATTTTTACTTCAGATACTCAGGATATCAGGCGAGTACATTTTCTGACCGTTTCATACATGATAGGATTTATATTTACGCTATAGATTACTTTACTTGATGTTGTCACGTTGTTAACACGGATTGGTACTATATGGATTCCTTTATGAGATGTTATCCCCCTCGGGAGCATCGGATTACAATATGTCATGTGTGTTTCACTTTCATTATGTACTCCTGTGCTTTCACCATTCATGTGCATTTTTGTGATTCATGTACTCTCATGTTCACAGAGCCCCCATGTATACAATAATGTGCACCCTTTTATGGGCCTTCATGTGATATCATGTGCAATAACATAACCTGTCTGGATCCTTGTGTATTGATTGGGGTACAGAGGAGTATAAATGGTCATGTGAACAATTCCATAGTATACTCATATGCAAACTCTTAGATTACTCATGTGCAAATTTAAGCCGTTCATATATCTATCTTGTACTCTAAATCACTAGTTCATTGTTAGTTCTTTACTTATAGTAGATATTTCCTTACAGTCATCTCTTTTACTTCATGTATATTCTTCAGCGTTTCATGTATCTTACTCTATTGCATATTTATATATCCTGTCATATTATAAACTGTGTGAGATGTATTGTGCTCACTTTCGTCCTGACTGGACCTGTTGAAAATATTATAGATGATATTAAGGGGTTCTGTCCTACATACTATGGAGCAGGCCTAGATGACACATGTGAGCTGGACTCCCAGGAGGACCTAACACTTGCAGAGGACATTACCCCAGTAGTCTAGGCTAGTTAGCTAGACCAGTATCTTACTTTTTATCTTGTCTTGTTTGGATACACTTGTATTTATTTAGGAATTTTGTTATTCTGGATATTGTGGAGTTGTTATCTTAGACACTTAGTTTCTCTCTCTTATCTTGTATTTTATTGTGGATTCAGATCTTATCATCTATCTTATCGTACTTTTTACCTTAGCTGTGATTGAGTTTTACATTTCTATATTGTCCTCCATTCGGAGCGTATACATTGTACAGGTACCTTATAATTGTCAGATGTATGTAACCTAGGACAGCGTTCTACCGCCGACACTGCGGCGTAGGCTGGATGTACCCACTTCTCGTACCCTTACACTGGGTGCGGGTCGTGACACATTTTTAGTGGTGGCCGATACAGGTCGAGTTTATGTAGTGGTATTCTAACTAGAGTATCACTACAACCTGCAGTAGGATTAGGATATATTTTTGAAGGTACTCAATCACATTAGGAAAAACTCTTAATCAGATTCCTGTTACCTAAAATTGCTGTATTATTGTCTTTCCTTAAAAATAAACCGTTCTCGAACCTATACACCAGATGTGAAGGTCTGATCATCTTCAACCAAGAAAAGGCTGCCGGAGGTGGAGGGGTACCAACGGGCTCTAATTCCATGAGAGGTGCCGGGTAGGTCTCGTACCCAGGTGGGGGAGAAACGCAAAAGAATTTCCAGTTAGAGCCCATATTTAGTACCTTTCTACAATCAAACAATAAGTCTACCTTCCAACGAGACTCAGCATATCTACTAATAAAATCTTCAGGTAAGGCCCCACCAGCACCGAGAACATGCTTCATTAGAGAAGAATGGTGTAGTACCAACCAGTCGAACAGATAAGTGAATGGCATCTCGGTACGGGAAAAATTGCTTCGTGTATCGGGTTTCTCCATCATAGTGGTTGTGAATTTACGGAGGCCCGCATTCAGTCGGCAAGTCATGGCGGAGAGGATATCCATCTTGTACCCGAACACCAAATGTACTACAACAAATAGCACACCTCGGTGAATACGATCGACAGCACTAGCTCCAGGGACCATGAACCGCCTTAGCCAGAGAGACAGGAAGCCCGCTCGAGTAGCCTCCTTAGACATCTCTATATGTAGCACCCAGTTTCCCAAATGAGGGTAATTTTGAAATTTTGTATTTATAATTATTTTAATAATGATATTTAATTCATGATATAATTTTTTGGTGATTTTAAATCATTTTAAAATTATTTAAATCAATGACTTGTGGTTTTGACGTTTTGCTAGTGAAACCCTAGAGACTGTTTGACCTAGAGCCTAACCACGTGATTATGATATTTTAATGTCATTTTTGGCCTAAGAATATTTTTGTATTTGACCTCTTTGAATTATTTTGATATTATTTTATTATTTATGATATTATTTTGGGGTTATTTGAGTCGGGTTCGAATTTCAACTCAATCCGACTTGAAACGGGGACCCGGGGGGTAGTTTGACTCTAGTGGGACCCACACACTAGTTAGGCATGGCCCACATGATATTAATTTTAGTCCACATGATAGAAATATTTTAGTTAGAGGTTAGACTAATTATTATGGATAAGGTTAGTGTGATTAGAGACTTTAGAATGACTAATTTAGCCCCAACCAATTAGCCCTTTCCTAATACTAATAGAATAGATTAGTGGGGGCATTTTAGACCTTACCATAATAGGACAAATAGCCCCATATGGCAAGCCACTTTGGGAGAGGATAGGCTCAAGTTCATTTCATTATTCTCATCCACACTCTCTCTCTTGTTCTTCCCCAAATTTTTAGAGAGCAATCCCTAGTAATTTCTCCACCAAATCCTTCCATTTCGCCACCAATTCTTCTTCTTTCCTTCTCCATTCTAGCCAAGGAGGAAGCTACCCAAGTTTGGGAGGATTCGGAGCTCGTTCGTGTCCTTTTGGAATCTCTACGTGTCGGTGTCACTCCGGAAAGGCTTTTCTTCGATTCGATCTACCGGAAGGTATAAATCCCTTCTCCTTTTCATTTTCTCATGCATATAGGTCTATTTTGAACCCATAGGAATGACCCCCATGGTTGTATCTCCATTTGTGTCCATTTCGTGTCCATTTGGAGGTCATAGGAGTGTCCTTTGTGTTGTGGTTGTGTCCATGTGGGAAAACCCCAAATTTGGACACACTATGTGTTGTTGTTATGTATGAATGAATTATTACATGTTTAATCTCATATTTTTGTATTGGAGATGTGTTCTAGAGTGTCTCATATATATATATATATTAGTGTAGAGAGTGAGTTCTTGATATATTATGTTATATACTTGTGTTCTTTTATCTCAAACTACCCAAATCCGTCATGATTTTTATCCATGTTTTTAATTTCAGCCCTAACTTAGAAATATCATAACTTCTAGCTCAAGGCTCGGTTTAATCTTCTATTTTTTTTTAAAAGAAGCGTATTGAAGTTAGCTTTCCAATAACATGTATTAATAGGCCTATTTCTTTCTGTAACTTTCTGAAAAATTATTTGAGTGTCAGCTGTACGAAAGACAAACGCGTTCTCGATGTTTTTGCGATTTCGGGAGTTTCCGGAAATGAAAACACGATCCGTTTGAAGTTTCGAAAAGCTAACACATAGATCTATAACGTACTTTAATCCTAGATTTTAATTCATGCTGAGATGGTACAGTATTGATTATTAGTAGGAGTTACTATTCGGCATATGCATTTTGTGCACCCTTGTGTGTAATATAATGTTCTATTTGATTTTAACCCATATTAATGTATATACATTATGTAATTAAATAGAAAATGCAAGCATGAGTAAATGGTTAAATAAATGATGTATGAGGTGTAAGTATCCTATCTAATGTAAGCATGTATAAGTATGGCTTGTAATAAATATGTAGGTTCCATAGTATGTAATGTATGGTGCATATAGTAGTGCAAGAGAATAAATGAATGATGAATGAATGCAAGCATGAATGTAATGTAATAATAGATGTAATGTATGCAATATACAAGTTAATGAGATGTAATGTTCTATGTTAACACGAATCCTATATTACCTCATGTACCCCTTACACTATGTTGACACTATCACACTTGACACTTTGTTCACTTACACTTTGACACTCTTTGATATGTATACACTATGTATGCCCATTTAACCCTCACTTTCCCCTTTGCCATGTTCACATACACACACATAGCCTCTTAAATAAGTATTTATGAATACAGTTAACTTAGCTATGTATGTATATTATATATATGTTAGCATATTGTGTTGTAATATATAAGTTTATATAACCATTTGAAATACCATGATTATAGACCTAATGTTGAATACCAATATATGCATGTGTATATATGTGTAGACATATATAGCTTAAAGTAATAGATTACCTAGTGTATATCCAATGTGAATTCTTGCCTATTTGAGTATTGAATAATTGCATGCTATATAGAGTTGGGTGTATATTGGCTTGTATAGCCTTGTATTGATGTGTGCTTGCTAGGATAGTCTTGGTTAGGCCTAGTAAGACTTGCTGGGTTAGAATATGACCTAGTTTGACCTAGTTTGACTAGTACAGTTGACCAGAGTTGACCAAGGGTTGACTTTAGCCTAGTTTGACCTAGATTCATGTAGAATGCATTGTAGTGCTTTATATTACCCTTCTGGACATGTTGTGACCTGTGCTGTTCTAAATAGGAGCCTGACACCTCTCTTCGGACAGTACATTTCCTTTGGACATTCAGATAGCAGGCGAGTACATTCTCTGATCATTTTATAACTTGTTTAGAATTATATTCCTGCTCTAGTTTACCTTATTTGATGTTGTCACGATATTATCACGAATTGGAACTATATGGATCCCTACATTGAGATGTTATCCCCCTCGGGAGCATCGGATACATTATGTCATGTGTTTCGTGTACATCATGTATTCCTCGCTCTCATGTTATTCATGTTTCTCATGTGCTTTATGCTCGTGTACTCTCATGTGCTCTCATGAATCGGTCATATTTTTCATGTATCTCATGTATAACCTATATTGCATGTGCACTCATTTATGAGCCTTCATGTGAATTTCATGTGCACCTATTTTTGGGCCCCCCATGTGAACTTCATGTGCACTCATGTATGAGCTCTCATGTATACTTCATGTGCACCCATTTATGGGCTTCATGTAAAAACCATGTACGTAATATAACTTGTTTGGATCCTTGTGTATTGATTGGGGTATGGAAGAGTATAAATAGTCATGTGAACAATTCCAAAGTAGTATAGCCATGTGCGCCTCTTTAGTATAGTCATGTGCAAATCCAGCCGTTCACATGTCGACTTTGTACTCTAAATCACTAGTCACTGGTAGCTCTCTACTTATAGTAGATATTTCTATTACAGTTCTCTCTCTGTTTACATCATATACTTTCTTTCAGTTTCATGTATCGTACTCTCTTGCATGTTTATATTTTCTAACCTGTTATGATCTGCGTGAGATGTATTGTGCTCGCTCCTGTCCTGACTGGACCTGTTGATAAATTTTACAGATAGCCTGGAGGTTGCCTGCTAGCCTAGAGGAGACACAGTAGAGGTTGTTTAGATAGTTATTTCATTTTGTCTGGAGTTGTATTTACTTATGGATTACTGTATTTGAGTTTTGAGATGTATTTCTGGGATTATGTATCTTAGACACTTAGACTTCTATCTCATGTATCTCTTTTGGATTTCATGTTTATCTATCTTTATCATTCTACCTTAGATTGTGATTGAGTTGTACCTCTGTGTTGGCCTCCTTATGGAGAGTATTCATATTATGCTAGTTATAGTTCATGACCTAGAACAGCGTTCTACCGCCGATACTGCGGCGTAGGCTGGGCGTTGTTACGTACTCATACCCTCACGGTGGGTGCGGGTCGTGACACGTTTTTAGTGGTGGCCCATGCAGGTCGAGTTTGTGTAGTGGTATTCGAATTAGAGTACCACTACAGCCTGCAGTAGAATTAGGATATATTTTTTGAAGGTACTCAACCACAGTTAGGATTTTTTGAGAGATTCCTGGGACGACCCTTGAGAATCTTATTTTAACTTCGATTTGAAAAACTCTTCTTCCCTTGATTTGATTTATCTTTACTTTCTCTTGTTGAACTTGATTTTGATGATGATTATGGAGTTTTGAATCTTGATGTTAGCTGTTGCATCCGAGTTTGTATTTATATGATTTGATGGATTATTGTTCAGTTTTGAATCTTGATGTTCGTTGATAAATTTGATTTTTTTTGGGTATTTATTGTTGATTTAATTTAATTTTTGTCAAGATAAAATTATATGGGCTAGGTCATCTATGTTATGGAATCTAGTCTTCTACAGTCACATTAGCCAGCATGGTGAGGACATATAGTTTGACTTGGATATATATTTCTCGGGTGTGGAAATTTAAGGTTTTCGTAGCCAAGCTAGCGGCATCGCAAAAATGTTAAATACCATGATTCTAGAGGTATGTGCCTAAGTCGAGGACTCTGTGATTATCGTAGCCTTGCTTACTAGTATGACGAGGATTTAGAGCACCATGATTTTGGATAGACGTATATAATTATCAGATTGTACCTTAAATGCTTTTGAACATGTTTTCACTACTTTTGATCAGTCTTTCAAAAAAAACAAAGAGGAAATTTTTATTTTGTTTTGTTTCTCATTATTTAACTTAGTAGTAGCTTTGGCTGTTGTTATAAACCTTGTGTGACTTCTTACTATGAATTTCTTCTTAATATAATGAATCGATGATTTTGCTAGACCTTATCTTGGATTTGATATTTTAGCTCTGAGTTTCAAAATGATTCCTTCTTTTAAACGAATAAGCAGAACAGATTTTATTGTTATTTCCTTCTTGCTACTATTCTTGTATTAAATAATAATAATAATAAATCGTCTTGATTACACCAATCACCTGTTTTGCAATATTGGTAGGAATCTAATGTTGGTCTTGGTATAGAATCTGATTTTTATATTGGGACATGAGAATATATATATGAATATATATAGTGGATACTTTCCTGACACTTATGCATGCTACACTTGATTCCACCTATCTAAATAAATATTAATATGTCGTTGATGTTAAATTTTCAAAACCCCAATATTTTTGGTTTTCTGCTTTTCCAGTTTAAATTCGTAAGTTAAATATAGGTTTCATGTTGTTAGTTTTGTTTACATCACTGCACATGTATGTTATATACAGGGTTTCAAATTTTTTTTTTTGAAAATCGGTTGAGTTTATGGTTGAATTTGTCAAATCTAAGACTGTGTGCATATTAACCCTTAATACTGGATTCCAAATGTTTAGTTCAATTTGTTGTTTTATTTTTTCAAATATAATATTTTAAGCTATATACATTGTGGTATTTAGGGATATAAATTTAGATTTCATATTCTTACATGTTAGGTTGTGATAAACATTGGGTTGGTTAATATTACACTGGTTTAAATGTTAGCTTATTTCAGATTCTTGTATGTAAATGCTGAACTAAAACTGGATTTAACCTTTCAATACTAAGCTATAACCCTGTACAAGGACACACACACACCCTAACTTAGTATACCCTGTCATGTAACCTAACTCTTCCTCTCTATGTCATGATTATATATCTATATAGATATATATAGAGCTTAGGCATACATGTTATAATGTATATACATACATAACTAAATCTCTACCTCTTTATATATACATATATACATGGTTAGCCATGCATGTTATGAGTAAATAGGTTGTGTGTTGTAGATTGTTTAACCAATATGCCATGAGTAGTGTAACTGGATAGCTATTGTTTCGAAACCCAAATCCTCCTATACTCTTCATGTATATTTCACATACACACATGCCTACTATCTAACCATATGAACATGCCCACATACACCATACACACACGAACTACATAACTTGTACATAATGCTAGCTTTTTCCTCTCTAACGCTATATATATAAATATATTGTGATTGGATTTTCATGCAATTGGCTTTCATTGTTTAACTTTTGATTTTGATTTTCTTGAATAGTACCCCTTATTAGATAAATGGTAGTTAACTTTATTTTATTTTGATAAGTACCAGTTTTCATATAGGATAGTAGACTGCCTTACAGTCTTGATGATCTGTATCTTTTCTAGTTTAGCACCCTAGATTGCTTGTGTGTTTTGATACCATATGATCGTTTTAGTTTAACATGACTAGTATACCTAGATGAGACTTTCACTACCACCGTATGCCATGACCCTGTATGTCATCCTTTTAAATCGTATGATTGTTTAAGTTCTGAGACTTTGATTGTGGGGGGGTTTGACCTAGAAGGAGTATGAACATTTTAATTTTGAGGATGAAATTTTTCTAAGGTGGGTAGACTTGTAACACCCAGTTTTCTAAAATGAGGGTAATTTTAAAATTTGGTAATTTTAATCATTTATTGATTTGACATTTAAATCATGATATGATTTTTGGTAATTTTTAAATTATTTTAAAACTATTTAAAATCATGACTTGTGATTTTGATGTTTTGCTAGTGAAATCCTAGAGACTGTTTTGACCTAGAATGACCAGTGCACCTAGGTGAGACTTCCAACTGCTACGGTATGCCCTGACCTTGTATACTATTCCTTCAAATTGCATGATTTAGATAAAAAAAAAATTAGACCTTGATTGTTGGGAAATAGGGACGTCATCCCATTAGTATCAGTTGTAGATATATATAGGTTAGTCCTGGATGTGGGGATGTGTGTCTATAAACATATAGCTTATGAGATTTATGAGAGATTATAGTATCAGCCTTGATAGGATGTACTAGTCTTTTGGTGAGTATAAATGTGTTATGAGAGATAGGGGCCTATATGTCTTAGTAATGCATCGTTCCTATGGTAATAGAATGTATTAATAGATGGTTAATAGGAAGATAATAGTTTGAGCATACCTATAGCCTATGATCAGTTCCTTTTCATCCTTAGTTAAGACCACTTTAAAATAGGTCCAGTCCCTTGGATATAGGTTCCAGTCCATATTTTATTGAAGTTCCATTACCGCCATACAGCAGAGCAGTATTGGAGGTATTTCTAGATTGACACTTTTTAGATGTCCGTTTATTATTCCAGTGTTAGAAAATGTTACCTTAGATATTGGGTAGGTTAGAGGCTCTAGAAGGAGTACTATCGATCTTAAATTTCGAGGACGAAATTTTTCTAAGGTGGGTAGAGTTGTAGCACCCAGTTTCCCAAATGAGGGTAATTTTGAAATTTCGTGTTTATAATTATTTTAATAATAATATTTAATTCATGATATAATTTTTGGTGATTTTAAATCATTTTAAAATTATTTAAATCAATGACTTGTGGTTTTGATATTTTGCTAGTGAAACCCTAGAGACTGTTTGACCTAGAGCCTAACCACGTGATTATGATATTTTAATGTCATTTTTGGCCTAAGAATATTTTTGCATTTGACCTCTTTGAATTATTTTGATATTATTTTATTATTTATGATATTGTTTTGGGGTTATTTGAGTCGGGTTCGAATTTCAACTCAATCCGACTTGAAACGGGGACCCGGGGGGTAGTTTGACTCTAGTGGGACCCACACACTAGTTAGGCATGGCCCACATGATATTAATTTTAGTCCACATGATAGAAATATTTTAGTTAGAGGTTAGACTAATTATTATGGATAAGGTTAGTGTGATTAGAGACTTTAGAATGACTAATTTAGCCCCAACCAATTAGCCCTTTCCTAATACTAATAGAATAGATTAGTGGGGGCATTTTGGACCTTACCATAATAGGACAAATAGCCCCATATGGCAAGCCACTTTGGGAGAGGATAGGCTCAAGTTCATTTCATTATTCTCATCCACACTCTCTCTCTTGTTCTTTCCCAAATTTCTAGAGAGCAATCCCTAGCAATTTCTCCACCAAATCCTTCCATTTCGCCACCAAATCTTCTTCTTTTCTTCTCCATTCTAGCCAAGGAGGAAGCTACCCAAGTTTGGGAGGATTCGGAGCTCGTTCGTGTCCTTTTGGAATCTCTACGTGTCGGTGTCGCTCCGGGAAGGCTTTTCTTCGATTCGATCTACCGGGATGTATAAATCCCTTCTCCTTTTCATTTTCTCATGCATATAGGTCTATTTTGAACCCATAGGAATGACCCCCATGGTTGTATCTCCATTTGTGTCCATTTCGTGTCCATTTGGAGGTCATAGGAGTGTCCTTTGTGTTGTGGTTGTGTCCATGTGGGAAAACTCCAAATTTGGACACACTATGTGTTGTTGTTATGTATGAATGAATTATTACATGTTTAATCTCATATTTTTGTATTGGAGATGTGTTCTATAGTGTCTCATATATATATATATATATATTAGTGTAGAGAGTGAGTTCTTGATATATTATGTTATATACTTGTGTTCTTTTGTCTCAAACTACCCAAATCCGTCATGATTTTTATCCACGTTTTTAATTTCAGCCCTAACTTAGAAATATCATAACTTCTACCTCAAAGCTCGGTTTAATCTCCTATTTTTTTTAAAAGAAGCATATTGAAGTTAGCTTTCCAAAAACATGTATTAATAGGCCTATTTCTTTCTGTAACTTTCTGGAAAATTATTTGAGTGTCAGCTGTACGAAAGACAAATGCGTTCTCGGTGTTTTTGCAATTTCGGAAGTTTCCGAAAATGAAAACGCGATCCGTTTGAAGTTTCGGAAAGCTAACACATAGATCTATAACGTAATTTAATCCTAGATTTTAATTCATGCTGAGATGGTACAGTATTAATTATTAGTAGGAGTTACTATTCGGCATATGCATTTTGTGCACCCTTGTGTGTAATATAATGTTCTATTTGATTTTAACCCATGTTAATGTATATACATTATGTAATTAAATAGAGAATGCAAGCATGAGTAAATGGTTAAATAAATGATGTATGAGGTGTAAGTATCCTATCTAATGTAAGCATGTATAAGTATGGCTTGTAATGAATATGTAGGTTCCATAGTATGTAATGTATGGTGCATATAGTAGTGCAAGAGAATAAATGAATGATGAATGAATGCAAGCATGAATGTAATGTAATAATAGATGTAATGTATGCAATATACAAGTTAATGAGATGTAATGTTCTATGTTAACACGAATCCTATATTACCTCATGTACCCCTTACACTATGTTGACACTATCACACTTGACACTTTGTTCACTTACACTTTGACACTCTTTGATATGTATACACTATGTATGCCCATTTAACCCTCACTTTCCCCTTTGCCATGTTCACATACACACACATAGCCTCTTAAATAAGTATTTATGAATACAGTTAACTTAGCTATGTATGTATATTATATATATGTTAGCATATTGTGTTGTAATATATAAGTTTATATAACCATTTGAAATGCCATGATTATAGACCTAATGTTGAATACCAATATATGCATGTGTATATATGTGTAGACATATATAGCTTAAAGTAATAGATTACCTAGTGTATATCCAATGTGAATTCTTGCCTATTTGAGTATTGAATAATTGCATGCTATATAGAGTTGGGTGTATATTGGCTTGTATAGCCTTGTATTGATGTGTGCTTGCTAGGATAGTCTTGGTTAGGCCTAGTAAGACTTGCTGGGTTAGGACATGACCTAGTTTGACTAGTGTAGTTGACCAGAGTTGACCAAGGGTTGACTTTGGCCTAGTTTGACCTAGATTCATGTAGAATGCATTGTAGTGCTTTATATTACCCTTCTGGACATGTTGTGACCTGTGCTGTTCTAAATAGGAGCCAGACACCTCTCCTCGCACAGTACATTTCCTTTAGACATTCAGATAGCAGGCGAGTACATTCTCTGATCATTTCATAACTTGTTTAGAATTATATTCCTGCTCTAGTTTACCTTATTTGATGCTGTCACGATATTATCACGGATTGGTACTATATGGATCCCTACATTGAGATGTTATCCCCCTCGGGAGCATCGAATACATTATGTCATGTGTTTCGTGTACATCATGTATTCTTCGCTCTCATGTTATTCATGTTTCTCATGTGCTTCATGCTCGTTCATGCATGCTCGTGTACTCTCATGTGCTCTCATGAATCGATCATGTTTTCTATGTATCTCATGTATAACCTATATTACATGTGCACTCATTTATGAGCCTTCATGTGAATTTCATGTGCACCCATTTTTGGGCCCCCCATGTGAACTTCATGTGCACTCATGTATGAGCTCTCATGTATACTTCATGTGCACCCATTTATGGGCTTCATGTGAAAACCATGTACGTAACATAACTTGTTTGGATCCTTGTGTATTGATTGGGGTATGGGGGAGTATAAATAGTCATGTGAACAATTCCAAAGTAGTATAGCCATATGCGCCTCTTTAGTATAGTCATGTGCAAATCCAGCCGTTCACATGTCGACTTTGTACTCTAAATCACTAGTCACTGGTAGCTCTCTACTTATAGTAGATATTTCTATTACAGTTCTCTCTCTGTTTACATTATGTACTTTCTTTCAGTTTTATGTATCGTACTCTCTTGCATGTTTATAATCTCTAACCTGTTATGATCTGCGTGAGATGTATTGTGCTCGCTCCTGTCCTGACTGGACCTGTTGATAAATTTTACAGATAGCCTGGAGGTTGCCTGCTAGCCTAGAGGAGACACAGTAGAGGTTGTTTAGATAGTTATTTCATTTTGTCTGGAGTTGTATTTACTTATGGATTACTGTATTTGAGTTTTGAGATGTATTTCTGGGATTATGTATCTTAGACACTTAGACTTCTATCTCATGTATCTCTTTTGGATTTCATGTTTATCTATCTTTATCATTCTACCTTAGATTGTGATTGAGTTGTACCTCTGTGTTGGCCTCCTTATGGAGAGTATTCATATTATGCTAGTTATAGTTCATGACCTAGAACAGCGTTCTACCGCCGACACTGCGGCGTAGGCTGGGCGTTGTTACGTACTCATACCCTCACGGTGGGTACGGGTCGTGACACTATACCACCCTGCTTTATGTAGCTTTCGATAGGGTTACCAGCAGTGTAACCATGCCAGTCTTCTTTCACCTCGTTGTCAACACAGCTAGATTCATTTATCAATCTGATAATGGTTTGACTATCGAGCGGCTCAAAGAAGCGTGGGTCGTAATTCAAGTGCTCTTGCACTTTGTTCTTTATGGCATGACCCAAGAAGAGGTACACCAACCACTTAGACGTATAGCACATCCCGGGTGCCTTGCTCTTGTAGAGATGAGTGCAGATCATGAAATAACATAGCAGATCATCGAAGACCACAAGCATCTGGGGATTCTCCTTGGCCAGAGTCTCCAGTTCGTCCTCCGTCGGCATGTATTCTTTATAAGGGTTTTCACCCATTGGCAGATGTGACAAAAACTGCATCTCGCGAAGGGCAAAGCCTATTTCCTCATGTGGAGTAGAGAAAGTGCCAGTCCTGTTCTTGTATCTCTCTACTAAGGCCAGAAACATATTGGTGTTGGTGTAGATGCCACAAGAAGTTGTCAAGACAGCTTCATAGAGATCTAACTCCTTTAACTTATCGGTGAAGTTATCCACGGCCCATACGGAGAGTCAGTTCCAGCATTTAATGTCTGGGTGCATTAAACATGAAAGCCTCGGGGTCAGGACATGATACTCCCCTCTGACTGCAGCAAAAGTTTTGGTGAAGGAAGGCATTCGGACATGTATCATCAAAGACGAATCCTCCGTCGGCACGCAACTTGGCTTCAAACCCCTCAAGTGTGTGCTATACTTTTCGGAAGAACTATAGAATATGTCCCTCCTCTTGTCTCTGAACTTGTGATATATCCGTCCAACTTTGGTTTGCTGGAACGGAGTTGTCCCATGATATCTTCCGAGGGTAGCTGGCATAAGCGTATCGAGACAGAGATAGACTTATGTACATATTTATGAGATATACTAATTTATCTCCTCTCTTGAAGATCCAAGCCTCTCATTTTGCCTTGGGCTGGGAACTAGCTTCGATCGCCTCCCCAAATAGGAAACTGGTTTCTTATGGGGAGCTTGATCTGCAGTCAGGAAAGGTGCACCGTTCATTAAGCACAACAGTGTCTTGTCGTCTTGTGACTCTAGGAAAGCTCTCCTAGTAGCCGGTCTGTCAGGGTCGAACTGTGAGAATGTGACATGTGAAAGGTCTTCCTGGTACTCTGATACACAAAAAGCAGAAGCCGGTATCTCAGCATGAGGGTCTTTCCTAAGGTCAACTGCAAAAGGAAACAAGACTTAGAATCATGAAAAATTATTCTTAAAAATTAAGAAAAAATAAGTGATTTGTAGCCCTATGCAAATCATGAATGGCACAATACACAGAGTAATAGTCTCTAGTTTGCCCATTCAATATGACAGTCCCAGTTTTGCGCACACATAAGACAGTTTTATTTTACGCAGCGAGATAATGTACGCACTGTCTTCGAATCAAGATACATGCGCCGAGCACTTTGAGTGAACGAAGAGTGAACGATTCATGAAATCATGATCGATGCGTTTATGGACAACACTCTGAAAGAGATGGCACATTTTAAAATTAGTGCAACACCAACCAATACTCTGAAAGAGGCGGTTAGCGCTGGCTATGGTTCGCGCTGTGTGCAAATGGTGCCAGTCGTACTGTTCGCCTTCCCCGACCGACTCCTCACCTCCAAGAGAGGGGTTAGCCTCTCTGGCTCTCGCCGACGGTGGCGTGTGCCTTGGCATCCTCAGCGACGGCGCTCGCGACGAAGCTCCGACCATACCCTTGCCTTTCTATATTGCGGATCTCTTCGGCACCATTATTGATGATTGAGAAAGTTTCGAGAACTTGAAAGAGGAAGAAGACGAAGAGAGTTCAAGAAATAAATTTTTGTGAGAAGAAATCTCTCCCTTCTCTCAGTGGGGTATTTATACCCTAAGCCTCGACCTAATGGCCGTGCAAATCTCGTACGAAACGGCAAGTCTGTTGAGATTCTGCGTGCGCAAAATCTTCTGAATGCTTCATATTCAAAGTATTTCAAATTTTAAAAATTTTGAAATTTGAAGACTTTAAATTGGGTCTTGTAGAAGCTCAAAAATATCAACAAAGTACACTGTGTCATTCACAGATAATGCACATCGCCATCTATCAAATGGCACCCCACATTAAATGGCGTCTATTATCAAATAGCACCCAGCCATCAGATAGCGCTAGGCCTCCACGTGGCAAGCTTCCTCAAGAAGCTAAATCACCAGTCATGATGACTGACAACACAGCAGTCGTGGAAATCCCTTTGAATTTCGAGCGCACGGCGCTCGAGGAAGATTTGTGTCAGATTTGTTATTATGGTGACTGGCAGTTACTTTTTCAGCCCCATCTATCAAATGATGCGAGGTAATAAACTCTTTACTGACTTAACAGTCAATGCCATTCACATTTGGCGGCAAACAACAGGACGTGCCATTCGTTAACTGGTGCCAATCAATCAATCATCATCCAGAAGCAGTTAAAGATAATGTGGCATGTATGCCCTATTCTCGAAGAACGTACATACGATACTGCCCATGAACAAGCGTCTTTCTCTCACAGAAAGCCACGTATCCCATGCAGTTAAGTTAGTTGTTCGCACAAATGGATGAAATAGAATATGGCACACAAAGTAAGACACATATCAGTACATTTTACACTGTGCGCAAATCAATGTAACTTCTTGGCAGTTATCCAAAACTCTATAAATAGAGTTCTAAAATTATTTCTCAAGGCATCATTAATGATCATTATCATCTGACAAGAATTCTCAGTACTTCTCTATCGCTTCTGCAGCACGTTCAGGAGCTTTTCTTCTCCGACATTGCATCGTCCAAGGAATAAAGTGATCGTCTTCTGATCAGATTCCTACAGTTGTACTTCTCCATAATCAAATTGTACTTTGTACTTTTCTTTTCTTAGTTTATATCTAAGCTTTCCTTTGAAGACTTTTGTTTTTGCAAACAGTCGCCTCGCCCATGCGGAGAAGCAACTGGAAGACAGGATTTCAAACTGGATAATCAATCCTAACCCTATAGGTCCAACAATATATCGGTGGACAATACGTCTCATTTCGAAAGAAAAGACAACTAGTATGATGTGTGAATGGGAATCACTTTGCTTGATCTCATAACAAAATCCTGCATCAGAGCAGTCTTCTCTTCAAATCAACTAACTTATAATGTCCTTTCATGCTCCATCTAAGTCGGTGCGAGTTGGTATGCAATCTGCATAAAGACAAGCAAAAGAATCAGACCCAGAAAAGACTTAGAAAAAGAGAAAATCATATGTCGAAAGTCGCCCTGTGCGCACGAAAGAAAGTGAACACATCAAATGTGTCCTTCCGATCTGGACACAGCAGCAGCTCTGCGGCAACTCCAGTAGCGGACACGGTGGAGACACGATAGCACAGTGATAGATCTAGGTTTTGGTGGTGATAATGTACGTGTCCATGTCGAGGGACTCGAGACACATGGTTGGGAATTCTGTGTTGGGGACACAGCAGTGGGGGTGGACACGGGGAATGTCCGTGTCGGGTATGGACACAAAATATAAATGTAAAGAAATAGATTTAGTGGAATAGACACGGTGGGACACGGTCATTAGGACCACAAGAGTAGTGATTAAGAATAATAAATCTACAATAATGATGGCTATTTATAGCCTGATTAGGAAAGTCCTAGAATCTCTAGGCACATAGATTTAGGGAGAATATTTTTGGAATATTCCAGACTAATCACGATTAGTCTGTGATTCTAGAATGTTTCCACTAAGTCATGTGACTAGATATTCAACAATGGATTTCGTATATAACCATTCCAATCAAAATTATTTACAAGTCTGCCATTACTATATTAAGAGCAGTACAATTAAGTAAACTTAAAAATAGTCTTCTAGCTAATTATAAACAATTAATCCAGAAATAACATTTCAAATAATTAAAAGCAAAAGTAATTAGTACAATTTCAATTAATTGGTTAACAAATAAATTCCAAAAAGGAAATCATACTTACAAATAAAGTATTCAAATATGTTATTATTACTAATAAATTCTAAATAAATTATTCCAAAAATAATTAGAAAAATAATAAAATATTAGGAACAAAATTTTAAATCTCAAGAATTTAGGAACGGTGGGGTTACAACGCCCCTCCTCCTACTCGCGCCTCACTTATATAGACGCGCCTAATCCATTGCATCCCACCTACGCCTCTCAGTTGCTCTCCCTGAGGCTGCATTTAATGAGCTTAACTCCTCTCGAGACTTCAACTCGACGCTTCGATTCCTGTGTAAAGAATGAACATAGAAGTTGAAGTTCATTCTCCTTAGAAACAGTGTAGACAGGCGCGTATCACCTGATTAAATTCGGGTACATGGTGCCTGATCAAACTCAGGCATATGTCATCCCGGTTCCCCACATTTACTCAAGAGTTTCTGAGCATTCCAGAGGGATTTCTTGCCGTTCCCCCTTATCCAGTGAAGCTAGGCCCGACAGTTCTCCCTCATGGTTAAATCGTCAACGGAGTAAAGAATCAACCCTCCATCATCACAACCCAGATAAATGTGTAATTGGGAGATTCATGTTCATGACTTCCCTCTTGTATTCTTGTTTGCAACCTTCGAAACTCTCCTCCAAAGCACCACGAAGCGATGGCAAACAACTAGCTATGTATCGAGAGGACTCTAACCCAGCTCAAGTACGTATAAGCTGTCTAAAATAAATTACATGTTTATAACAACTACCTATATCTCAATGCATTGAAGATAAACTCTTGTATAAACCAAGTATACTAATGCTGGTTAGGTATTAACATATTGGTTCATCCTCGCTAAATCGTTGATAGTCAAAATACATATAGTAAAAGAAGAACTCGTCCTGTGGTAATGACCACACGAACAAAGAATAGTCATGAGAACACTGCTGAAATCATGCCTCACAAATAGTACTTCTGAAACACTCAAACCAAGCTCGGGGAGCTTGCTTGAGACCATATATATCACAACGAAGGCGACAAACATGTCCCGACGGAGTAGAAAAACCTAGAGGGGGCTCCATATAGATTACCTCGGATAAAGAATCATAAAGTAAGGCATTCTTCACATCTATCTGGTAGAGTGGCCACTGATGAGCGACAACAACAACTAGTAATATATGATCTATGGTCATCTGAGCAACTGGGACAAAGGTCTCATTATAGTCAATCACATGGTATGTGTAAAACCTCAGACAACAAGGCGAGCCTCGTATCGCTCAATGGACCCATCAAGTCGATACTTGACCTTGAAGACCCACTTGCAACTAATACGCTTGACCCCATCTAGAAGTAGAACGATCCTAAGTACCTGTCTGCTAAAATGCTCTAAACTCCTCTGCCATAGCCTCCTGACACTCAGGGTATTCGATGGCCTCTTGATAAGAACTGGGCTCTCATGTAGTATAAATAGCATTAAGAAAAAAACAAAAATGTAGAGAGTATGAGACAAATATAGCAAAACCAAACTTGTCTGGTGGACCGAAACAGTCAGGATTAAAATGTGCAGGATATCATTGAGTACATTAGGACTAGCAGAGAGGTTGTGGTGGAGGTGTAGATGGTGGAGATGATGGTGTGGCAGAGACTGGTAAAATATGTGGAGGATCCTCATAAGGCAGGGACGGAGGCATCATAGGAGGAGTTGTACTATGAGAGGGGAGCAAAGGAGTAGAATCAATAGAGACACTAGACACTGGAGCTGGAGGAACAAGAAATGAACATCCGAAGGTGTGACAGTGAAATAAGGAGAGTCCTCTAGAAAGGTGCCATGACAAGATAGACGAAGACGATGAGCCAAGGAATCATAACAACGATATCCCTTATGCTCGGAACTAAAACCGAGTAAGACTCACTTGGCTGATCGGGAAATTAGCTTTAAGTGTTCCGCATCAGAAAGAATAACAAAACAAGTACACCCAAAAATACGAAGCAAACTGTAATAAGGAGGACACGAAAAAAGACTCTCATGAGGTGTCCGGCTAGATAAAACAAAGGAATGAGTGATACTGATAAGTTTAACAGAAGTAAGAATGGCCTCTGCCTAGAATATTTGAGGAGCTAAGAGGATAACAAGAGAGCACGATTAATCTCAAGAATATGATGATGTTTGCGCTCGATTATCCCATTCTGTTCATGAGTGTAAGGACGGAAATGTTGAAAAAGGGTGTCATAAGATTGCACTATCGTTCTAGAGAGATGCTCCTGAGCACAATCAGAATATTTTTTTTAATTCTAGCATTGAATTGAGTATAAATTATAGTAGTAAACATCCTATAAATAATAAGAAGATCAGAATGGTAATGCATAAGATAGACTCAAGTATAACGTGTGTAATCATCAATAAATCTCATGTAGTAGAGAAAATCACTATAGAAGGGATAGGAACATGTCCACATATATCAGAATGAACTAATTCAAAAATTTTACTGGATTTATATAAACTCTTGAGAAAAGGTAGGGCTATGTTTTGCCAACTTACAGCCCGTATATGAGAATAGAGAAGAGAGAGAACCACATCCAAGAGCTCTACTATGAAATAAAGTCTTTAGACGGAGTTCTGAAATATGCCTTAAGCGTCTGTGCCACAAGTTGGCAGCATACGTGACAATAGCAGCATGACTAGAATTCAAAGGTTGAGTTGATGGAAGATGAAGAAACTCTAAGTGGTACAACCTCCCTTCCTGTGAGCACGACCATTCGTTTTGTCCGTACGAGAATCCTTCACATAACATGTGAGAGAATCAAAAGAAATAATAAATACACTCTCACAAAAGCTACTAACTGATATGAGGTGTAAAGTAAGACGGGAACATGTAAAACAAAAGGAAGACTCAAAGTGTCAAAATAATGGATCCAGATTGAGTGATGACCAACTGAGAACAATCAAGTGTATGTAAAGAAGGAAAGTTGGTAAATATGTAATATTAGATAAGAGACTAAGATCAGAAGTCATATGATGAGAAGCACCATAGTCTAATATCCAAGAACTAGACGTACCAGTAGAGGCAGATGCAGAAGAGCCAGCAAAGACATGTTGGCACTAGAGCCGGAACTGGACCTCAAACTGAGTAAGACGATACTGAATATATGTCGATGTATGTGTACTATCAACAATGTGAGCCTAAGGTACCGTAGAGTGATTCGAGGATGAACCTTTTTCTTCACCCGTTTGAAAATTTGAGTTTTTAAACATAGATAATAGGAAATGTGATTTGCAAAGATAGAAGTGTATGTAACTAAAGTAGGGTGCAAATGTGTAATGAGAAAGACATTGAAGTTGGTAAGGGTGGTCCTAAGAAACTTTTTTTTTTACTCCCATTGGAAGGAACAATCGACTTTTCCGTTGGTTCAAATGCATCCAACTAAGATGTGCTATATCTCCACATGTTGACCACTAAAGCGAAAAGGCTTTGACCGGTGAAAGTAATTGAGAAGGTGTAGTAGGCTAAGATGGCTGGGTCTTTGTTTTTCTCGCTGAAACTACATAGATTCTCAACTTACTAAATCTTGATTCAGGTTTCTGTCTTCTGGCGCTGGAAGGTTGGAAGCTGACTAAATAAAAAACATCTTACAAATTCAGAAGAAGCAAGTCCCATATAAAGAATACATCCTAGCACCCAAAGAAGAAAACGCATATCTTGAGATATCTAGCCTGAAGAAGTCGGAAAAGATAATCACAACATAAATGGAATAAATTTGCCACTTGTTGGGTCATCTAAGTTTGGACAATCCACCACTATTAGTCCAACATGAGTTTTGACCGTCGGATGATAACAAAATGGTACGTCAATTCCTCAAGTATGTCAATAGCAAGGTTCGTATTATCGGTATCGAAATTGGTATCAGATCCTTCCTATGAGTATCTGATTCGGCGGTATCAACAATTTTAGATCGGAGTATCGAATTTTTTGTATCGGAAAACAAATAATTATCAAGCCTTTAAAAACAGTTTATGCATTTAAGCATAATATTAAGTATTTTATGTGTTGTTTTTAGTAGTTTTGAAATTGAATAAAATATACCTACGATAGATAAGTTATTTTATATATCTTCTATAACCTTCCTATGCTTTTACACCCTTGTTGATTGGACTTTTCGTTTAATTTTCTTTGCCGAATTGACTAAAAAAAACCCTAATTCCGATATCGATAATATCAGCAGATGTCGGTGTCGAATTGGGACATGACAAATCGTACCGGTATTGGCCATATCGTACAGGTATCGGCCAATACAAACTATGGTCAGTAGGTCTACATTGACGTCAAAACAAAATGATTAACACAATCTTATCAAGAAAAAAAGAAAAAGAAAACAAATTATATGATGTCTATTTATATGTTGGAATCGTTTAAACATTATATTGACAAACCATCATATTTATTATAGCAGTGCTATATGGACTGCGGTTCTGGCCTGCAAGCCACGTGTCGGCGCCCAATTGGAGAGGGGGGGGCAAAATTTCGAAGGTGCGCCCCGTATGGTGGGGGGGGGGGGGGGGGGGGGGGGTGAACACGTCGGCACGGGCACAACTGCGGTCAATCTCTCCCCCGGGGCAAAAAAGAGTTTTCGTATTTATTGAGCCTTCTAGAAAATAACTGATGAGTAAGATTGGTAGAATCATTAGTTCCACAGAGGTTTCTCACTAGTTTGGATCATGACACCTTATATTTGTGTATTCACACTACAAAAGCTCTGTATTAACGACTATTTTCTTATTTACTTTACAACAACAAAGTCAAGTTCCAAAATGTACTAAGTTCACAACAATGAGATCCATTTTCTTCCTCAGGACCTTTTCTTCGCCCAACAACTGACTCAGTTAGTGGGGAGAGTTCATTTACAACCCTGAATATATGGACATCAAAGACTAATAAGTCCGTCTCACTGCCGTATAGCTCAAAGACGCAGACATAGCCTTCTTCCAGGTTGTTGTCCTGAACAAACTTACACCATTGTGCTCCAGAAAGCCCGCATTGTGCTTTAGTAACTGCGGACCTAACCGTAGCTTGAAGATGAACATTTTGCCATGCACCCTTCACATCCGGAATGTGAAGATAGCACTTGCCCATTTAAGAAGATGATGTGCAGCTACAAAATCAGCAGGAACAGTCTGCACAAGAATGATAAAAACAACCATGTAAGAAATATTTACCTTTTATTTATGAAAATCAGGATCCTATCTTTCTCATGACATTTGACATTTTATCTGCCTGTTTTAAAGAAGTAAAGTGGGTATACAGTTTGATGCACCATGCAAACCACAAATTCATCACTTTCACGTATATTTGCAGTATCGGCCAATACTGATCTGATACTGCCGATATCGATATGGTTTGGCATTATTCCAATCTGATATCGACCGCTATTGCTAGTGACAGATATCGATCTTGGGATGTCTTTCCAGTCAATTCCTTAGAAAAAATTGAACAAAGTGTAAAGTGTTGGTGTTTTTGCTTCTTGTTGTTGGTGTTTTGCTTTAGAAAGTAGAAAGATAGTCCCACATTGGAAAAACCAAATGGATGGAATCTCTATATAAAGCTTTGCTTGTGTTGAGAGATCACATGAAGTGTGGAGAGGCACATGGGTGCCATGTGGGAGCATTTTTTTAGTGGAAAGAAGGCTAAAGCAACAAAGAAGCATTAATGCTTTTTGTCATGCTCATGGGATAATTTCCTTATGGAGCTAACTCCCGAAGGGGCTTAGCGACTCGGACTCCAGCTCGGGCGCAAAGTGGTGCTTTGTTGGCGCACTTTGCACTTAGCATGGCGCCTTGTGCGCAGTTGCTGCGCTCGTCTTCTGCGCAAGCCGCATTCGCAGGTGTCGTGCAGGTGCACGCACAGGAGCTGCGCAGGAGTCGCGGGGTTGTGGCGCTGTGCACTGGCGCTTGAGGTGCTACGCTGTGCGCGTGTGCACGTGCGGTGCTCTGCTATGCGCTTGTTGTGCTGCGCTGCGCACCTGTGCACTTATGTTGCTGTGCGGTTGTGCTGCTTCGCAGCTACACGCGGGCTGACGGGCTGAGTAGGCTCAGGGGCACAGGTGGTTCCTGATGTGGCTGATTGGAAGATATGAGCGGTTATGGAAAGATTGAGTCAATTAATCAGATCCATATTTTGTGGAATTTGAATTTAATTCATTCAAATCTTTCCATTATTTGCTCCTATCTTTTTGCAATCAGTTATGGTCAGGATTAGGTTTAGGGTTTCAGCCCTCCTCTATAAATATTCTCTTCGTGCCTTCATTGAGTACTTATGCTAAAATAAAGAGACGAAGAGAGTTGTGCCATCGCCATTAGAGTTCTTCGAGTTTGGAAAAGGAGGTGACAACGAGCGTTCCAGAAGTTCTTTCGAACTTGCTAGTTCCTGGGAGCAGATAGCAATAGGACGAATTTTGCTTTGAGCAATGGTGATCATTATCACCCCAGCAAAGTCGTTGCATCAACTCCGGTTGAGAACGAGTATTCATCTTTGTTGCATCAACTCCGATTGAGAACGATTATTCATCTTTGTTGCATCAACTCCGGTTGAGAACGATCAACAGAATTGCGGTGATCTTTTTTTGCCTGCTAAGTTGCTTTTATCCATCTCACTCTTTTTAAGAGATCGAAATTTCCATCTAACGATCTATTTCGGGAATAACAATCTCAAAACAAGATTCAAATCTGATGGAGAACAACTGTGCACAACTTCTCGATACAAGTTTCAAATTGGAGAAGTTTGACGGTGTCACGACCCGCACCCACTGTGAGGGTACGAGAACGTAACAACGTCCAGCCTACGCCGCAGTGTCGACGGTAGAACGCTGTCCTAGGTCACAACATCTAACAATATAAAGCTAAGCATTTTATACTCACCGAATGGGGGTGACATAGCAGAAAATAAACTCAATCACAACTAAGAAAGAAGAAGCACGATATGATAAAGAACTCAAGGAAAATACAGATGATCAAATAGTCTAAGATAACATCTCAGCAGATATTCAGAGTACAAGGTATCAGCTACTGAATATGAAAGAATATACAACCCAGATCTCAAGGACAGAAATAAAGTCTAACTACTAGTCTCAAGACAACATAAGTAAGATAAAGTCTAACTAAGCTAGTCTAGGCAGTAGGGTAAAGTCGTCAGCTAGAGCTGTCCTGCAGAAGGTATCCACACAGGCCTCCTCCTCGTCCTCTGTAATATTTTCAACAGGTCCAGTCAGGACAGGAGCGAGCACAGTACATCTCAACAGTTCATAGCAGGTTAGAAAATATAATCATGCAGTAAAGTAAGATATAGATACGGAAGGAAATGCAGTAAGTAAACAGAGAGAGAGTGAACTATAATAGAAATATCTACTATAAGTAAAGAACTAACAGTGGCTAGTGAGTCAGAGTATAATATAGACATGTAAATGGCATAGGATGATTCTGATACTACACTATAGAAAAATTCTGATGCTACACTACTTGGATATTATTCACATGTCTACTTCTACTCCCCCGTACCCCCAATCAATACATAAGGATCCAACCAGGTTATGTTATGATTCTATGTAACGGCCCCATAAATGGAAATTCTGGGAAACCCAATAAATGGGATAAGGATTCAAGGAAAACTCTGTGATCATAAGAGTATATGTCACAAGTGATCAAAGAACCAACGAAGCATAGTGATACGCCATGTAAGTGAAACGCACAGAACATGTAGTACCCGATGCTCCCTGAAGGGATAACATCTCAAGAAGGGATCCATATAGTACTAATCCGTGTGACCAACGTGACAGTATCAAGTAAAGTAATTTAATGCAGGAAAATAATTCTAAGCAGGATATGAAATGATCAGAGAATGTACTCGCCTGTATCTGAGTGTCCGGATGAAATGTACTGTCCGAGGAGAGGTGTCTGGCTCCTAATCAGAACAACACAAGTCACAACAAGTCTAGAATGGTAATAAGATGCACTACAATGCATTCTACATGAATCTAGGTCAATCTACGCCAAAGTCAACTCTTGGTCAACTCTGGTCAACCCTAGAAGTCAAACTAGGTCAAACCTAAGTCAAACAAGTCTATACTAGTCTAACTAGTCTATTCTAGGTCTAACAAGGCTACACAAGTCTAACTAGACTCTAAACTGACACACAGATACACCCATAGGCTAAGAGCCTAGGCTATACCATGCCTAAAACCAACCATAAACACATGACCACATGACAATATTTTTCTCTAAAATAATATAATACACATATAGCCATACCACACAATCTAATATAGAATACACATATTAACATATAGGCTCCTATGTGTATACCACACAACATTATATGTCAAATACACATATATATAGATACATACACACTGATGTATTATATATGATACTTATATATATATATATATATATATATATATATATATATATATCTCAAATACATATATATATATATATATACATATATAGAGAGAAAAGGGGGACACATGTGCTCATGTGTGTGAGTGTGTGTGTGTGTGTGTGTGTGGAAGACATGTGTGTGCAAGAGGGCATGTGTGTTCAAGTGTGTGTGTGAGACATAGACATGTGAGTGTGGTGTCAAGTGAGGATGTGTTTGCAGGAAAATAGGGAATTATCACTGTGCAATGCAAAGCAGTGAGTGAGAGAGTGAAACAGTGTGGAGGGTGTGCAAGGGGTCAACCTGGGAACAGTGTACACCTGAGAACAGAAAACAGTGAGTGAGTGAAAGGGGATCAGTAGCTAACATGTATATGGCAATAGGAAGAAAACAGGGGATACATTTTCAGTCTTCAAACAGTCCATATCAAACCAGATTTCAGTCCCAACATTCAACAAATTTATTTATCAGTCTAGGACATTCAAACCCAGAATTGATCCCAATTCAATACACAAATCAACCCAAACTCAACACATAGTTAGTAAACATATAGAAAAACTATATTAGGATCTAAAACACATAAGTAGAAGCATTAACATGGTTAAAACAGCTGCCAAGGTTCACATTTGAAAATCTGGAACTCACAGAAATAGGACTGATATTTTTAAGTTTCAGAAATTATAGGGTAATGGAAAAATGATGCACGAAAACGAACTAAAGTGTCAGAATATTGGTTGGTAATGAAAACACTAATAGTGTACGTGTCCAGCAATGTGTTTGTGTCCACCCAAGTGGACTCAAACGTGTCCAAACAGCCCCGAACCCAAAACAGTGAACTAACCACATTATGAAATCTGGAATTTAACAGTTGGAGGAAAACCTGAAATCAGTGAAGGGTTTCGTGCTCATATGTCATGGAGTGTAGGGAAATCAGTGGCTATCAGGTATGTGGGCAATACAATTCAGTTGCTAAACATGAAATCTGGAATCAGTGAAATATTATGACACAGTGAAGTGGGGGGTTAATACTCAGGTTAAGGAATGAAATCAATTCATGTTTGAGAAGAACCTGTGTACCATATCAGTGAACTTGTGTACAGTGATATGCAAGCCTGGAAAACATAGACAGTAGGGCATGGGTTCAACCTGGAATAATGTAATAATAGGACTGCAATACATCTCAGGAAATAGGAAGGAAAATCAGTAGCTAGTCCTGCATTTCGAAAACTCAACACCAAGTCCAAAATCTCATTCTCAATCCATAAAGCCAAAATCGAATGAGACATTGCATTAACATAAATCAACAATCATGTGGGGATCAAAAATCAGTGAAAACATCAAATAACAGGGAATTAATGTTGAGGAATTAGAAAGAAACAGTGTATTAGCTACATGTATCAGTGAGCATGCCATTTAACCCAAATCGAAACCAAAATTCACATCAAAAACTAACTAATCATGCAAACTAAATCTAACATATATAATTAGACATGTTTAGGATCTATATTAGCAATTAAAACATGTATTAAACATTTAAAACTGAAATGAACAGAGAAACCATTAATACACTGCACACACACACAGTGCGCACCCTGTGCACGCTCGATATCGTGTCCGACACGACACAAGAGGTCGTGTCACTTGGGGGACCCCGTGCCAGTGGTTGCCCCAACACGTGTGTCGAGTATCACTCGTCCACGTGGCGTGTGCTGCACGCAAACGCACCCGAGTAGCAGGACAGCTATAGTGCCCGTGTACGCGCACGCACGACAGCGTGTTCCCGTATCTGTGGTGACTCGACACGACACGAAAACCACACCAAGACACAAGAAACTCATAAGCGACATAAAAACCTAATTTCCTATTCATTTACATTCCTAAAAATAAAACGAAATGCCCATTGGGGCATTTCATCAAACACTTGAAATCAAGGACTGATACGTGTCCAAATAGGACACGAAATGGACACAAAATCTAGGGTTAACTATTCCTACAGTTAGGTTAGGCCTAGGGCTTCCTAGTTATGTAATAAAATTAGAATTCTATGGTGTAGAATGAAATTTACCTATAGGTTGCACATCCTCCAAAAACTCTAAAAAGGAGCGTTCCTCTTGATAGCCAAACTTTCCCAAATTGATTTCAATCTGAGAATAACATATACCAACAGCAAGAAAACTATATTTAGAACCTATTGAAATTTGTTTGAGGGAAAAGGAGCTAAAATGGAATTTCTATGGATTTGTGAAGATGGAGGCTCACCTCTTTCCAAAGCTTGTAAAATTCTAAGGAGGCTAGCCCTAATGGAGGAGATTATTTATAGGGTGGGAATCCCTAGGACTAGGTGGCCGGCCACTAAAGATTGGGCTAGGGTTTGGCTCATGCCTAATGGGTTGGCTTCTATGGCTAAGTTATTGATTAATGGTTCAACCATAAGTCATGGCTTGTGTCATAACTATTCTAACTTGAGTCAAATGACTATACCATAGGTTGTCCCTAGTCTAACTAGGGTTGCATGACCTAACCAAGTCCAAACTCAACTAGGGTTTGCTCCTAGGTTAGTCTACCAAGGTCATTGCTAATCAAAGTCAACCTAGTCAACCTTCATTCAAACAATTCCAAAATAAATCCTAAAAATTTCCATAAATTCAAATAAATTCTAATAAATTCAAATAAATTCTAATAAATTCAAATAACCCCACAAAAATACCCTCAAACTAGAAATGATAAATGAAATACCCTAATCACAAGTCATGATTTTAAATAGTTTAAAAAGATTAAAAATCACCAAGAATCATAATAGGAATTAAATATAATAAATTATAATTATAATTATAAAATTTCAAAATTACCCTCATTTGGAGAACTGGGTGTTACAATCCTACCTACCTCATAAAAAATTTGTCCTCGAAATTTAAGGTGATCGCACCCCTTCTAGGTTAAGCCCCCAGCAATCATAGTCTCAGATACCTATTTAAATCATACAGTTGAAAAGTGTAACCTATGGGGTCATGGCATGTATTATCAGTCTGGGATCTCATCTAGTTACACCAACTATGCTATAGTACCAGGCAATCACAAGGTATCAAAATATACAAGCAAGGGATGCATCAAATATTCTCAAAAAGGGATACTAAGGTTAGGTCAAAATTCACCTCCAGCTAGGTCTGAGAACTAGAACTCCCTCCTGGAAGCAGGGCCCTGGTTGGGGCAGGTATATCAGGACAGTGCTGCACCCATTGTGCAGCTGACCCACAGAATAGGCACAATCCTAGTCTCTTTCTACAGAAGTTTCACTTGTGTCCAGACTTCTTACAGTAGGCACAGATAGGCTCTGGCTCAGCTGGCCTCTGCTGGACAGGAGACTAGGCTGGGTATGATGATATAGGCTGGATTAATGGGTACTCCTCAAACTCTGGGTAGGACTGGGTACTGCTCCTCGCCCTCTTGGAGCTAGGCTCTCCTTTTGGAAGCACAGAGTCCCGCAGACGTAGCAACCTCTGGATTTGCTCCCTCATGGCCTCATCATAAACTCTCAGTGACTCCAACAGCCTTTCTTGGAAATATCCAAACACCTGGGCTGCGTCAAGTAACAAACCTCCGGGTGGTACAGTATGGAGTACCATCCCAAGGGGTAGGGAAAGGCTTTCGGTCTCAGGCAAATCTGCAGCTCTCTCCTGAACGACAGGAAATGAAGGAAGACTCTCTGGCGAGGCTACCACCATCTCCTCAATGGCAGGAGGTGCCACCACCTCCTGATCAGATAGAGGGATCACTACCTCCTGAACAGTAGGAGGTGGAAGCACACTCTCAGTAGCTGCAGCTGCTCTCAGGCGATGGGCTCGGGTCATGGGTGCCATACTGGAAAGGATAAAAACAACAATCATCAAGGCTGTAAGGCAGTCTACCATCCTATCTGAAAACTGGTAATTATCAAAAATAAAATAAGATAACTACTAATCATCTAGAAGGGGTACTATTTAAGAAAATCAGAACCAAAGGTTTAAGGAACGAAAGTCAATAGCATTGAATCCAATCACAATATATATGTAGAGAGTGTGTTAGAGAGGGAAAAGCTAGTATTATGTAAGGGTTATGTGGTTTGTGTGTGGAAATTATACATGAAAGTGTATAGGGGATTTGGGTTTCAACTATAGCTATCAAGTTATACTATTCATGGCATATTGGTTAAGCAGTCTACAAGGCACAAGCTATTTACTCATAACATGCATGGCTAACCATATATATAATTATATCTATATGTATAGAGAGGTAGGGATTTAATTATGCATCTACATACATTATAACATGTTTACATAACTATATATATATATATATATATATATATATATATATATATATATATATATATATATATATATATGAAAATAACATAGAGATGAAGGGTTAGGTTTTCATGGCAGTTGTGAACATTAGTGTAGAGTGTCAAGTGTATATGGGTTAAAACTTGAAATAAAGGGTTTGATCTTTCAGTTTAGTTCAACATTACATATTAAATCTGAAATTGAACTACACATTTGAAAGCAATGTAAAAATATTAACATGTATTCAGTTTTTAAAAAATTTGAAGAAATTCGAACATCAAAACTAACTCAATGTTTACCACAACCTAACATGTAAGAGTATGAAACCTAACATTATACACCTACACACAATAATGTATACGGCTCAAACATTACTATTAAAGAAAACTACACATTGACTAATCACTTAGAATTCAGACTTAAAGGGTTAATATGTACACAGTCTCAGGTTTGACAAATTCAACACAAAACTCAACCAATCTCAATAAATTAAAATCTTGTATATAACATACATGTGTAGTGATGTAAACAACAACTAATAATATGAAATTTAAATTTAATTTATGAAATTAATATGGGAAACGGAGAACTAGTCACTGATACTGTCCTATATTTGAATTATTAGGATTTGAGAAATTAACATCAACGTATTAATATGCATTTAGACAGGTGGGTAATCAAATGTAGCATGCATACGTGGCAGGCAAGCATCTGTGTCCACTATATATATATATATATATATATATATTTTAAGGTAATACAAGAAATAATGGCAAGAAGAAAATAATGATAAAATCTGTTCTGCTTATTTGTTTAAAAGAAGGAACCATTTTAAAACCAGAGTTATAATATCAAATCCAAGTTAAGGTCTAGCAAAAATCATCGATTCATTGTATTATGAAGAAATTTATAGCAAGAAGTTACACTAGATTTATGATAACAGCTAAGCCACTCCTACTCATACTCCTACTCCTAAGTTATTTGATGATGGAATACAATTTATAACAACGGAATGGTACGATAGAGATGATATGTTTAAAAACCTTCTCAAGATATAATCTGATAATCATATGCGTCTGTCCAAAATCATGTTACTCAGTCCTCGTCCTGCCAGTAAGCAAGGCTGTGATAAATGATAGATTCCATAACTAGGGTATGCACCTCTACAATCATGTCGTCTGGAAATCTCGCTATGCCGACTAGTATAGCTGCGAGAAATTCCAAATCTTATAACCAAGATACGTACATCCGAAGTCAGTTCTCTATGTTTCCGCCACGCCAGCTAATATGGCTACGATAAACTACAAGCTCCATAATCAAGTAGACGTTTTACCATTCCTGTATTCCCGTCAACATATGTTATCAGAAAAATATCGTAACTCAGGCCTTAAAATTCATCTCGATAGGAAAATCAAAATCAACAACGATCCAACAAAATCAAATTCAGTAATCAAGGAGTAATAGCAACAAAATAAGGAAAATGATTCAAATTGAAGTTTAAATAAGATTCTCAAGGGTCGTCCCAGGAATCTCTCAAGGAATCATAACTGTGATTGAGTACCTTCAAAATATTCTAATCCTACTGCAGGCTGTAGTGATACTCTGGTTCGAATATTACTACATAAACTCGACCTGCATGGGCCACCACTAAAAATGTGTCACGATCCGCACCCACTGTGAGGGTACGAGAAAGTAACAACGCCCAGCCTACGCCGCAGTGTCGACGGTAGAACGCTGTCCTAGGTCACAACATCTAACAATATAAAGCTAAGCAGTTTATACTCCCCGAATGGGGGTGACATAGTAGAAAATAAACTCAATCACAACTAAGGAAGAAGAAGCACGATATGATAAAGAACTCAAGGAAAATACAGATGATCAAATAGTCTAAGATAACATCTCAGCAGATATTCAGAGTACAAGGTCTCAGCTACTGAATATGAAAGAATATACAACCCAGATCTCAAGGACAGAAATAAAGTCTAACTACTAGTCTCAAGACAACATAAGTAAGATAAAGCCTAACTAAGCTAGTCTAGGCAGTAGGGTAAAGTCGTCAGCTAGAGCTGTCCTGCAGAAGGTATCCACACAGGCCTCCTCCTCGTCCTCTGTAATATTTTCAACAGGTCCAGTCAGGACAGGAACGAGCACAGTACATCTCAACAGTTCATAGCAGGTTAGAAAATATAATCATGCAGTAAAGTAAGATATAGATACTGAAGAAAATGCAGTAAGTAAACAGAGAGAGAGAACTATAATAGAAATATCTACTATAAGTAAAGAACTAACAGTGGCTAGTGAGTCAGAGTATAATATAGACATGTAAATGGCATAGGATGATTCTGATACTACACTATAGAAAGATTCTGATGCTACACTACTTGGATATTATTCACATGTCTACTTCTACTCCCCCTTACCCCCAATAAATACACAATGATCCAACCAGGTTATGTTATGATTCTATGTAACGGCCCCCGAAGGGTGGTACATAGTAGTCCCATAAATAGGGATTCTGGGAAACCCAATAAATGGGATAAGGATTCAAGAAAAACTCTATGATCATAAGAGTATATGTCACAAGTGATCAAATAACCAACGAAGCATAGTGATACGCCATGTAAGTGAAACGCACAGAACATGTAGTACCCGATGCTCCCTGAAGGGATAATATCTCAAGAAGGGATCCATATAGTACTAATCCGTGTGACCAACGTGACAGTATCAAGTAAAGTAATTTAATGCAGGAAAATAATTCTAAGCATGATATGAAATGATCAGAGAATGTACTCGCCTGTATCTGAGTGTCCGGATGAAATGTACTGTCCGAAGAGAGGTGTCTGGCTCCTAATCAGAACAGCACAAGTCACAACATGTCTAGAATGGTAATAAGATACACTACAATATATTCTACATGAATCTAGGTTAATCTACGCCAAAGTCAACTCTTGGTCAACTCTGGTCAACCCTAGAAGTCAAACTAAGTCAAACCTAAGTCAAACAAGTCTATACTAGTCTAACTAGTCTATTCTAGGTCTAACAAGGCTACACAAGTCTAACTAGACTCTAAACTGACACACAGATACACCCATAGGCTAAGAGCCTAGGCTATACCATGCCTAAAACCAACCATAAACACATGACCACATGACAATATTTTTCTCTAAAATAATATAATACACATATAGCCAGACCACACAATCTAATATAGAATACACATATTAACGTATAGGCTCCTATGTGTATACCACACAATATTATATGTCAAATACACATATATATAGATACATACACACTGATGTATTATATATGATACTTATATATATATATATCTCAAATACATATATATATATATATATATATATATATATATATATATATATATATATATATATATATATATATATATATTTTTATATATATATATATATATATATATATATATATATAGAGAGAGAGAGAGAGAGAGAGAGGAAGGATAGGCATCCCTGCACTTTTTGTATCCCCATGCATCCCCATGTTCACATCCGTTAGATGTGCTTTAAGTCATCTAATCTTAACCATTGGTAAATCAACGGTTAGGATTAGATGACTTAAAGCACCATCCAACGGTGTAAATAGGGGGGATGCTTGGGGATACAAAAAGTGCGAGGATGCCTATCCTTCCTCATATATATATATATATATATATATATATATATATATATATATATATATATATATATATATATATATATATATATATATAAAATATATATATATATATATATATATATATATATACATATATATAGAGAAAAGGGGGACACATGTGCTCATGTGTCATGTGTGTGTGTGTGTGTGTGTGTGTGTGGAAGACATGTGTGTGCAAGAGGGCATGTGTGTTCAAGTGTGTGTATGAGACATAGACATGTGAGTGTGGTGTCAAGTGAGGATGTGTTTGCAGGAAAAACAGGGAATTATTACTGTGCAATGCAAAGCAGTGAGTGAGAGAGTGAAACAGTGTGGAGGGTGTGCAAGGGGTCAACCTGGGAACAGTGTACACCTGAGAACAGAAAACAATGAGTGAGTGAAAGGGGATCAGTAGCTAACATGTATATGGCAATAGGAAGAAAATAGGGGATACATTTTCAGTCTTCAAACAGTCCATATCAAACCAGATTTAAGTCCCAACATTCAACAAATTTTAGTTATCAGTCCAGGACATTCAAACCCAGAATTGATCCCAATTCAATACACAAATCAACCCAAACTCAACACATAGTTAGTAAACATATAGAAAAACTATATTAGGATCTAAAACACATAAGTAGAAGCATTAACATGGTTAAAATAGCTGCCAACGTTCACATTTGAAAATCTGGAACTCACAGAAATAGGACTGATATTTTTAAGTTTCAGAAATTATAGGGTAATGGAAAAATGATGCACAAAAACGAACTAAAGTGTCAGAATATTGGTTGGTAATGAAAACACTAATAGTGTACGTATCCAGCAATGTGTTTGTGTCCACCCAAGTGGACTCAAACGTGTCCAAACATCCCCGAACCCAAAACAGTGAACTAACCACATTATGAAATCTGGAATTTAACAGTTGGAGGAAAACCTGAAATCAGTGAAGGGTTTCGTGCTCATGTATCATGGAGTGTAGGGAAATCAGAGGCTATCAGGTATGTGGGCAATACAATTCAGTGGCTAAACATAAAATCTGGAATCAGTAAAATATTATGACACAGTGAAGTGGGGGGTTAATACTCAGGTTAAAGAATAAAATCAATTCATGATTGAGAAGAACCTGTGTACCATATCAGTGAACTTGTGTACAATGATATGCAAGCCTGGAAAACATAGACAGTAGGGCATGTGTTCAACATGGAACAATGTAATAATAGGACTGTAATGCATCTCAGGAAATATGAAGGGAAATCAGTAGCTAGTCCTGCATTTCGAAAACTCAACACCAAGTCCAAAACCTCATTCTCAATCCATAAAGCCAAAATCGAATGAGACATTGCATTAACATAAATCAACAATCATATGGGGATCAAAAATCAGTGAAAACATCAAATAACAGGGAATTAATGTTGAAGAATTAGAAAGAAACAGTGTATCAGCTATATGTATCAGTGAGCATGCCATTTAACCCAAATCGAAACCAAAATTCACATCAAAAACTAACTAATCATGCAAACTAAATCTAACATATATAATTAGACATGTTTAGGATCTATATTAGCAATTAAAACATGTATTAAACATTTAAAACTGAAATGAACAGAGAAATCATTAATATACTACACACACACACAGTGCGTACCCTGTGCACGCTCGATATGGTGTCCGACACGACACAAGAGGTCATGTCACTTGGGGGACCCCGTGTCAGTGGTTGCCCCAACACGTCTGTCGAGTATCACTCGTCCATGTTGTAGTGCCCCATCCCTATATCGTGCCCTGTACTCTGTCCACGGGGTACGCGAGAAAGGAACATTGTCGCTATCGATTCGGTCGGGACCGATAGGTCGGGATCGATCGAGTCGATCGAACGGGAACGGTTGAATTAAGATCCATTCCTCGTTATGGAATGTCTTCTTCGGAACCAAGTCCCATATTCAGCGGACTGCGCCTCAAGGATTGACTCTGCGGCTGAGTCGGGAGAGACCTCCCGTTACTCTGCTTTTCACGCCGCTTGCGTTGGTTTTGGCTTTGTTTTCTGAATGCACTTTCGTGAATGTTTTTGATGGTTTTCATGGCTTGCATTTTGAACTCGCATTTCCTATCGAACTCCTTGAATAATATATTGTTCTAATCGGTTGCTTATGCGATTTCAGGTAATCGCGTAGGCGACGTCTAGCGCGACCAACAAGTTCTCTCGCCGAAGTAAACTCAAGGTCATTGGCTGACCCTTCTCTTCTCGACCCCATTCTTAGGCAAAGTCGATAGTGTTGTTGCGAATAAAAAGATAAATACAAGTGCACGAACACGAATGAATGAGCAAGTTCTCAAAAAGAAAGGGTAGGCTATGTCTTAACAACTAAAAACATGTCTTTGCACGGTCATGAACAACTTGTCGACAAGGTGAGCGTTTTCTCCGTACGGCAACCCGAGGCCACGGGACCGTTGCGGGCATAGGGAAACAAATAATTAGCTGTGCTGGACATGGGTTAGGCGAGGACTTGCAGCGGGGCTCGCTACTCACGCTGAAAGGACCCCGTCTAACAAAAGCTAAAGGAGTCCACGATGGCTCTGGGAGCCAGTGACCAACACACGATATATTGCACTTGGTATGGAAATGATAACAATTGACAGGAAAGAACATGGTAAGTTTTATAAGGCGCGACGCGGCCGCCGTCGATAAGTTTCAACGTAAATTTTATTATGTTTGTCATATGATTGTTTGAAATTCATTAGGATGGTTAGAAACATTCATACTCTAAGTCATATAAACTCTTCAACCAAATGAGAGCTTGGAACTTAAATAGCCACGCACCAGTACAAAGTGTAATGTACTGATCCTCGCTCTCCACACAGGTACCCCGAACTACGAAGGGCGTGCCACTTGAAAGCTCAAGGCGAAGTGAACCCTTTTGAAGCCTCGTTTGCGTGTGAAGGCTTGGGTTTCTAGTTTCCTTTTGAAGAAGACCCGTACTCAGTCCAAAAGAAGACATGGCGACTCGGCTTCCCTCGATCGCAGGTGGAAAGTGTTACTATTTTGCTTGTAAAAAGGGATGTAATGTATGGAACGACTATCTCATCGGCGTTCATTTTGTAAGTCGAGTCATGTTGTAGCCCGCGCGGCAATGATTGTAAAGAAGTCCATGTAAAGTTTTTATTATCAATGAAAAAGTCTATTTCTATTTCAAATGTGTCATTCAATTTCTCTGTGTACTCTAACTTGATGTTGTGTTTCGGATAACCTTATGACTATGCCTTGTGCGATCGCAACTTAGGTTCGTACGACATCACGCCCGGGGGACGACTATCGATTCTATGGAATCGGGACATGACATAATGGTATCAGAGCACGGCTTTACATCCTTTGGCCTCGCGTCTAGAGTTCCAAACCTTTGACCTCGCATCGATTGGATAAATTATTCCATACAATGAGTCCATAATAATTTGTGACTGATGCGTTTGCCTTCGTATCGTAGAAGTGACGGAACCCACGGTCGAGCAAGAACAGAGCGCCTCAAGCGGTTCTAGTAGTTCGCATCGTCCGCAGGCCGGACCTTCTAACGATACAATCGAAAGGATGCTACGCATGATGGAGGCGCAGCAAAACCAGTCCGAGAACCGGCATCAGCAGGTAGAGGAACGACAGGCCCAGTTCGAAGCTCGCTTTGATGCACATGCCAAGCTTCAGCAAAAGCAGCTAGATACCCTACAGCAGATCGTCCAGACAATGGTGGCCAATGGAAATTCTGCGACTGCGTCTACCGTCACCGTGCCGGCGATCCAACCCATTGAAGTCGACACGGTGGAGCCCGAGCATCAACCAGCGACACTGAAAAAGTACAACTTTGAAGTGTCAGAATTTAAGAAGGCGTGTCGTACTTCCTTCAGTGGTACGGAAGGCCCTTCCATGGCGATCGACTGGTTGGAAGAGCTGGAAGATCACTTTGAGCTTCTTGGCATTGAAGAATCGAAGCAAGTCGCCTGCGCACAACTTCAGCTACGGTTGAACGTGCACGACTGGTGGGCTGTGCGCAAGCGAGCGATCCGACCGGACAACACTACCGTACCGATCTCTTGGGCCACGTTCCGCAGAGCTTTCGAACTCCAGTACCTTTCGTCAGCCGTTCTTCAAGCGAAAGAGAATGAATTCATGCAGTTGAAGCAAGGGAGCAGGACAGTGGAACAGTACGCCGCAGAATTCAACAAGTTGTCTAAGTTTGCTGGCCAGTTTTTGCCCACTGAAGAGTGCCGTGTGCGACGGTTCGAAGTGCGTCTGCGACACTCTATCGGTGCGCATGTTGGGGTCCCGGAGTACAAGACCGTGGGCGAGGCTCTGAATCACGCCCTCCGCCTTGAGAACCTGCATCCTTCCGGTGCTGACGACGTTGTGCGCCACTCCAATCACAAACGTCCTAGCCATACGGAAGGTAACAACGACGCGTCAAAGCGTCCAAATAACGGCGGCTACAAGGGTGAGAAAACGATACCTAAGTGCACCAATTGTGGGCGACTTGGACACCGTGATATCCACTGCTGGCACCGCAACAATGAATGTTTCGCTTGCGGACAGAGGGGTCACACGGCTCAAAATTGTCCGAGCTTTCTTCAGACTCGTAACGCCCCACCACAACAATACCGTCAAGAGAATCGCGGACAGGCGCCTCGACCTCCTCCGTCCACTCAACCCGTACCGTAAGATAGCCGAGACCGTCGCCCCAATACTCAGGGCCGCGTCTACGCCATGACTTGAGACAAAGTACTGGCATCAGATACAGTAGTATCAGGTATACTAAAATTCAGTAATGTGCCTGCTCGTGTGTTATTTGATTCAGGCGCTTCACATAGTTTTATATCGGCGGACTTTGTCGCCGAGCACAAATTTCCTGTAATATCATTAGATCTCGACCTTAGCGTAAGCACGCCTTCGGGCACACCAATTCTCACAAACTTAGCTTATGCTGGCGGGATTATCTGTATCGGCGGTCAAAAGATCGGTCTGGATGTGATAGTTCTAGACATGAAGGACTTTGACATCATTCTGGGAATGGATTGGCTCGGGCCGTGCAACGCAACCATAGACTGTGCTGAAAAGAAGGTCACATTCCGCATACCCGGAGTACCTAAATTCTGCTACTCGTGTGGTAAGGCGTCGCCGACCTGCATGGTGATCTCCGCAATATCTGCTCGACGGATGCTGCATTCCGGGTGCGAAGGCTATCTAGCTTCCGTTCGAGACGTGCGACAGGATTGTGCAAACACAGGAGAGACCGACGTTGTGGCAGAATTTCCAGACGTGTTCCCGAATGAGCTACCCGGCATGCCGCCCGATCGAGAGATAGAGTTCACTATCGACACATTTCCCGACACCCGGCCGATCTCGAAGGCTCCGTACAGAATGGCGCCTACAGAATTGAAAGAATTGAAGGCACAACTTCAGGAATTGCTCGACAGAGGATTTATCCGTCCGAGTGTCTCGCCATGGGGTACGCCCGTGCTGTTCGTAAAGAAGAAGGATGGATCGATGCGACTCTGCATCGACTATCAGGAATTGAATAAAGCCACCGTCCGAAACAAATACCCCCTGTCCTGTATCGACGACTTGTTCGACTAGCTCCAAGGTGCAACGGTGTTTTCGAAGATTGATCTACGATCGGGTTACCACCAACTCAAAGTCAAGCCAGATGACGTGCCGAAGTCTGCCTTCCGCACTCGTTACGGCCACTACGAGTTCTTGGTAATGCCGCTCGGTCTGACAAACGCCCCTACCGTCTTCATGGACCTAATAAATCGGGTGTTTCGTCCGTTCGTTGACAAGTTCGTAGTAGTCTTCATCGACGACATCCTCGTCTACTCGAAGGATCGAGCGCAACATGCAGAGCATCTGCGGACGGTACTCTAAACCCTTCGAGAGAATCAGTTGTACGCGAAGATGAGCAAGTACGAGTTCTGGCTGGACAGCATCTCATTCCTTGGACACATCATCTCCGCCGCGGGCATCGCAGTCGATCCGAAGAAAGTCGAGGCAGTTGCTGATTGGAAACGGCCCGCATCAGTTAGCGAAATTCGAAGCTTCCTAGGCTTGGCGGGATACTACCGACGCTTCGTGAAGGACTTCGCGAAGATCACATCGCCATTGACTCGCCTCACCCAGAAAGGAGTCGCATTCCAGTGGTCAGACGACTGTGAAGCTTTCTTCCAGGAGCTCAAACAACGGCTCGTTTTGGCCCTGATACTTGCTCTTCCTGAAGGGACGGAGGGATTTCAAATCTTCAGCGATGCTTCTGGCCAGGGATTGGGGTGTGTGCTCATGCAGCGGGATAAGGTGATATCTTTTGCTTCCCGGCAGTTGAAGCCGCACGAGAAGAACTACCCCACACATGACCTAGAATTGGCGGCGATTGTGTTTGCATTGAAGCTGTGGCGTCACTATCTCTATGGCGTGGCGTACAGGATTTATACGGACCACAAAAGCCTCAAGTATCTCTTCACCCAGAAAGAACTGAATTTACGGTAGAGGCGATGGCTCGAACTAATCAAAGACTATGACTTATCGATCGACTACACGCCGGGCAAGGGAAATATGGTAGCGGATGCACAGAGCCGAAAGTACTTAGCTTCATTATGCATCAACGATCGACTGCTGCGTGACTTAGAAGGAATGGGCATCGAGCTCCGAGTTCGTTTCAGAGACGTGAAACTGGCGCAACTGCGGGTGGAACCGAGCCTACTGGAGAGGATCAAGTCTGCACAGAAGGACGACCCATACCTGGAGAAGATGCGGAAGCTGATATCGACAGGGAAAGCGTCCGACTTTGTAGAGGACGAGTCGAGAGTGTTGCGCGTGAAGGGACGGCTATGCGTACCAGTACGACGCAGAACTTAAAAAGGAGATAATGACGGAGGCGTACTATGCAAAATATTCTTTGCATCTTGGCAGCACCAAGATGTATAAGGACATCCGCATTATCTTTTGGTGGCACGGCATGAAGAGGGATGTAGAGCTCTTTGTGTCAAAATGTATGGCCTGTCAGCAAGTCAAAGCCGAGCACCAGCGACCGGGCGGAGAGATGCAGAACCTCGTCATTCCAGAATGGAAGTGGGATCACATCACTATGGACTTCGTTGTTGGCTTGCCGAGGATGCCGCGGGAAAACGACGTCGTCTGGGTCATCGTCGATCGACTAACCAAGTCAGCACACTTTACCGCCATCAAAGTTACTTGGAGCATCGACCGCCTTGCTCAGATATACCTTGACGAAATAGTTCGGCTGCACGGGGTCCCAGTATCTATCGTCAATGATCGGGATGGACGGTTCGTTGTGCGCTTCTGGAGTAGTCTACATTCAGCATTGGGGACCAAGTTGAAGTTCAGCACAGCTTATCATCCTCAGACTGACGGCCAAACAGAGCGAGTGAACCAAATTCTCGAAGACATGTTACGACTCTGCATGATCGACTTGAAGTCAAGTTGGGACGTCCATCTACCGCTGGCCGAGTTTGCATACAACAACAACTATCAGTTCAGCATCCAAATGGTGCCGTATGAAGCTTTGTACGGCCGGAAGTGTTGATCGCCCATTTGTTGGGATGAAGTCGGGGAACGGCAGATACTTGGTCCGGAGCTGGTGGAGCAGACTGTGCAGAAGGTCAAGTTGATACGAGAAAGATTGAAGATAGCACAAAGCCGGCAGAAAAGCTATGCCGACACGCACCGACGCCCCTTGAATTCTCGGAAGACGACCATGTATTCCTGAAGGTGATGTCTATGCGTGGAGTTTCCAGGTTCGGTGCGAAGGGGAAATTAAGCCCAAGATTTGTTGGCCCGTTCGAAATATTAAAGCGAGTCGCCCCGGTAGCTTACCAAATCGCCTTGCCGCCTGCATTGTCAGAGGTACATGACGTCTTCCACGTGTCGCAATTGCGGAAGTACGTGTATGATCCGAGCCATGTTGTGGATTTGGGTAAGCTGGACCTGAAGGCGAACTTGTCATATGTCGAAGAGCCGGTGCAAATCTTGGACCAAAAGGATAAACTTCTCCGCAACCGTGCTATTTCCCTCGTCCGCGTCCTCTGGAGGAACCACTCGGTCGAAGAGTCGACGTGGGAGCTTGAGTCAGAAATGAAGAAAAAGTTCCCTTCATTGTTCTCATAGAGGTAGGTTCTATTCTTAAGTTTCGAGGACGAAACTTTTTCTTAGTTGGTTATGGTTAGTGCCCCGTCCCTACATCGTGCCCCATACTCTGTCCACGGGGTGCGCGAGAAAGGAACACTGTCGCTATCGATTCGGTCGGGATCGATAGGTCGGGATCGATCGAGTCGATCGAACGGGAACGGTTGAATTAAGATCCATTCCTCGTTATGGAATGTCTTCTTCGGAACCAAGTCCTATATTCAGCGGACTGTGCCTCGAGGATTGACTCTGCGGCTGAGTCGGGAGAGACCTTCTGTTGCTCTGCTTTTCACGCCGCTTGCGTTGGTTTTGGCTTTGTTTTCTGAATGCGCTTTCGTGAATGTTTTCGATGGTTTTCATGGCTTGCATTTCGAACTCGTATTTCCTATCGAACTCCTTGAATAATGCAGTGTTCTAATCGGTTGCTTATGCAATTTCAGGTAATCGTGTAGGCGACGTCTAGCGCGACCAACAAGTTCTCTCGCCGAAGTAAACTCAAGATGAGTGGCTGACCCTTCTCTTTTCGACCCCCTTCTTAGGCAAAGTTGATAGTGTTGTTGCGAATGAAAAGATAAATGCAAGTGCACGAACACAAATGAATGAGCAAGTTCTCAAAAAGAAAGGGTAGGCTATGTCTTAACAACTAAAAACATGTCTTTGCACGATCATGGACAACTTGTCGACAAGGTGAGCATTTTCTCCGCACGGCAACCCGAGGCCACGGGACCGTTGCGGGCATAGGGAAACAAATAATTAGCTGTGCTGGGCACGGGTTAGGCGAGGACTTGCAGCGGGGCTCGCTACTCACGCTGAAAGGACCCCGTCTAACAAAAGCTAGAGGAGTCCACGATGGCTCTGGGAGCCAGTGACCAACACATGATATATTGTACTTGGTATGGAAATGATAACAATTGACAGAGAAGAACATGGTAAGTTTCATAAGGCGCGACGCGGCCGCCGTCGGTAAGTTTCAACGTAAATTTCATTATGCTTGTCATATGCTTGTTTGAAATTCATTAGGATGGTTAGAAACATTCATACTCTAAGTCATATAAACTCTTCAACCAAATGAGAGCTTGGAACTTAAATAGCCACGTACCAGTACAAAGTGTAATGTACTGATCCTCGCTCTCCACGCAGGTACCCCGAACTACAAAGGGCGTGCCACTTGAAAGTTCAAGGCGAAGTGAACCCTTTTGAAGCCTCGTCCGCGTGTAAAGGCTTGGGTTTCTAGTTTCCTTTTGAAGAAGATCCGTACTCAGTCCAAAAGAAGACATGGCGACTCGGCTTTCCTCGATCGCAGGTGGAAAGTGTTACTATTTTGCTTGTAAAAAGGGATGTAATGTATGGAACGACTATCTCATCGGCGTTCATTTTGTAAGTCGAGTCATGTTGTAGCCCGCGCGGCAATGATTGTAAAGAAGTCCATGTAAAGTTTTTATTATCAATGAAAAAGTCTATTTCTATTTCAAATGTGTCATTCAATTTCTCTGCGTACTCTAACTTGATGTTGTGTTTCAGATAACCTTATGACTATGCCTTGTGCGATTGCAACTTAGGTTCGTACGGCATCACGCCCGGGGGACGATTATCGATTCTACGGAATCGGAGCGTGACACACGTGGCGTGTGCTGCGCGCAAACGCACCCGAGTAGCAGGGCAGCTACAGTGCCCGTGCACGCGCGCACGCGATAGCGTGTTCCCGTGTCTGTGGTGACTCGACACGACACGAAAACCATACCAAGACACAAGAAACTCATAAGCGACGTAAAAACCTAATTTCCTATTCATTTACATTCCTAAAAATCAAACGAAATGCCCATTGTGGTATTTCATCAAACACTTAAAATCAAGGACTGATACGTGTCCAAATATGACACGAAATGGACACAAAATCTAGGATTAACTATTCCTACAGTTAGGTTAGGCCTAGGGCTTCCTAGTTATGCAATAAAATCAGAATTCTATGGTGTAGAATGAAATTTACCTATAGGTTGCAAATCCTCCAAAAACTCCGAAAAGGGGTATTCCTCTTGATAGCTAAACTTCCCCAAATTGATTTAAATCTGAGAATAACATATACCAACAGCAAGAAAACTATATTTAGAACCTATTGAAATTTGTTTGAGGGAAAAAGGAGCTAAAATGGAATTTCTATGGATTTGTGAAGATGGAGGCTCACCTCTTTCCAAAGCTTGTGAAATTCTAAGGAGGCTAGCCCTAATGGAGGAGATTATTTATAGGGTGGGAATCCCTAGGACTAGGTGGCCGGCCACTAAAGATTGGGCTAGGGTTTGGCTCATGCCTAATGGGTTGGCTTCTATGGCTAAGTTATTGATTAATGGTTCAACCATAAGTCATGGCTTGTGTCATAGCTATTCTAACTTGAGTCAAATGACTAAACCAGAGGTTGTCCCTAGTCTAACTAGGGTTGCATGACCTAACCAAGTCCAAACTCAACTAGGGTTAGCACCTAGGTTAGTATACCAAGGTCATTGCTAATCAAAGTCAACCTAGTCAACTTTCATTCAAACAATTCCAAAATAAATCCTAAAAATTCCCATAAATTCTAATAAATTCAAATAAATTCTAATAAATTCAAATAACCCCAAAACTGACAAAAATATCCTCAAACTAGAAATGATAAATGAAATACCCTAATCACAAGTCATGATTTTAAATAGTTTAAAAAGATTAAAAATTACCAAGAATCATAATAGGAATTAAATATAATAAATAATAATTATAATTACAAAATTTCAAAATTACCCTCATTTGGAAAATTGGGTGTTACAGACGGAGAGCACTTTAACGTCTGGAAGAGAAAGGTCACCCTCAATCTTCAACTCATGAGCGTCGACTATATGTTGGCAGATCCTGAGTCTTTGATTCTAGAGGGTAAAAATGCTCAAAGGGTTGCTGAAGCCATGGCTTTGCAGTCGAAGTAGAGACGGGATAATAACCTCTGCAAGTTATTGATCCAAAACTCAATGAAGGACTCTCTGGCGGAGTCATACTGCAAGACGATTAATGCAAAGGACGTCTGGGAGTCTGTAGAGAATCTCTAAAAGGCAGATGAGAATAGAAACAAGATCCACATGACCGAAAAGGCCTGGAGGATGAGGTTTGAGGACGACAAAACAATGTTGCCTCAAGTCAAGGAGTTCCTCAAGTTACGTTAGAAGCTGGCGGATGACGGCATGCCCTTGGTCGATGCTTTTGTCGTCGGGGTAGTGTCGCCAAGCTCCCACCTGGGTGGAGCAACTTCGTCGTGGACATGCACCACAAGAAGATGGAAGTAGATCTGGAACGCCTTTTGTACTGGATACATATTAAAGACGAGTTGAGGGCTCAACTCAAAGTGGACGTCTTGTCCAAGCAGATGGCTAAGACGAACATGGTGCAAATAAAAAATTCTAAAGGGAAGCAGAAGGCTCCCTACCAAAAGAAAAAAGACATTCACCATCTGAAGGTGAAGTCGGCTCAGTTCAAGTCCAAGTACAAAGTGTAACCCCACTCTTTCAATTTTATGGAAAGTTTAGAATTTTCTCCTAAATTAAGTTTGGAAGAATAAGTGGTTTTAATTATATTATTTTATGAATTAGTTTGGGGAATTCAAATTAATTGGCATGGTTGATGAACCACTAGTTGGTTGGTAACTAACTAACATGGTCCCCACTTGGCTAACAACCTCTAACAAATTTAACAAACTCTTTAAACAATTTTTTGGAACACTTGTAAATATTTATTAGTGGAGGGACTTAAGTGTTAATAAACCAAAAAAATCATCTTAATTCAAATTAATTGGCATGGTTGATGAACCACTAGTTGGTTGGTAACTAATTAACATGGTCCCCACGGCTAACAACCTCTAACAAATTTAAAAAACTCTTTAAACAAAATTTTAGGAACTCTTGTAAATATCTATTAGTGGAGGGACTTAAGTGTTAATAAACCAAAAAAATCATCTTCCACTATAAAGCCTGTGAAGTGAGAGTTTGGGCTCACTCTCATTATTAAGAACCGAGCTCTCTGTCTCGAGTCCTTCTTCTCTGAAAAGAAAATTCTCAAATCCCCATTTCCTTTTCCTACAAACCCTAACCCTAATTTCATCACCTCGGTGGTCGACGACCAGGCATCTTCTATACTATAGTTAGGTGATCGACTTCCTCAACGGCACTGACGGACGGATCGACTTCCTCGACGACGAGATCTGACCGAGTTACTTCAATGTTCCTCCTCCGGTGGTGGTGGCGGTGTGCCGATCTTCTCCCCGATGTTGAACAACTAGGAGGCGATTGGAATGCTCCAGACGAGCCAACGGCGGGTTCTCGTGGCGGGTTCTCGTAGCGGCGATCGACCGATCCACTCTGGCGATGGTGAGGACCTCTTTCTCATCAGTGATTCTCTCGGATATGCACCTTCCGATCTACAGTAATTTCGTCTCAACGACGGGATCATCTTTTCGGCGACGATATATCGTTCTCCGGTGACGGCACGGCATGCAACAATGACTACATCACTCCTCTTCGATGATCCTTGCGGCAGCGAGGATGGGAAGTTCGGTTCCTTCATCTAGTGCAGCAAGATCTCCACGACGGCGATGAACAATTCGTTATCTCTCCGGTGGCATTCGTTGGTTCAGTGTCTCGACGCAGGATTTGGTTCGGTGAGTTCCTTCCTCCGATTTCTTTCTTCTTCGACGCGAATTATTCCGATCCTACCATTTCCTTGACAATAGATTCTTGTATACAGATCGAGATCGATCTATTTCTTTCTCGCAGAGTAGTGGGTTTCGACCACATCTGGACTCGAGAGCTGTGTCCAATCTCTTGAGGACGTGTCTACTTCTTCAAATTGTGTTCGACACATTATAGCTCATCTCAGGTACTATTCTGCTCCTCCTTTGCTGTGGTTGAGGTTGGGATGCAGGGTGTATTAGTTGTGTCCGACTTTCCGCTGTGTCCGTGGCTGGGTTGTGGTATAGAGGAGGCTATAAGGACCAGTACATAGTAAGCGTCTTGGTGATCTGGCTCGTATTCTTGCGGTGGCGCAGTCCTAGCTCTGGTTAATTGATGTGTTCTCTCAATTAGTGTGTACGTACCCGCTAGGGTTTGTGCAAGCCTTGTAGCGGTGTCCAGTTGCCTGAGTGCCATGTCCGGGATGGTAATCGACCATGATGGAAACGGGTTTGGACCTGGGATGCATATCAGTAGAACTTCTTATTGTGTTTTATTATTTTACTTGTGTGTATATAATTTTGCAATCGAGTTGTATATATTTCAATTCAATGCTGATTGGTGTTTACTGGGCTTTGGCTAGTTAGGGTGAAGGACCTTATGTTCAAAGATGTGTAGTAGTAATACTTTTGAATAATGATGGATTAGAAAATGTGTAGTTCGGCCAACTAATTGTGCATGCATTTTAAGTTCAGACTGAACCTGTGTTATATTGAGTTTACAAATATATCATAATGATGAGTTGAGTTTGTGTATCAATAGGATTTCTCTATAGCAGTTAATAACTTCTGAACGTTTTTCCCTTTCTCATTAAATAACATTATGCACTTTAACTTCATTATAAGTGATTTTGCACATTCTCTTCCAATTGATTGATAGCAGATATCAAGTATCCTATGGGGACATTTGTTAAAGATGGAGGGTTATAAGCAGTGAACTAGCAATGTTAGTGTTAGCTAACACTCTATTTTAAGTTATACCATGTTAATTGTTAGATGACATTCTAGCTAATCTATAATTGGGATTTTGAGTTAATATGACTATTGTGGACAACATGCCATGCATTTCCTAGTAAGTAATTGATAGCAACAGTTTTGGAAACACTACTATTCATTTTGGTAGACAAGTTATTTATAGAGCATTAATACTTCAATATGGTTTTATAGGAAACATTTATTCATGTACCTTGCTTGGAAGAAGAATAGTAGTATAATAGCAATATGTGTATATTTAGTCCTAATTGGTAGATAGTTAACAATAATAGTGGGGTAAATATTTGGACTGTAAACTTTAGTTAAAAGTTGGAATTTAAAGAGTTAACATTGAAATATCTGTAACTAGGATACATGTGTTATTGAGAATGTTCAGATTAAACATTGAGCTATGTTTTGAGAATAGTAGTTAAACATACTTTTATCCTTTATCTAGTACAACTAGTAAACCATGTAAATATGTGGACTTGGTTAGAAGATGAGAGTAGCTAGTATAACTTGTTTAGAACTTAACCAATTTGTACTTAAAATAAATAGGAGGACATCCAGTTTTACTTCATACCCTTGATCACCCGGAGCAAGGGAAGTACTTTCTATGGTTTTGTGCATTTACATATCTTGTACTTCTCTTGATGACACGACGTGACACGATATCTTGTACCCTTGTACTTTTCTATTCTTGTACTTTCTTGTGTCGGGGAGGGAAAATACACTAGCTATGTGACCAAACCTCGGTTCTATTATTCCTGTAGATAGCTTAGGCCTCGCATCGTGCACGCGGGTCCTAAGCAGTACCGATATTCATGTACTCATGTACATATTTCTGTACTCACCCCAGCCGGTCATAGAGGCTAGTTATATTTCAAACATTGTGCACATGTCATATCTTGTACTTCAGGTTCATGGTTTACATTCTTGTACTTTATTTTCTGTACTTACATTTCTGTACTTTCATGTTCTTTTCCTGTATTTTATAGTTCATGTTCTCCTGTACTCATTTCCATATCATGATGTACTTGTTCATTACCCAAAATTGTACTTTGCTCCGCTCCTGACTGGATATGTTGTAGGTGTACTTGCAGGATATCATTCTACCATATGGTCCAGAGCCCGGGACATTAGCTGAGCATGATGGAGACATGACTTAGCTAGAGGCTTCAGGTTTAGACTGTTGGCTTTACCTTTAGATATCGTTATCAGAGTTCATAGTATATTTCATTCATGTTGACTCTAGTTCCTTTATGTTATATGGATTTGTGGATTATGGTGATCTTTCTGGGAACGTTTTGTAGATGCTGTGATTGTGCACATTCATGTTTATCTGGTTAGATTTCCCTAGCTTGGTACAGCTTACTTCGTCGTGTCTAACGACGAAGGCTGGGCGTGTCCGACTCGTGTTCGATTATTCGGGAGCGGGTCGTGACATGTTTTTAGTGGTGGTCCATGCAGGTCAGTCCTAATAGTACCTAGGTATTAGAGTGCTATTGGGGGACTTGATTAAACTAGAAAAACTTGATCACAACATAGGAAATCGAATACATTAGGTATATTAATATTCTATAAACACTTGTTGTTTATAAGTTTGGACAGTTTAACAGTTTTCTGTTTTTCAGATAGTTCAGAGCACGCGACACCGGAACAGTTGATTCACCTACACTTGAGGGTTTTGAGCCTATACTACTTTCTATCGCCCTACTATTCCCATGGGTATTACGCAGTTGACGGAGACGTTCTGAGAGTTCCTTGACACCAGCAGACCGTCCTTTTCCAATCCAGACTTGTAGATACACTCTCCGAGCCATGAAGGACTTCTGATTTCCAGACGCTCGGATCCTTGGACTTCCCCTACACCGAGCATAAATTTTGCACCGAGAAGCAGATCGAGAACCTGGAGCTGCCACTGAAGATCACCCAAGTCTCCGAGGACCGACTCCTCTGAAGATTTGAGCTACCAGCCAGGAGATTCAAAACGTAACATGGACAATAGGACGCAACGGGAAGCTGAAGCTCAGGAGGAACATGAAGACTTATGATGGAGATAGCAGCTACTATGAATCTGCAAAGCGTTGCCACACTCAGACAACGACTCTTCAGCTACGTCATCATATTCTGATGATGGCCATTTGTGCTCTCTGCCGCCGCCCAGGACACTACTACGACGAGTACCGCAAGAGACTGAGCCTATGCTTGTACTGCTAATTGTAACCCCACCTCCTTGAAATTAGTAAATTTTTACAAAATATTATCCTTTATTATAGTTATTTTCTTAGTTGAGCTAAGTCATAAATATTTAGTAATTATTGGTTGGGCTAAGTCCATGTTAGCTGTTATGGGCCAAAGGCCCATAACTAATTGCTAACCTTATATGTTGTTGTGGACCAAAGGCCCACATCTATTTTTGAATAGTTTGTTTTTAGAGAAGAGCTCCTCCTCCATAGGTTGTTAGAACTGAGGAAGCTCAGCTCTAACCGTTTCTGACAGAGAGGAGGAGGGAATTTCAAATTCCCGCCCAATCTTTTCCTTCCAGAGAGTGGCAACAATTCTTCATGCCTATATATTTCGAGAGAGTAGGAGAGAGAGCCATTCACATTAGCAGAGTCTTTCCATTCTTTCCCTCTCACTCTTCTTCCCACAAAAACCAGAGGTTGTGAATTTGAATTGAAGGAGCTTAGCCATGGCGGATGAAATTCTCGAAGGAAATGACTGTAGCATCTCTCCTCAGTAGCTGGATCGTGCACAAAGAGCTTCTCTCCGACATTACTGAAGACCACATCGACACTGGTGAGAACATCCCGATCAATAAATTTTTCTCGTTTTGAATTTGAGCTCTTCTTCGATCCTTCCTTCAAATCACATCGATCGGCATTTTGATTTAGTGATGAGAAGTCATTTTTGATCCTCTTAATCAGATGGCTCTGTTGGACCTTTTGATTAGTTGAAGTCCATCACAATCGATCCAAATTTTGTTAAGATTGTAAGTTCAGATCTCTATTGTTCGTGTTTGATGAACTGATGGACCCTATGATCGGGATCTGGAATTCTTCTAGTATTTTTATTTTCTCTACAGAACCTGGTGACCTGATTGTGTGGTGAGCACGATAGCAATTTGCAGTTCTTGAGCTCGAGACGAGGGTGACTATTTCGATCCTATAATTCTAGATATAAGTATGAATATCTTGCCTATGGGAAATGTATGATTTATTTGAGATTTCGATCTTCCTGTTCATCCCTTGCACCTGTTCGATCTTTGGTTTCATAGGGGATTGTGTCGGGTTGAGTAGCTGAGTGTCATATTGAGACACTAGTGCAATCACTCCTTATTTCTATCAGGTAATTCCTAACCCCTTCATTAAGGATGTAGTTCATTTTGATCAATAGAATAAGATTGTATCTAGAATCTAGAATTAAACTAATCGTAGGAGTTCATTTTGGTTTAAGCATTGAATTATTAATTTTATAAGTTCAATTTTGGTTTTCCTATTGATGAATTTCCTAGAGAATGTTCTATTGGGAGAGATTGCAGAATTTCCTTTTTGTATATGTTTTTGCTTTAAATACTTCAGTCATGATATCTTGAAATCGAGCAAGGTTAACTTTAGGATATTAATAGGTGTGTTCAGTTGAGGTATATATATTCAATCTGTGCATATGATTAGTTCCTTCAATTATAGTTTTATTTTTATAACCAAGAGTTGTATCAGAATTTGGAAGTCAGTCTCTATTTTGGTCCTCTTGTGTACAATATAGCTTTACATAATTTAGCCTCAGTTTACTGATATGTCCTGACTGTAGCATGAACTCTGTTTTGAATCAATTGAGTATCAACAGGTAGTAACATCCTGTGTACAGGATTCGATACCCATTTATACTATTCTCTGAATGAGTGCATATGCTACGTTTAACAGGAAACCTAGGCTGTGTATATCTAGAATCAGGGGTTTGGCTTGTTGATTTGAACTGAGAACTTATCTCAGTGGTTCACATCTGAACTAGGGATACATATCAATGCTTATCAGGAACCAGAGAACCATATCACTCTTTGACTCATTTATGGAACCTAAGATTCAAATCAGATTGGTTCAATTAATAGCCTGGGACTTCATATCAATATTTTGGTCATGTATGTATCAGAGGCTTTATACACTGTCTTGGTAAGTTGAGACTGAGACTCAGGTAGTATATATCACTGAACATGAGACTGAGAACTCATACAGTGTATACCACTGAACCTGAGAGTGTTGATTCATTTATTTTAACTGAAGGTTTCCATATGTAATATCTTCAACTGAGGAGAGTTCATATGCAATGAGGAGTTGAATTGAGTGAATCTGGGATTGTAAATGCAAGTTGGTTCAGCCTGAACTGTTAAATGCAGAATCAGCCCAACTGACTCTATTTGCAGGCTAGAAATTCTTGCATGGATAGTCAAGTTTTCAGAACCCTGGACAACATAGTAAGCCATATGACTGTTTAGTGTAACAGGGAAGTTATTTAGTTCATAGGCTATACTATGGTAGACGATTTGGAAGTCTTACTAACTGTACACAGAGGAGGAAATTAATCCTGGTAGCAGGGGATTAGTTTGATTGCTGAATTGATTTCCTATATCAGCATTTTATTCCAATTGATAAATCTGGAGTTTTAGATATAGATTTGGTTTAGGTAAGTATGATATTTCATATACGATGTTGGTTCACTCTATTGAACTTAAGATTACCTGTGCTATTCTATTCAGTTAGTGAATTATGGACTGCATATGCAATGTTGATGAATGGGTAAATCTTAGACTTGTAGGCACTGTCCTGATAACTTGTAGACACTGACCTGCATATGCAATGTTGTATTTTATTTTGACTACAGCTAGATGTTGGGCTTGACTGATGGATCAGTCCCTGGGTTAGTCTATAACTAAGGCTATGCTATCTCTATAAACTCTGTAGTAACAACAGTCACATGACACCTTAAGAGCAGGCTTTATAAGTGATGTAGGGTTATTGGTAGGGAGTATATGACAAATGGAGTGACCTTATATGAATCCACCTGCATGTAAGTTCAACACATTATGGACTAAGTATTTCCTTTAGACTAATTTAAGGTTAGGTAGTAGCATGGTTGGCAATGTAGGTCTCTATTTCAAATAATGTTAGTTATCTTTATATTCTAGAGAATGATTTAACTAATGGTTTTAAGTAAAATTGAAAGGGAGTTTAATATTGAGTAATTAATATTTGGGCTTAACCAAATATCATAATTGTAGAACTGCAAAATACCAATTTAGAGCTTGTTTAGTTATTAACCAACTTGTACTCAATAAAATAAGAGGACATCTAGCTCCATTGTTTTCCCATATTTTCCCGGAGCAAGGCAAGTACTTTTTCTACGGTTTTGTGCATTTATATTCTTGTACTCTTTCATGTGACACGTCATGATACGATATCCTGTACCCCTGTACTACTGCACTATCTTATTCTTGTACTTACTTGTGTCGGACGGGGAAATACACTAGCCATGTGACTAATCTCCGGTTACTATATTCATATAGATAGCTTAGGCCTCGCATCGTGTATGTGGGCCCTAAGTCGTACCATATTCATGTACTCCTGTACATGCTCCTGTACTCAACCCAGCCGATCACATGGACTAGTTGTATTTTGTAATGACCCGCTCCGCTCTAGCGGAACGCCGATTCAAACGGCAAGTACAACGACTCAAACGAGCCATCAACTCGAAGAGTTGCGTCGACCCGAGGAAGTATCGATGCGAATCGATGCAAGACTTACAATAGCCCGTCAAAGATGAATCCAGACTTAGACTATCAAAGGTGCGCTCGGAGTATCGCTCGGCCGATGCGAACATCGCTAAGGTGGGTGGCTCCGATGAACCCGTCTTTGCTTAGCCTAGACACATAACATTACGGACACTATCACGAGAATCGCTAGGCGATAACCCCGTGCATGCTAATAAAGGACTCAACGCACCTAGCTAAGGGAATAATCCCATCTTGTATGCTTGTATAGAATATGGAAAAGAACATAAAAAATACGAGAACTCTCGCACCGCGCTCTACGCTTGTGCTAAGGCACAAGCTTACGTTCAAGTCCCGTATGCGTTCAACAAAGAAACAATAAATGGTTTACAACAATAAAACGGAAGACTATCAACATAGTTGTTCCGAGTAGAGTATAGCAACATTGAAAGGCTATGGGGCCGATGGGTCGCCAAGGCGACTCCCGCACAAGGAGTTGCGTAATGTATGAATGAAAGAGTAAACGAATAAGTGAATGAATGAATCAACGAATGAATGAACAAGTGAAAGAAAGAATGAATAAAAGATAAGAAGGATGGAAATGGTTAGCGACAGGTATGACGGGCACGTGCGACGGGGCTCGCTACCCGCGCTGCACGGACGCCAACCTAGTCGATAACGCATTAAGGCTAAGGGTTAGCCTACGGCTCAGAGACAGCCGTTAAGTTAAAAAGATAAGTTAATACGAAATGGTCATGGACAAACGGCACGAGCGAGGGGTGACGATGCTGTGATCGTAAAGAAAAAGGGATTCCGCGGCATGATCAAAGTGTGAAGGACTTTCCGATCCGGACGGAATCAAAGGAAATGGCTTACGGGCTGCCTGAGTGCGGGCTTGGCCACCAGGGGACGTAAGGCCGGGTATTTCAAAAGACTATCAGGGTGTACCAAGCTGCACGCCATGATAGGTGAGGAAATTACCACAGGGGAAGACATGTCCAAAATGGCTTGTGATGCCAGCGACCGATGCATATAGATTAAGTAGGCTTTGCTGGTGGCAATCCACATGCAAGTCCTTGCATTGAAATCAAACTAGTCTAAGTTAATCTGAACAAAGCACCTTCTAAAAATGGCTTGAAATGTATCATACCAAATGATAATGAATTAGAGAACACACTTACGACGCGCTAGAACCCGAGGCAGGGACACGCCCTTGATATTGAAAGTTTATATGAGGCACGTTATGTTATTACATATGAATCGTTGACTAACTTGATTTGCTTTGGACAGGGAAGGCCGGACGGTAAGTATGGGTAAGTCGTGCATGTATTTCCATACGACACTTGAATTTGGCAACACGGGATAGGTTATGACATATGCCATAAAATTGATTCTAAGACAAGATTAGAAAGACAATGAATGATAGAGATGCACAAAAGTAAATGGAACATGTTCGGTAATAATAGCATTGTGGGCGAGCTAGCCTCCCCACCAGTGCATAACAATGTACTGATAACCCCACAGTCTGCTTGCAGGAAGCAGGAGAAGTCGGCGGGTGCAGAGCTTCCATCGATCGTGCTAAGGCACGGAGCTATCTTTGGAGCCTTGGAGCGTTTCAAGGAGCTGAAGCACCCTATACAGGACATAATGTATCGGAACATCGCTATGAATTATTCTATCTTGTAAGCCACTTGGCACGCCTTTTATGTTTCAGAGAGAGAGAGAGAGCTTGAGCGATTTGTAATATCGGCCTAGCGCCGCTTGTAAACTTCTTGAAAATCAATAAAAGAGTTTGAATTCGCTTCAACTTATGTTCATTTACTTTCCGCTGCAAATGGGGACACTCTGTGCGACTCTGTGGCCTAGCTCAAATCGGCCGTTTCTGGACTTGGCCTTGCACGGGCGCAACCTAGGCCCGTACGACATCACGCCTTAGCGAGGACGATCACTTCTACGGGAGCGGGGCGTGACAGATTGGTATCAGAGCACGGCTTCATGTCCTTGGACTTCATTTCGATTTTCTCAGTTTTGAAAGCTCGGTTGGAAACAAAAGAAGTGTACGCTCTCTCTCGTTGTGCCTTGGGATGTTCCATACAATAAGTCTAATATTTTCAAAAGCTCGTACAAGTACTCGGTTGAACGATATCGATAGGCGAAGGCCTTTGTGCCGAACGATGTTAAACATGACTCGATAGAAAACACATGCTAAGTTAGCATGTCGCGTGCGTGCCCAAATAGTCCTACGTCGACATTAGCAAGTGAGCGTATAAACTTGAATATAGCCCGCACGGGATGGTTATACGGCACAACATAGTCCGCGTGTCGCACACCTCGACTTTTTGGTGCAATCGAGTTACGAGCGATATCAAGTACCACTCGGTCGGGAACGAAGCTACACTTAGAGTGTATATCGATAGGAATGCTATCGAGTTCACGCTTAGGCGTGGACGAAAGATTGATTTAGATTTTGAGGAACGGGCGAACGCACGATTGAACATATCGAGTGGGAATCGAATGGTCTCTTGATGAATTATAGAATGGCTTGAACCCGAGTGGTGTATATGATAGCTTCGAAGAAGGATAAGAGTGAGTGTCGATCACTAGTCGAGTGGCTCGAACCCTGAGTGGTGTATGGACGTTATAAAAATTGTTCGAGCGAGACTACAAGATATACGGATAGAACGGGTATGTCGGCGAGGCGATGCGATCGCGCAAAGCCTTAGAACGCGTCACGCTTAGTTGATCGTGACTTCGAATGTCCCGAACGAGATGTTGTTCAGACAACTTGTGAGTGGGCAACGCATGTTAGAAAATGGTTCGGAACGATGAATGAAAGTGAATGGTCTTGATCGAGGAAACTTAGAGGATCGCGCGTACGATTTGGGATTGATTCAAATGAAATGTGACTTGAGTTTTGAACAACGATCTTGAAACGAGCTTGAGGAATAGCGATCGAACTTGATCTTGAATATCGAGGAAATTGTGGATTATCCAACTCGGACAATAGCATCAGTCGTACGACTCGAAATTGGTTGCAAAGGAAGATCGTCAGGTTACGCATATCGTCGATGGTATTGAGGCGTATCAAAGATCGATATGCAATAACTCGGGGGCACTCTGACTTGGCGAATGACGGTCGTGCAAATGTCATTGTTCCGTTGGACGCTATACTTGAAATGTTAAAAATGTGTCGAGGAAAAGATAGATTTGGCTCGAGGATTTTCTAGTTGAACGAAATATAAATGGACTATCGATCTTGGCTTGGATAGAAAATAAAATGCTTGGATTTGCTTCGTTGACAACCACAACGTTGACATTCTTGTCTTGTACGAGTGCAACTCCAGCCTCGCACATACGTCGTACCGGATTAGGACGATCACTCCGCGTAAGCGCCGATATGGTGATTCATACGGCGGGAATGATTGAACTTGGATGGCGTGGCAATTTGTTTGCTTCGACTTGTGGTTTGACGTGAAGGTGGACTCGGGAATGAATTTGTGTGCTTGACGATTGAAATTGAGGATTGCGTAGGTCTAATCCGCGTATCAAGAACGAATTAGTCTAGACGCAAGCAAGTGTTACGCCCCGATGAGAATGATTATTCCGCGGGAGCGTTGCATGGTGATTCATGAACCACCGTGGATAATCGGACTTGCGTGAGATTGGGGCACAACATATTGTCAAAGCTAGACGACCTCGTGATCGAATACACGAATTGGTTAGAGTTGGCGATTTGAATGGATTCGAATATGCACAACGAATGCATTGATGCGAATAGGTGATCGTGCTTGATGTTTAGAAATCTGAGTGACGCGAGCTTGGGTAGAAACCCGTACAAGCAAACAAATGGTTTGACCATAGGATTTGGGGCGAGCGTCGTACAATGACCTTGCACGATGAGCGACGGACTTGACTTGTAACTATGACCTTGTGAGCTGACCTAGCGGATAGGTGGACGACCCTATGCCGAGTGATTGAACTTGTGCGATTGACCTTACAGTATCATCCGGACGGACGATAGACTTGTGGCAGCAAGACTTAGAGTAGGACGGGGAACAGGGAGTGTACGTGAACGACGATGAGATTGGCCCCAAACGAAGGGAATGATAGGAATGGATGACGCGCAAGTAAAGTTGGGATAACGAATTGAATCGTTGATAGGAAGAAATACTCGATGATGGTGCAATACTTGGTCTTGAAATCGGACGGAAATTACTTAGACTTAGTCGACTCCGCTAAGAAGAAATCATATTGATTTCGTAGACAAGAACGCTTGAGAAGCGAACCAGATCATCTCGAGGACCGAGATAAACGATAGTGAGATTCACATGAGTTCGGTTTTAAATCGAAGTTAGCGAACGATCGGCAAATCGAAACTATCACGAGTAGCTTGTCCGACTTCACTAATCGCTAAGCTTGGTTGAAATGTATGTATTCGGAGGATGCCTTGAATATGTGCACAATCCAAACTCAGCGATGTGATGAACTCGAATGCAGTTGCAAGTGGGTGTTGAGATGCGCAAGAAGGAATGAGTGAGTTTGCCTCAGCCTACGACTCTCGAGTTTGATAAAATACAATGCACCTCGTGCGACCGTTTCAGTCCCATGATACGTCGAAATAGCAACCAATTCGAAGAAACACAAAATATAAGTGCCATCAACTCTAAAATGAATGAAAAGTTATTCAATAAAATCGACCAAACGTATGTGACACGGAACTTGGAAAGGTATCGAGTATAATTCGACGCCATAGAACGATAGAGTCGTTCGATAGGAATCGTCTAAGAAATACGACGACACGAGTTAAGGAATGGTAGGATGACCTACACTCAGGAAGTCTCGAGGACGAGACTTGTTTTGAGTGGTGTATTATGTAATGACCCGCTCCGCCCTAGCGGAATGCCGATTCAAACGGCAAGTACAACGACTCAAACGAGCCGTCAACTCGAAGAGTTGCGTCGACCCGAGGAAGTATCGATGCGAATCGATGCAAGACTTACAATGGCCCGTCAAAGATGAATCCAGACTTAGACTATCAAAGGCGCGCTCGGAGTATCGCTCGGCCGATGCGAACATCGCTAAGGTGGATGGCTCCGATGAACCCGTCTTTGCTTAGCCTAGACACATAAAATTACGGACACTATCACGAGAATCGCTAGGCGATAACCCCGTGCATGCTAATAAAGGACTCAACGCACCTAGCTAAGGGAATAATCCCATCTTGTATGCTTGTATAGAATATGGAAAAGAACATAGAAAATACGAGAACTCTCGCACCACGCTCTACGCTTGTGCTAAGGCACAAGCTTACGTTCAAGTCCCGTATGCATTCAACAATGAAACAATGAATGGTTTACAACAATAAAATGGAAGACTATCAACATAGTCGTTCCGAGTAGAGTATAGCAACATTGAAAGGCTATGGGGCCTATGGGTCGCCAAGGCGACTCCCGCACAAGGAGTTGCGTAATGTATGAATGAAAGAGTAAACGAATAAGTGAATGAATGAATCAACGAATGAATGAACAAGTGAAAGAAAGAATGAATAAAAGATAAGAAGGATGGAAATGGTTAGCGACAGGTATGACGGGCACGTACAACGGAGCTCGCTACCCGCGCTGCACGGACGCCAACCTAGTCGATAACGCATTAAGGCTAAGGGTTAGCCTACGGCTCAGAGACAGCCGTTAAGTTAAAAAGACAAGTTAATACGAAATGGTCGTGGACAAACGGTACGAGCGAGGGGTGGCAATGCTGTGACCATGAAGAAAAAGGGATTCTGCGGCATGATCAAAGTGTGAAGGACTTGCCGGTCCGGACGGAATCAAAGGAAATGGCTTACTGGCTGCCTGAGTGCGGGCTTGGCCACCAGGGGACGTAAGGCCGGGTATTTCAAAAGACTATCAGGGTGTACCAAGCCACACGCCATAATAGGTGAGGAAATTACCACAAGGGAAGACATGTCCAAAATGGCTTGTGATGCCAGCGACCGATGCATATAGATTAAGTGCGCTTTGCTAGTGGCAATCCACGTGCAAGTCCTTACATTGAAATCAAACTAGTCTGAGTTAATCTGAACAAAGCACCTTCTGAAAATGGCTTGAAACGTATCATATCAAATGATAATGAATTAGAGAACACACTTACGACGTGCTAGAACCCAAGGCAGGGACACGCCCTTGATATTGAAAGTTTACATGAGGCACGTTATGTTATTACATATGAATCGTTGACTAACTTGATTTGCTTTGGACAGGGAAGGCCGGACGGTAAGTATGGGTAAGTCGTGCATGTATTTCCATGCGACACTTGAATTTGACAACACGGGATAGGTTATGACATATGCCATGAAATTGATCCTAAGGCAAGATTAGAAAGACAATGAATGATAGAGATGTACAAAAGTAAATGGAACGTGTTCGGTAATGATAGCATTGTGGGCGAGCTAGCCTCCCCACCAGTGCATAACAATGTACTGATAATCCCACAGTCTGCTTGCAGGAAGCATGAGAAGTCGACGGGTGCAGAGCTTCCATCGAACGTGCTAAGGCGCGGAGCTATCTCTGGAGCCTTGGAGCGTTGCAAGGAGCTGAAGCACCCTATACAGGACATAATGTATCGGAACATCGCCATGAATCATTCCATCTTGTAAGCCACTTGGCACGTCTTTTATGTTTCAGAGAGAGAGAGCTTGAGCGATTTGTAATATCGGCCTAGCGCCGCTTGTAAACTTCTTGAAAATCAATAAAAGAGTTTGAATTCGCTTCAACTTGTGTACATTTACTTTCCGCTGCAAATGGGGACACTCTGTACGACTCTGTGGCCTAGCTCAAATCGGTCATTTCTGGACTTGGCCTTGTACGGGCGCAACCTATGCCCGTGCGGCGTCACGTCTTAGCGAGGACGATCGCTCCTACGGGAGCGGGGCGTGATATATTTCAATATTGCTTTTGGCTTAGAGGCTGCAGAAGCCTAGATCTTTACCTTAGCACTTTATATTTTCCTTGTAATTTGAGACTAGTAGACTTACTTTCATTGCTGGAATGTAATAATTCTGAGATTGTACTTTACTCTGATTCTGGGATACGCTTATAGATGCTATGATTTGTACTTGTCTTGATTATCTGGTTACATTTCCCTAGATTGGTACAACTTACTTCATCGTGTCCAACGATGAAGGCTGGACGTGTCCGACTCGTGTCCGATTATTCGGGAGCGGGTCGTGACACTAATCGCCTGTCCACTAAGTCAAGGATTGCTCGGAGACCGCTGATCACACTACCCAAGGACGAGCACAAGGAGCACCAGGACTACAGCAAGGGGACCCGCCTTTTGAGATTCAGCAATCACATGGAGCACTACCGCAGGGACCAGCCTATATCAAGACAGTTAAAGAAGTTGAAGTGATTCCAGTCCCGGAGGAATACTGAAGACAGACTTAAGTTAGAAGGTTTCTTTTGCATGGTTGGAGAAAACCATGTATCTTAATTCGTAATCCAGTCTTTCCTTAAATTCCTCTTAACACCTAGATCATTTCCTGAAACTTCTTTTTTCTATTTTGAAACCTTGGTTGATATTCGAAACTTATTTCGAGATATTGTTTTCTATTTCGGGACTTTGCTTTTGTTCGAGATTTTGATCCCTATTCGAGACTCCAATCCTATTCAAGACTTTGTTGAATATTCAGTTCCTACTCATGACTCGTTGAGAACTTGTCCCCATTCCAAAACCTTGTTTGAATCTCGTTTTTATTCGAGACTTGTTTGAAGACTTCATTTCTATTTTGAGACTTTGACTCGTTCCCTATGAGAATTATTCGTGACTCGCTCCTACTCAATAATTTTTTTTGTTCACGACCTTGTTTGACCCAGTTTCCTATTTGAGATTTCGCTTATTTCATATTCACCAATCGATGCATTATTTCTTATTCTCTACTTGATACTCTATCTCTACTCACTAGTCATAAGCCTTGCTTCTTGTTCGAGGCTTTTCTATTCGAGAATTACCTTCTATCTGCTATTTTATGATATTTTAGTTCTATTAAGACTTTGCATTCTATTGGAGATTTTGTTTGCCATTCGAGATCTGTTCAAGATTTTGTTGTTACTTGAGTTTTTGTTGAACTTCGTTTCCAAAGCGAGATTTTATTTCTTATTTTGCAACCTTGTCTTTTATTTGATACCTTGCTTCTATTCATCCTTCGAGACTCTGTTATCCCATCGGGATAACGTTCCATATACGAAATTTTGTTACCATTCCATATATCAGTTGAGATTCCGATTATTATTTAAAACTTCGATTCACTGTTCGAGATTTTAAATCTCCCTGGTTGCCCTTTTGTACTCACTACTCTTTGATTGGATCCCTTGTTGCTTCTTAGTACCTAATAAACCCTTGTATTCTAATTGTTAGATAAGCTCACCATTTTCATGACTTAGACTATTGAAACTCATTTTGATTCCTTAAAATTTTTCTATGGATAAAGTTGAAAGACTATTCGATGACCTACTAGGGCGTGGCAGTTGTGCGCTGCAGCCGTTATCTGGATTACGGAGACCAAAAGTTCACTACAGCCAGCAACGCACTGGCGGGACAGGAACTCTAAGTTGAAGTAATTTCAGACATTCATAGGTTTCGGGTATTATGGAGACTTTGTCCTAAATTCTTCATGTCGTGATCTCTTGGGTTGCTTCGTTGATGATTATTGGAAAAGGGATATAGTGGATAGAACATTCGGTAACATATTGTTATTTGAGTCACGGAGCCGAAGTTCACTGCAGCCAGATATACCCTGGCGGGATAGGGATTCTAAATAAAGTGATTTCAAATATCTATACGTTTTCGGATACCATAGAGACTATGTCCCTTTCACTATAATTATTGATTTTTTGTGAATCACAAATCCTTGCACTTTCACCAATACCTCCTGGGTGTTTCCATGCGCTTTCTTAAATCAACCCTTACAATTCCCCTCCTTGCATTTTATCGTTGGGTCATTGATATATCTTGCTATATTTTACTCCGTTAACTCGATTTTTTTCATCATACTTATATTTCGATCGTGTTTGTCTAAATTTCACTTTAATCATGCCTATCCAACCGTGACCTGTCTACCTTGTTCTAGCTAATTGTGCAAAACTTTTAAGTTTGACCGTGCTTCGAAAATTGTGCCTTCATGGTTTTATGCCTCTAAGTCGAAATTAAAACTTTATTCCATCTCGTGCTTATTGGATTTTTGATCATTTTAGATCATGTCATTTTAATTTCCTGTCTGAAATTTCGTGCTTGGTCTTAACTAATTTTATTTCACTTCATGCCTGACAAATTTTGATCATTATCAATCCTGCCCTTGTATCTATTTATTTTGTCAGGATATTCAAATCTTCACACCGGTCATTGACCGTATTCACACTCATGCCTAATTAATCTTAAAACCATGTGTCATTTTCTGTACCGTGTTTTACCTTTGAATTTTGAGGACAAAATTTTTGTAAGGGGATAGATTTGTAACCCCACTCTTTCAATTTTATGGAAATTTTAGAATTTTCTCCAAAATTAAGTTTGTAAGAATAAGTGGTTTTACTTATATTATTTTATGAATTAGTTTGGGGAATTCAAATTAATTGGCATGGTTGATGAACCACTAGTTGGTTGGTAACTAACTAACATGGTCTCCACTTGGCTAACAACCTCTAACAAATTTAACAAACTCTTTAAACAGAATTTTTGGAACTCTTGTAAATATCTGTTAGTGGAGGGACTCAAGTGTTAATAAACCAAAAAAAAAATCATCTTCCACTATAAAGCCTGTGAAGTGAGAGTTTGGGCTAACTCTCATTATTAAGAACCGAGCTCTCTATCTTGAGTCCTTCTCCGAAAAGAAAATTCCCAAATCCCCATTTCCTTTTCCTACGGACCCTAACCCTAATTTCATCACCTCGGTGGCCGGTGACCAGGCATTTTCTACACTATAGTTAGGCGATCGACTTCCTCAACGGCACTGACGGACGGATCAACTTCCTCGACGACGAGATCTGACCGAGTTACTTCAACGTTCCTCCTCCGGTGGTGGGGGCGGTGTGCCGATCTTCTCCCCGATGTTGAACAACTAGGCGGCGATTGGACTTCTTCGGACGCGCCAACAGAGAGCGACCACCACGCGGCAACATCTCCCTCGAGGGTCAGCGACGTTCTTCTCCACCGGCGGGTTCTCGTGGCGGTAATCGATCGATCCACTCCGGCGATGGTGAGGACCTCTTTCTCATCGGCGATTCTCTCAGCTAGGCACCTTCCGATCTATAGTAATTTCGTCTCGATGACGGGATCGTCTTTTCGGCGGCGACATATTGTTCTCCGGTGACGGTATGGCGTGCAACAACGACTACATCACTCCTCTGCGGTGATCCTTGCGGCAGCGAGGACGGGAAGTTCGGTTCCTTCATCTAGTGCAGCGAGCTCTCCACGACGGTGACGAACAATTTATTATCTCTCCGGTGTTATTCGTTGGTTCGGTGTCTCGACGCGGGATTTGGTTCGGTAAGTTCCTCCCTCGAATTTCTTTCTTCTTCGACACGATTTGTTCCGATCCTACCGTTTCCTTGACAATAGGATTCTCGTATGCAGATCGAGATCGATCTACTTTTTTCTCGTGGAGTAGTGGGTTTCGACCACATCTGGACTCGAGAGCTGTGTCCAATCTCTTGAGGATGTCTACTTCTTTAAATTGTGTTCGACACATTATAGCTCATCTCAGGTACTATTCTGCTCCTCATTTGTTGTGGTTGCATCTTGAGTTCTTGATTTAATTCTGGATGTTTAGTGGGGTTGAGGTTGGAATGCAGGGTGTGTTTGTCACGCCCCAGAACCAGAATACTAGAGAGCGGGGGAATGACTCAGCCAGCTACGTATTACGGGTAGATGAATACCGTATAATACGATCAATGCTGTCTAAAAGACAAGAAGGTGCATACTACATGAAAGTCTCGCTATGGTCACTTCACATCTTTTGTCTCAATCATTCAAACAAGAAGCAATAACAGAGAAAATTTAAGATAAAGCAATAAGGCGTCCCAAACGCTTAGTCAAAATGTTCTTGAGATCTGGCTTTACAAAACATAGCCAGATGATATAGCGACATATACACAATTGTTATCAGCTGCAGTCTGACTTAATTACAATTATATAAAAGTAAATGCAAGACTATCCGACTAACATGTCGGTGCCAAGCGGCAAAATGTAAAGTAATTAACAAAACGAGCGAGGAAGTAAGGAACCCACTCGAGCCCTCCTGCGATCATTCCTCTAGTATTGACCATCTTGGAGGTAGAAGTAAGTTGAGTCCTCGGGAACCGGCTCTAAATCTGGCCATGCAAAACCAGAGAGGTTAGACCTCTAATAGCAAGTACCGCAAGGAAGCACGATATGAGGAGTTAAAACCAGTAATAAGAGAATAAGATATATAGATCTCTGCTTGCTACTAGGATTCACATAATGTCACGACACTTCGAACCAACCTCCCAACCAAACAAGGACAGAGGTTGGCCCGTCATGTCTCGACACTCTGATCATCTTAGTTAGTTAACAGAGTAGGTACAGTACGCAAACAAATCAGTTTAACCGGCCATGCAACTACTACGGCTTGCTACTGTGAGTCCCAAGTTATCCTGGAATTATGCAATAAGGATTTCTCAGTTCTTACTATGGACAAGCAAGGCTAGTCGATCCAATCAATCAATTGCGCCAATCATGAATTAGACGAGTCCCAGCGGGACGCCCGTCATCAATATACAATATACAATAATATAAGCAGATACCGCTCCCTGTCCGTATGGTAGAATTGCAGTATCTTTGGGAACCAGCCGGCCTGTTGGGCGCTAATAGTCCCAAAGAGGGCTGCCATGTAAGAACTCAGAAATCTATTCCCTCCATGCAATCATTATTTTATTTAACTTAGTAGCCTCTATGTTAAGTGAAATTCCATGTCGTGGATCATGGTCATTTAGAATGAGTACTTCCGTACAAAGTACGATATGCTCAACTCTACAACGATACCCGTACGGTTAGGTTGTAGGTCTTACATAGCGTAATGCAACAATTAAAACTAACCACGGAATAATCATACCTTGACCATAGAGTACACATGCTGCTTTCGTAAAATAAATAAATAATTGTAGCCTACATGTATCTATATGTCAATATTCGGGATTGACCAATCGATTGTAATAGTTCATAGTTAATATGAACGTGTCTTATTCCATCTAATTCAATAAGACGACTAGCCAGTCCCTTAGTTCCATCTAGGAACGCATGATTAATTATAAATCAAGATAACAATCAATGTTAATTAATACCAAATTCGAGAAATAAAAATTGGAAAATAAATAATCTCATGCGCCTGAGGAATGATCGAAAAATAAATAATCTCATGCGCCTGAGGAATGATTGGAAAATAAACAATATCATGCGCCTGAGGGAAATGATCGAGAAATAAATAATATCATGCGCCTGAGGGAATGATTGAAAAATAAATAATATCATGCGCCTGAGGGAAATGATCGGGGAATAAATAATATCATGCGCCTGAGGAATGATCGGGAAATAAATAATATCATGCGCCTGAGGGAAATGATCGGAAAATAAATAATCTCATGCGCTTGAGGAATGATTGGAAAATAAATAATCTCATGCGCCTGAGGAATGATTAGGAAATAAATAATCTCATGCGCAGTGGAAAATGATTGGGAAATAAATAATCTCATGCGCCTGAGGAATGATTGGAAAATAAATAATCTCATGCACTGTGGAAAATGATTGGGAAATAAATAATCTCATGCGCTGTGGGAAATAAATAATCTCATGCGCTGAGGAAAGGTTGGGAAATAAACAATCTCATGCGCTATGGGAAAGGTTGGGAAATAAACAATCACATGCGCCTGAGGAAAGGTTGAGAAATAAACAATCTCATGCGCTGTGGGAAATGTTGGGAAATAAACAATCTCATGCGCCTGAGGAAAGGTTGGGAAATAAACAATCTCATGCGCCTGAGGAAAGGTTGGTAAATAAACAATCTCATGCGCTGAGGGAAAGGTTGGAAAATAAACAATCTCATGCGCCTGAGGAATGAAGATTCATGCGGTTGAGAAAATAAAGTCTCATGCGGCTGGAACTGTTCTTCTTCTCCAAATTTTCTGAGAACAGAACCATGGAAGAGAACCATGAAAGCCATTGCTTTCAAGCTCCATAAATCCTTCATCCCAAGCTCAAATATGGACTTCCATAGGTCAAAATTGGGTAGAACGAAATTCTCTACAACATGAAACCATCAAAACTTAAAGATAACAAAGTTTAATAGATCAAAACCTAAGAAATCCGAAAAATATATCAAACTTAGATCTACAACAAATAAGCCATAGAAATTAGAAATGCTAAGTACTAAAGAGACTTAGAATCAAATAAAGAAGATGATGGAACAATAATAATGGGGATCCATCATGAAGCAAGTTGGCACTTGCCTTGCTCTCCTAGGTTGGTGGGAGAGTTATGAGGAAGAAGAAGAGAAATGAGAAGAAGTAATGAAGAGAGAAAAAGAGTTTGGGGCTTTAAATGGGGTGGTGGTGGGTGGGGGGGTTGGGTTCATGATGAACCAACAAAAACCGAAAATAAACCAATCTAGGCCGAACCCAAAAGCAAAGTAAAAACAGAGAATAAAATACAGAAAGTAAAATACAAAAAAATAATTACAGGAAATAAATTAACATGAAATTAAAGGGATTTAAATACAGAATAATACATGATAAATATTGAATAAATACGTTCCAGCAGTACATGTATTTAGAATACGTATTCCGGGAACGGGAAGTGACATCTCTACCCTCCTTAGAAAAATTTCGTCCTCGGAATTTCAAATCCAAGCAGGATAGAAACATCGAAGCTAAACTAATCTAAGTATAAGAAATTTGAGTAAGCAATTATTCTACAATGCCAATAGCAAGTAACATATCTATGTTAAACATTTTACGACACCAAGCAATTCTACTCATAAAGTAACAAGCATGAGGAGTTAAGACAATCAAGGTATACAGAAAGAGATATACCTTGTGAGTCAAACAGGTGCGGATACCGTGATCGGATATCATCCTCACGTTCCCACGTTGACTCTCCTAAAGAGTGATGACCCCAAGCAACCCGGATAAGGTTAATTGTTCGGTTCTTGAGTATCTTCTCTCTTCGATCCAAAATAGACACAGGCTGTTCCTCGTAAGACAGGTTGGTACCAACAACCAGCTCAGAATGATCAAGGACATGGCTTGGGTCCGATACATACCTTCGCAATTGAGATACATGAAATACGTCATGCACCTCTCGTAACGAAGGTGGAAGGGATAAACGATAAGCAACATCGCCTATCCTCTCAAGGATAACAAACGGGCCCACGTATCGGGGACTCAACTTCCCGCGAATGCCAAATCTAATGACCCCACGGGTAGGTGAGATCCGCAAGAATACGTAGTCCCCAACAGAAAATTCTAGCGGCCTACGATGCTGGTCTGCCCAATGACGATGCCGATCCTGCGCAACTCGAAGTCGCTCTCTAATTCCTTTAATCACTTCCACTGTCTGAACAATCATCTCCGGGCCTAATATCTTTCTCTCCCCGATGTCGTCCCATGCTAGTGGCGACCTACACTTCTTACCATATAGTGCTTCAAATGGCGCCATCTGGATACTGGCTTGATAACTGTTGTTATATGAGAACTCGACCAAGTGTAGGTGGCTCTCCCAAGATCCTCCAAAATCTAGGGTGCAAGCTCGCAACATATCTTCTAAAGTCTGAATTGTTCTTTCTGATTGCCCGTCTGTCTGTGGATGATAAGCCGTACTAAATCTTAACTTGGTACCCAAGCTATGATGTAAGCTCTTCCAAAAATGTGATATAAAACGGGTATCTCTGTCTGACACAATACTGACTGGGACCCCATGCTGCCTGACTATCTGCTGCATATACAATTCTGCCAACTTCTCCGTAGATTGACCTACTCTAAAAGGAAGAAAATGCGCCACCTTCATAAGCCGATCTACGATTACCCAAATAGCATCCTTACCACTTGGTGATCTCGGTAAACCGGTCACAAAGTCTATTGTAATATGTTCCCACTTCCATTCCGAGATAGGAAGCGATTGCAATAACCCAGCTGGCCTCTGCTGTTCTGCCTTCACTTGCTGACATACCAAGCAACGGAAAACAAATCTAGCTATCTCCCTCTTCATCCCGTTCCACCAGAAGTGCTGCTTGATATCTTGGTACATCTTGGTCCCTCCAGGGTGTATAGAATACTGAGAACTGTGAGCTTCTGCCATAACCTCATGTCTGATATCTCCACTAGGCACACATAGACGTGAGCCAAACCTAAGTGTACCATCTTCATGAATTCTCATCTCCTTCCTGAGTCCTGACTCACATTCTGCTCTAAGCTTCTGAATCCTTGGGTCTTGTGCCTGAGCTGCCTTGATCATGTCTACCAAGTCAGATTGAACTTGTAGACTCGCCAGAACTCCTACATCACAAGGAAGTATAACCTCGATGTCCATCTCCTGAAGGTCTTCTAAAATGTGCTTCTGGGTTGTTAACATAAATGTGCCGCCTCTCCTGCTAAGAGCATCTGCTACCATGTTAGCCTTGCCTGGATGATACTGAAGCTCCACGTCATAATCCTTGATCAACTCCAACCATCTTCTCTGTCTCATGTTCAGTTCCTTCTGGATAAAGATGTACTTCAGACTTTTGTGGTCTGTGTACATGTCTACTCGGTCACCATATAAATAATATCTCCATAGCTTCAAAGCAAATACTACTGCCGCCAACTCCAAGTCATGAGTCGGGTAATTCTTCTCGTGGTCTCGAAGTTGCCTGGATGCGTATGCTATCACCTTCCCATGCTGCATGAGGACACATCCAAGTCCTTTACCTGACGCATCACAATAAACGGTAAAACCTCCGGGTCCAACTGGTAATGTAAGAATAGGCGCTGATATCAACTTCTGCTTCAGATTCTCAAATAATGTCTGACATTCTGCCGACCAGACGAATGGTACATCTTTCTGTGTCAATCGGATCATGGGTGCTGAAAGCCTCGCAAAGTCTGATATAAACCTTCTGTAATATCCTGCCAATCCCAAGAAACTCCGTACATCTGCTACGGTCTTGGGTACTGGCCAACTTTCTACTACTTCTACCTTCTTGGGATCCAGTGCTACTCCAGCTCCTGATATGATATGACCCAAAAATAAAATGTGATCCGACCAAAACTCACACTTGCTGAGCTTGGCATACAACTGGTTCTCTCTCAGAACCTGTAACACCTTCCGAAGGTGATCTTCACGCTCTTCTTCACTAGTTGAATATACAAGAATGTTGTCGAAAAACACAATGACAAATTGATCCAGGTACGGCATAAAGATGTGATTCATTAAATCCATAAAGAATGCTGGAGCATTGGTCAAACCAAATGGCATTACTAAGAATTCATAATGCCCATACTTCGACCTGAACACTGTCTTGGGAATGTCTTCCTTCTGAACCCTCACTTGATGATACCCTGAACGAAGATCTATCTTGGAGAAAACTCTAGCTTTGCTCAACTGATCAAATAAGTCGTCGATCCTGGGTAGTGGGTACTTGTTCTTCACTGTTGTCGCGTTAAGCTTCCTGTAATCGATGCACAATCTGGATGACCCATCATTCTTCCCCACAAGTACCACTGGTGATGCCCATGGTGATATGCTAGCTTGGATGAATTTCTTCTCCTTCAGCTCCTCTATGTGCTGATATACCTTGGCTTGCTCTGAATCCGCCATTCTGTAAACTCGATCTGATATCGGTTTAGTTCCAGGTGCCAATTCTATACTGAACTCAATATCTCTAACTGGTGGTAGACCTGGAAGTTCTTTAGGAAATACGTCTAGAAATTCTTCAACTACCTACGGAACTTGAACTTCTTCCATTGCCGTCACTACTCCCTGCTCTTGTTGAGTTGTTACTGATCTGACTAAGGTGAACCGTTTCATGCCTGGAATATCAAAGGATACACTCCCTCTACGACAATCTATTGTCGCTTGACTGTCTTTCAGCCAGTCCATGCCTAAGATAACGTCAAAATTTCCAACAAGAAATTCTATCAACTGGGCGGGTAAGGAATGCCCGCAAACTACAATGCTACATGCTAGGATAACTCTACTAACTCCTACGAGCCCATTACCAGTGAGTATATTTAACCTCCCTGGCAATGCCTCGAACTCCATTCCTAGCCGTGTTACAAATTGTGCAGATATAAATGAGTGTGATGCTCCCGAATCAAACAATGCTACTACGGGATAAGAGGCGACGAGAATGTTACCTGCCACAACATCTCCCGATGCCAATGTCTCTTCCAAGGACAGCCCTCGACCTCCTTGTTGGTTCCCATGCTGCGGCCTAGCCTGGTGCTGCCGCTGGCCCCTGCCTTGGTGATGTTGGGGTGGTCTGTGCTGGTGTTGCTGCATCGGCGGTCCCTGCTGCCGAAACATCTGAGCTTGTGGCATTAACGGACGCTGGGCCAATGGTCACACTGCCACTGCGGGTCCTCGATACTGCCCTGCCCCTGGTGCTGGCAGAGCAGGAAACTGCTGCACTGGTCCTCCTGACATCGAATTCATGGGACATGTGGTAACCCGATGATCTGGATTTCTACATATCAAACACAGTCCGTTCAATGCCCGGCACACATCTCTAGTGTGCCCTATCTTCCCACAATAAGTGCAGCCCGCTGGGGGTTGCTGATTCTTCTTCTGTTGCTGTTGCCTGGGTGGTGCTGGCCCTCGCATTGCTATATCGTGAATACGAATGCCAGGGGACGGTGCTGTTGTTCGGGGCGCTGCTCCCCCTCCTCCTTCAATCTGACTGTATGATCTCTTCTGACCTCCAATCCTTGTCGTGATCCTATGAGTGGTGATCTCATGCCTCCGAGTGGCCGTCAATATCTCATCGAATGTCTGATAATTGTGCCCCTCTATCAACTGCAAGAGTTCAAGATGAAACCCTTGCTGAAACCTCATAGCCCTCTGGCTCTCTGTGGCTACCATCTCCGGGGCGAACCTACTCAATCTGCAGAACTCCGCTGCATAAGCATCTACCATCTTGCCAGCCTGTCTAAGATTGATAAACTTTTGTTGTAGCTCAAACTGTGCCACAACTCCATAATACTTCGTCTTGAATCTTGCTGTAAAATCGTCCCAAGCCACAGGACGTCTCATGCCTACCTCCTCTGATTCCCACCAATCACGTACGAGATCCTGAAGTAACAACTTTACCAGATCCACACGTTCTTCTGCCGGCACCTTAGCGGCTGTCAAAATAGCCTCAATATCCTTAAGCCATGCATCTGCTGAGATGGCATCCTCCGTACCTTCGAAACGGCGGGGGTTGTACTTGCAAAACCTGGCTGACGCTCCTGAATCTGTCCTCGCCCCTCTTTATAAAGTTGTCTGCAATCCTTGGTTAAGTAGTACATTCTGCTCTTGCAACTGAGCATGCATGCACTGTTGGACTAACATCTGATATTGCTAAGAAGCCATCATCCCTCTCATGATCTCCAGAAGGGCTGGTGTGTCCACTTCCACAGGGGTTGGTGGAACTGTTGGTGGCGGTGGAACATCCGAATACTGTGATCCAGCTGCTGCTTCTACTATTACTTCTTCTTCGATAGTCTCTTGAGTTAGTACCGGCCCTTGTTGCTGACCGACCTGGTCATGTTGCCCATATTGCCCTTGTTGCTGCTGTCCAGCCCTGACAGGTACGGATGAGGTGCCCCTAAAAAAAGGGACAAGAGAACAATCAAACGATCGGACTGGAAAGATCAATGAAGTCAAAGGATACCGGAATGTCAAGCTAGAGTCAAGAGTAACGAATCATGAGATCAAGGGGAAACATGTGTGATTGAGACATCCTATAAATTAAAAGACCCCACAAGTCTGAAACCAGACCTGCATGGGCCACCACTAAAACCTTGTCACGCCCCAGAACCAGAATACTGGAGAGCGGGAGAATGACTCAGCCAGCTACGTATTACGGGTAGATGAATACCGTATAATACGATCAATACTGTCTAAAAGACAAGGGGGTGCATACTACATGAAAGTCTCGATATGGTCACTTCACATCTATTGTCTAAATCATTCAAACAAGAAGCAATAACAGAGAACATTTAAGATAAAGCAATAAGGCGTCCCAAACGCTTAGTCAAAATGTTCTTGAGATCTGGCTTTACAAAATATAGCCAGATGATATAACGACATATACACAATTGTTATCAGCTGCAGTCTGACTTAATTACAATTATGTAAAAGTAAATGCAAGACTATCCGACTAACATGTCGGTGCCAAGCGGCAAAATGTAAAGTAATTAACAAAACGAGCGGGGAAGTAAGGAACCCACTCGAGTCCTCCTGCGATCATTCCTCTAGTATTGACCATCTTGGAGGTAGAAGTAAGCTGAGTCCTCGGGAACCGGCTCTAAATCTGGCCATACAAAACCAGAGAGGTTAGACCTCTAATAGCAAGTACCGCAAGGAAGCACGATATGAGGAGTTAAAACCAGTAATAAGAGAATAAGATATATAGATCTCTGCTTGCTACTAGGATTCACATAATGTCACGACACTTTGAACCAACCTCCCAACCAAACAAGGACAGAGGTTGGCCCGTCATGTCTCGACACTCTAATCATCTTAGTTAGTTAACAGAGTAGGTACAGTACGCAAACAAATTAGTTTAACCGGCCATGCAACTACTACGGCTTGCTACTGTGAGTCCCAAGTTATCCTGGAATTATGTAATAAGGATTTCTCAGTTCTTACTATGGACAAGCAAGGCTAGTCGATCCAATCAATCAATTGCGCCAATCATGAATTAGACGAGTCCCAGTGGGACGCCCGTCATCAATATACAATATACAATAATATAAGCAGATACCGCTCCCTGCCCGTGTGGTAGAATTGCAGTATCTGTGGGAACCAGCCGGCCTGTTGGGCGCTAATAGTCCCAAAGAGGGCTGCCATGTAAGAACTCGAAAATCCATTCCCTCCATGCAATCATTATTTTATTTAACTTAGTAGCCTCTATGTTAAGTGAAATTCTATGCCGTGGATCATGGTCATTCAGAATGAGTACTTCCGTACAAAGTACGATATGCTTAACTCTACAACGATACCCGTACGGTTAGGTTGTAGGTCTTACATAGCGTAATGCAACAATTAAAACTAACCACAGAATAATCATGCCTTGACCATAGAGTACACATGCTACTTTCGTAAAATAAATAAATAATTGTAGCCTGCATGTATCTATATGTCAATATTCGGGATTGACCAATCGATTGTAATAGTTCATAGTTAATATGAACGTGTCTTATTCCATCTAATTCAATAAGATGACTAGCCAGTCTCTTAGTTCCATCTAGGAACTCATGATCAATTATAAATCAAGATAACAATCAATGTTAATTAATACCAAATTCGAGAAATAAAAATTGGGAAATAAATAATCTCATGCGTCTGAGGAATGATCGGAAAATAAATAATCTCATGCGCCTGAGGAATGATTGGGAAATAAATAATATCATGCGCCTGAGGAAAATGATCGGGAAATAAATAATATCATGCGCCTGAGGGAATGATTGGGAAATAAATAATATCATGCGCCTGAAGGAAATGATCGAGGAATAAATAATATCATGCGCCTGAGGAATGATCGGGAAATAAATAATATCATGTGCCTGAGGGAAATGATCGAAAAATAAATAATCTCATGCGCTTGAGGAATGATTGGAAAATAAATAATCTCATGCGCCCGAGGAATGATTGGAAAATAAATAATCTCATGCGCTGTGGGAAATAATTAGGAAATAAATAATCTCATGCGCCTGAGGAATGATTGAAAAATAAATAATCTCATGTGCTGTGGAAAATGATTGAAAAATAAATAATCTCATGCGCTGTGGGAAATAAATAATCTCATGCGCTGAGGAAAGGTTGGGAAATAAACAATCTCATGCGCCTGAGGAAAGGTTGGGAAATAAACAATCTCATGCGTTGTGGGAAAGGTTGGGAAATAAACAATCTCATGCGCCTGAGGAAAGGTTGGGAAATAAACAATCTCATGCGCTGAGGGAAAGGTTGGGAAATAAACAATCTCATGCGCCTGAGGAATGAAGATTCATGCGGCTGAGAAAATAAAGTCTCATGCGGCTGGGACTGTTCTTCTTCTCCAAATTTTCTGAGAACAGAACCATGGAAGAGAACCATGGAAGCCATTGCTTCTAAGCTCCATAAATCCTTCATCCCAAGCTCAAATATGGACTTCCATAGGTCAAAATTAGGTAGAACAAAATTTTCTACAATATGGAACCATCAAAACTTGAAGATAACAAAGTTTACTAGATCAAAACCTAAGAAATCCGAAAAATGTATCAAACTTAGATCTACAACAAATAAGCCATAGAAATTGGAAATGCTAAGTACTAAAGAGACTTAGAATCAAATAAGGAAGATGATGGAACAATAATAATGGGGATCCATCATGAAGCAAGTTGGCACTTGCCTTGCTCTCCTAGGTTGGTGGGAGAGTTATGAGGAAGAAGAAGAGAAATAAGAAGAAGTAATGAAGAGAGAGAAAGAGTTTGGGGCTTTAAATGGGGTGGTGGTAGGTGGGGGGTTGGGTTCATGATGAACCAATAAAAACCAAAAATAAACCAATCTAGGTCGAACCCAAAAGCAAAGTAAAAGCAGAGAATAAAATACAGAAAGTAAAATGCAGAAAAATAATTGCAGGAAATAAATTAACATGAAATTAAAGGGATTTAAATACAGAATAATACATGATAAATATTAAATAAATACGTTCCAGCAGTACATGTATTTAGAATACGTATTCCGGGAACGGGAAGTGACAGTGTTGGTTGTGTCCGGCTTTTCGCTGTGTCCATGGCTGGGTTGTGGTGCAGAGGAGGCTAGAAGTACCAATACATAGTAGGCATCTTGGTGATCTGGCTCGCATTCTTACGGTGGCGCAGTCCCAGCTCTGGTTAATTGATGTGTTCTCTCAATTGGTGTGTAAGTACCCGCTCGTATTTATGCACGCCTTGTAGCGGTGTCCAGTTACCTGAGTGCCATGTCCAAGATGGTAATCGACCATGGTGGGAAGGGGTTTGGACCTGGGATGCATAGCAGTAGAACTTCTTGTTGTGTTTTATTATTTTAGTTGTGTGTATATAATTTTGCAAAAGAGTTGTATATATTTCAATTCAATTCTAATTGGAGTTTACTGAGCTTTGGCTAGTTAGGGTGAAGGACCTTATGTTCAAAGATGTGTAGTAGTAACACTTTTGAATATTGATGGATTAGGAAATGTGTAGTTCGACCAACTAATTGTGCATGCATTTTAAGTTCAGACTGAACCTGTGTTATATTGAGTTTACAAATATATCATAATGATGAGTTGAGTTTGTGTATCAATAGGATTTTTCTATAGCATCTAATAACTTCTGAACGTTTTTCCCTTTCTCATTAAACAACAGTATGCACTTTAACTTCATTATAAGTGATTTTGCACATTCTCTTTCAATTGATTGATAGCAGATATCAAGTATCCTATGGGGACATTTATTAAAGATGGAGGGTTATAAGCAGTGAACTAGCAATGTTAGTGTTAGCTAACACTCTATTTTAAGTTATACCATGTTAATTTTTTGATGACATTCTAGCTAATCTATAATAGGGACTTTGAGTTAATATGATTATTGTGGACAACAGGCCATGCATTTCCTAGTAAGTAATTGATAGCAACAGTTTTGGGAACACTACTATTCATTTTGGTAGACAAGTTATTTATAGAGCATTAATACTTCAATATGGTTTTATAGGAAACATTTATTCATGTACCTTGCTTGGAAGAAGAATATTAGTATAATAGCAATATGTGTATATTTAGTCCTAATTGGTAGATAGTTAACAATAATAGTGGGGTAAATATTTGGACTGTAAACTTTAGCTAAAAGTTAGACTTTAAAGAGTTAACATTGAAATATCTGTAACTAGGATACCTGTGTTATTGAGAATGTTCAGATTAAACATAGAGCTATGTTTTGAGAATAGTAGTTAAACATACTTTTATCCTTTATCTAGTACAACTAGTAAACCATGTAAATATGTGGACTTGGTTAGAAGATGAGAGTATAGTTATAACTTATTTAGAACTTAACCAATTTGTACTTAACATAAACAGGAGGACATCCAGTTTACTTCATGCCCTTGATCACCCGGAGCAAGACAAGTACTTTATATGGTTTTGTGCATTTACATATCTTGTACTTCTCTTGATGACACGACGTGACACGATATCTTGTACCCTTGTACTTTTCTGTTCTTGTACTTGTGTCGGGGAGGAGAAATACACTAGCTATGTGGCCAAACCCCGGTTCTATTATTCATGTAGATAGCTTAGGCCTTGCATCGTGCACGTAGGTCCTAAGCCGTACCGATATTCATGTACTTCTGTACATATTTCTGTACTTATCCCAGCCGGTCACAGGGGCTAGTTGTATTTCAAACATTGTGCACATGTCATATCTTGTACTTTAGGTTCATGGTTTACATTCTTGTACTTTATTTCATGTACTTACATTCCTGTACTTTCATGTTCTTTTCCTGTATTTTATAGTTTATGTTCTTCTGTACTCATTTCCATATCATGATGTACTTGTTCATTATCCAGAATTGTACTTTGCTCCGCTCCTGACTGAATATGTTGCAGGTGTACTTGCAGGATATCATTCTACCATATAGGCCAAAGCCCGGGATATTAGCTGAACAGGATAGAGACATGACTTAGCTATAGGCTTCAGGTTTAGACTGTTGGCTTTACCTTTAGATATCGTTATCAGAGTTCATAGTATATTTCATTCCTGTTGACTCTAGTACCTTTATGTTATATGGATTTGTGGATTATGGTGATCTTTCTGGGAACGTTTTACAGATGTAGTGATTGTGCACATTCATGTTTATTTGGTTAGATTTTCCTAGCTTGGTACAGCTTACTTCGTCGTGTCTAACGACGAAGGCTGGGCGTGTCCGATTATTCAGGAGCGGGTCGTGACATATTTTTAGTGGTGGTCCATGCAGGTCAGTCCTAATAGTACCTAGGTATTAGAGTGCTATTATTGGACTTGATTAAACTAGGGAAACTTGATCACATAATAGGAAATCGGGTACATCGGGTATATTAATATTCTATAAACACTTGTTATTTTTAGGTTAGGACATTTTAACACCGGAACGGTTGATTCACCTACACTTGAGGGTTTCGAGCCTTCACTACTTTCTATCGCCCTACTATCCCTATGGATATTACGCAGTTAACAAAGACGTTCCAAGAGTTCCTTGACACCAGCAGGCCGTCCTTTTCCAATCCAGACTTGTAGATACACTCTCCGAGCCAAGAAGGACTTCTAATTTCCAGACTCTCGGATCCTTGGACTTCCTCTACATCGACCGCAAATTTTGCACCGAGGAACAGATCGAGATCCTGGAGCTGCCACTGAAGATCACCCAAGTCTCCGAGGATCGACTCCTCTGAAGATTTGAGCTACCAGCCAGGAGATTCAAAACGTAACATGGACAATAGGACGCAACAGGAAGCTGAAGCTCAGGAGGGACATGAAGACTTATGATGGAGATAGCAGCTACTACAAATCTATAAAGCGTCGCCACACTCAGACAGCGCCCCTTCAGCTATGTCATTATATTCAGATGATGGCCATTTGTGCTTTCTGCCGCCGCCCAGGACACTACTACGACGAGTACCGCAAGAGACTGAGCCTATGCTTGTAATGCTAATCGCCTGTCCACCAAGTTAAGGATTGCTCGAAGACCGCTGATCACACTACCTAAGGACGAGCACGAGGAGCACCAGGACTACAGCAAGGGGACCCGCCTCTCGAGATTCAGCAATCACATGGAGCACTACCGCAGGGACCAGCCTTTGTTAGGACAATTAAGAAGTTGAAGTGATTCCAGTCCCGGAGGAATACTGAAGACAGACTAAAGACAGAAGGTTTCTTTTGCATGGTTGGAGAAAACCATGTATCTTAATTTGTAATCCAGTCTTTTCTTAAATTGCTCTTACCACCTAGATCATTTCTTGAAACTTCTTGTTTTCTATTTTGAAACCTTGGTTGATATTCGAAACTTATTTCGAGATATTGTTTCCTATTTCGGGACTTTGCTTTCGTTCGAGATTTTGTTCCCTATTCGAGACTCCAATCCTATTCAAGACTCTGTTGAATATTCAGTTCCTACTCATGACTCATTGAGAACTTGTCCCCATTCCAAAACCTTGTTTGAATCTCGTTTCTATTCGAGACTTGTTTGAAGACTTCATTTCTATTTTGAGATTTTGACTCATTCCCTATGAGAATTATTCGTGACTCGCTCCTATTCAAGAATTTGTTTTGTTCATGACCTTGTTTGACCCTGTGAAACCCGTACTTTTAATTTGCATGTTAATTTTATTAGAATAACGTTATCATTTTAAATTGATAAATTAAATATTAAAATTATTATTATTAGGTATAAAATTATTTTTCAAAATAAATAACATGGACTTTTGTCTGATAGCCCAGACCCGAATCCGGTTTAAACCCAATTGGAACATAAAATATTTTTAGAGTTTTAAATTATTAGAAATTTAAGCTATTTTTCCATTTGGACCAAATAATTTTACACAAACTTTTAGTTCAACCAAGTCCCAAGTCCATAGTTAGCCTTAAGCCCATTTGTTTCCTTTTGTTTTAATTAGTAAATCAAGCCCAAACCATCCATTAAGCTTAAAGCCCAATTGTAAACCTTTTAACCTCTCTTTAACACTCATTGTCAGAGAGGGAGAGAGAGAGTGAGACATTAAGTCTCATTTCCTTTTCTCTGTTGGTTTTTGGAAACCGAAGTCTCCTCGGTTGGCCGACCCTTCCTCGGCGTAACCGTCGGTAACCGGCGACCGACCACCTTCTGGCCGGTCATGGCTCTCCATCTTCTTCATGTGGTAACTTCCATCCCTTTCTTCCTATTTAAACCATCCCCTAGCCATTCTTCATCACCACCATTTCTTTTCCCCAAATCCAACTCCCACAAACCCTCTTCCCACCACCAGAGCCCGCTCCCCACTCTTCCCGACCCGACGCCGGAGCCGCTCCCCGCGAGCTCCTCTCGGCCGACCACTTCGGCGCCCACACCCCGCGAACCCGACCGGCGCTCCCCCAGGCCGGCCATCCGCCGCCTGACCCGGCGCCCCTCCGGCGATCGTGCGCCCCGTGCCGAGCTTCCCTCGCGCGCGCCCCTCCGGATCCGTCGGTTTCCCCGCCAACAGCATCCTGTCGCCGCTCCCCGGCTCCAACCCCGTTCGTTCCGTGTGTGTTCTGTCGTCTGATCGCGAAGTTTCCCTTCGCTGTTCCGTCCGTTTCCCGGTTCTGACGTGCCTGTCGTGCCCCATTCGGTTCCGAGATCCATTTCGGGATTTCTGTACACCTTCGGGTTGGGTAATTTCTGGAACTCCTATTTTCTTTACCGTCGATGATGAACTGGTCCAACCAAATTCCTCGGGAATTCGGGATTTCAGCAACGTAACAATTACGTTACTATTTTGATTCCGAAGTTTCTTCGGAAATGGTAGTTTTGGATTTTCGGTTCTGTGATTAGAAAGTTTTGTTGGTTGTTGATGGTTTCGGTTTAGTTTTTTTTTTGTTCTGTTAGCTTTAAAAGATGGTTCTGTTAGTATTTTGGACTTTGGTTAGATATTGTGAATGGTTCTTATGGAAATATGGTTCTGTAGGAATTTTCCAATATTATCGGGTTTCCCGAATTGATTTCAAGAATTGTGGGAATACTGTGTTGGCTTTGGAAATATTTAAATTCTTTGAATTTCGGGTTTCGGGAGTTATTTTGCAGGTATCGGAAGCGTTTCCCAGTTTTTGGGTTGACCGAAAACAGAGGGAATGCTGCCGAAATTTCCGGGAAAATTATTAAATGATTTTCAAAATAAATTTTCGGTAAAATATTATTTTATTAATATTTTTGGGCGACGACCACATTGGTCACTGGGCCCCAGCGAAATGCAAACGCACCGGTACGACCGGACGTTGAGGCAGAGTAGCTGAACATGATGACTGGACCAAATTCTGAGACTCATAATAAATTATATTATTTTATTAAATTTATTTTAATTCTAGGCAGTTTACATTACTAACCAATTTCTTTCTTATTTTAAATTCATGGGTTGTAAAGGCATAAGCCAGTTTGTATTTAACTATCTGTGGGTTGTAATAACGTAGTATAGAATTTTATTTTTATTTGTGGTTGGCTAATTTGCGTAGCAAATTAATATTATTATTATTATTATTCTATAGAAAATTCATGTTCTTTCTTATTTAAAGAAAAATGTATTTTTATACATAATAATAAAAATACCAAGTTTTTCGAATAACTTAATAAATACAATTTTTTTGGAATTAAATATAAAATTGATTTTCTTTAATTATGACGCGCTAGTAAATGTGTTTTGATGTGTTAGTAACTAAAAGACTAAAATGGACTAGGAGACAATTTAGATATTTCAACTAGCTTAGTTAGCCATTGGTGACATGGTTTCTGAGTCAGGTTTCCGAATGTAGGATTTCGAAGAAGATCCTGATTTTCCATTCCGAAGTACCGATCCTTTCCAGTCTGAACAATTAAGGCAAGTACATTTTATGTAGATTTTACAATTATTTTCACAATTGTTTCATTGCAAGTTTAAACCACAATTATACACGAACTCCTTCGGGAGCATTGATCGTATTGTTGGGGACTGGGGGAATAGTGTACTGGATATGACCAAATCCAAACTTAGGATAATGAATGTGTTAGCTTACCCCTCTCTCACACGGGGATAAGCCATACCGTATCGCTAGGATACAAATGTACCCAAACCGGTCATATTCTTTACCTATTCATATCACTGTACTGTACTATTTCAAAATTGTTCATTTTCAAACTGTTTAAAAATGCATGTTATAAATTGTCATTTTAATTGTTAAAAGTTTGCATGAATTGTACTTTGCTCCCTCCTGACTGGAGACAACATTTTAGGTATTACTGAGGATCTGGAGATGATGATCAATAGCTATTACGATCCCGACTTGTACCCGGCGGTACTTCCAGCTGATGATGATGTTGTGGCGTCTCCATAGATGCTACATTAGTTGAGAGTTTAGTTGTTTCTTTATTTCCAGTTTATGAACTTTGTATTGAAAGACAAGTTTTTATTATCGTAAATTAAATGTTGTGGCAACTTTTAAATTCAAGCTTGTTGTTGATTTACCTGCAATATGGATTACAGCTTACTGCCGCCGTCTCATCAACGGTGCAGGCTGGGCATGATCCGATTCGACCCAAGTATTTGGGGACCGGGTCGTGACATGTTTTTAGTGGTGGCCCATGCAGGTCAACTAAATCAACAATTTAGGAAAACTAGAAACAATTAGGAACACTAGAACATCAAAATTGCCACAACATAGGACCGATTTATATATGATAAATATTTTTATTATAGACTGGTAGGTTACCTTGCTTATGCTTGCATCCTAAACCTTCCAGAGAATGACCACTGACAAAACCAACTCTGCTGGCAATGTGGTATCATCTCCGGATCGAACCCCGCCTCTTCAGTCAAGTCAGAGCTTTTCACCCAACCAGCTGATTGATCATCCTCACCAATCATCCAGTGAAGTTTTCCCCACACTGGCAAATCCTACCTCTCCTCTAACTGGGTTATTTTTCTTTGAGGAAGTACCCACTCATGTTGCTTCACCAGTACCAGAGAACACCTCTCAGATGGTTGCTCTATTTCAAGAAATCCTAGAGTATCAGAAGATTCAAGCTGAACAGATGGATATCTCGAGAGAAGTCATGAAGAATATCAACGACGCAACCTTAGCCATTTTAAACCAAGGTGGAGCGGAACCTCGTCCTAGGAGGGATACCCATGAGAATAGAAGATATTTGGGCCCTGTCCGACAACCATATTGCAAGAAGCTTTTGGCTTGTGCCTACTGTAAGAGACCTGGTCATCAAGCCAACATTTGTCGCAAGAGATTAAGGCAATGTTTGGTGTGTGGATCTGCTGAACATCAAGTTAAGGACTGCCTCTTATCTTATTATCGTATCGGAGCGTCTATTATGCCACAACCTCAGGACTCTATCCAACAGACCGTAGGAAGGGATGAAGCAGAATCAAGGATCATAGAAGAGGAAGAAAATGGAGATGCCCAAGCAAGAACCAGAACCATGAATAGTACTTAGGACTGCTGAGTAGTATTATCTATTAAGAAGCTGTAACAAGATGTCCCTAGATCAATTATGAGAGTTTTGTTGTAATTCTCTTATATGAATAAAAATCTTAGTTACATCTTCATGATAGAAGTTTTCCCTAATAGTTTCTGGATTACCCTATGCATAGAAATATTCCATTAACCTAGTACCTAGCTCCTTCCCTATGACTAAGTGATACTATAGAATCGACCTGAAGGAAGCCAAGGAAATGAAGGATTAGATCAATGGACTAAAGGTGTTGGGTTTCATATAAGACGGAGCTTCACTCTAAGAAGCATCAGTCTTGTTTGTATCCAAGAAGGATAAAACAATATGGATGAGAGTAGACTATCAGGGCACTGAAGAAATTACTTTTTCTCGACTGATGATCTATCCAAGTTGAGTGAACTTAAGGGTTTTCGGAGATTAACTTAAGAACTGACTACCATCAGATTAAGATCATGAAGGAGTACATTCTCAAGACGACATTCAACACCAAATACTGGTAGTTGAATTTTTGGATCATGTCTCTTGGAATGATGAATACTCATGTTGTGTTCATGAATCTCATGAACAGAGTCTTTTTATGAGTAATTGAATCAGTTTGTTGTCTTTTCTTTAGATAACAAAAATCTGATATACTCAAGGACTGAAGAAGAACATGAAGAGCATCTGAGAAATTTCTAGGAACTTTGAAGAAGTTTTTGGTAAGCTATCAAGACATGAATTTTCTTAGACAATGTGGTTTTTGCCATAATGTCACAAGAGAAGAAAATTTGATAGACTCTAGATAGATAGTCGCTGTGGAGAAGTCGTATATCTAAGTTCAATGGTTTCTTGGACTTGATGGGATACTACTGGAATCTGTGTAGGAATTCGCCAAGATTGCTGAGTCGATGATGAAGCTGACTCGAAAGAATGAAGAGTTTGTCTGGACGCATTTAAGAAGCTGTAGAAGAAGCTTACCAATCCTTGCGCTACCCGCAGGATCCGGTGGTTTCACCATCTACAGAGATGTCTCAGGAAAAAGACTGGGTTGTATTCTTCAACAACATGGGAAAATAATTGTCTACATATCTAGGCAATTACGGACTCATGAGAAGAACTATCCCACACATAATTCGGAACTTGTTATAAGTATCCTTGCTTTAAGGCTATGGAATTATTATGGAAAGGGAGTAAAATTATATACGGACTATAAAAGTCTGAAATATATTTCTACTCAGAAAGAGCGGAATATTGGGTAAACGAAGACGATTGAAGCTGATATCGATGGTTTGACCAAGAAGCGGCACCTAGACATCAGGAAGTTGGGCTGGAGAGCATACTGTCTGAAGATAGAAGGATGGAACTAGATGCTGATTCAGTGTCAATAAAGCTGCAAGTGAGCTCGAGTCTGAAGAACAAAGTCAAGAAGACGCAGTTTCAAGACAAGGCACTTGTAAACTTAGAGATCAAGTGTTGGCAGGAACATTTGGGAGTTTCTTTATTGCCAACGATGGAGCTTTTGAAGAATGGTACGAGGTTGTATACCTTCTGGTGAACTAAGAAGCGCAGTATCCCACACACTCTAACTAGATGTATCGGGATGTGTGTACCATTAAATGGTGTTATGTAATGAAGAAGGACAAATTCCAAGAATGAGGTTAGGTATTCTGTCAACATGTGGAAATTAGCAAGATTCCTGCAGACGCTGGATATTTCGGAGTAGAAGTAGGAACACATAAATGGACCTTGTGTTAGGATTACTTTGTTCCTAAGGAGGGAAGATCATCAATTGGATTTTGTGGACTGACTGACCAAGTCAGTTCATTATGAAGTTGCTTTATTCACGAAAGAGTTGGCGGCAATGTGCAAGAGACACATCTACCCGATTCATGAAGTTCCAACTGACAGACAATCAAAGAAGTCAATCTAGACGTTTGAAGACATGCTGAAGAATCTTGCCTCCTGGAATCTGGAGGATCTTGGAAAGATCAATTATCTTTGGTAGAGTTTTCTTACAATAAATACCCAGTTATCATCAGTATAACATCATTGAAGTTTTGGATGTAGTTTTCGTACATAACTTGCATAGGACGATGTAGAAGAAAGAATACTGTTAGATCCAGAGAGAGTAACTGGCACAGCAGAGGAAGTGAAGATGATCAGAGACAAGCTATGATAGACAGAAGCACTGGGCAGACAACAGTTGTCAACCACTGGAATTTGTAGAAGAAGGCAGTGTCAGAGAAACCAGTAACAAGCATAGTCAGAGGTGAGATGAAGATCAGGCAAAGTTGAATCATTATTCCTATTTCTTTCCATACTCATCTGTTTCATTTTCAAATTTGACATTATGCTTGTTAGCCTAGTTTTGCGAGCTATTCCTTTTTCAAGCTTGATCATGACATTATCTTATTGGAGGCCTCCATTAATATATTGTCTAATCAGAACCGGTGCAGTGATGGTCTGATCAACCTCATACACTTTGGTTCGCTTTATATTTTATATTGTCCCTAAATTGTCTCATCCATGATTACCTTTAAAAAAATTCTTATTGTTTGAACCTGAACACCATACTCGTGTCTAATTGAATTGTGGGAATCCTGTCCTACCTGTCCTTAAATTTCGAGGACGAAATTTTCTAAGGAGGGAAGGTTGTGAAACCCGTACTTTTAATTTGCATGTTAATTTTATTAGAATAACGTTATCATTTTAAATTGATAGATTAAATATTAAAATTATTATTATTAGGTATAAAATTATTTTTCAAAATAAATAACATGGACTTTTGTCTGATAGCCCAGACCCGAATCCGGTTTAAACCCAATTGGAACATAAAATATTTTTAGAGTTTTAAATTATTAGAAATTTAAGCTATTTTTCCATTTGGACCAAATAATTTTACACAAACTTTTAGTTCAACCAAGTCCCAAGTCCATAGTTAGCCTTAAGCCCATTTGTTTCCTTTTGTTTTAATTAGTAAATCAAGCCCAAACCATCCATTAAGCTTAAAGCCCAATTGTAAACCTTTTAACCTCTCTTTAACACTCATTGTCAGAGAGGGAGAGAGAGAGTGAGACATTAAGTCTCATTTCCTTTTCTCTGTTGGTTTTTGGAAACCGAAGTCTCCTCGGTTGGCCGACCCTTCCTCGGCGTAACCGTCGGTAACCGGCGACCGACCACCTTCTGGCCGGTCATGGCTCTCCATCTTCTTCATGTGGTAACTTCCATCCCTTTCTTCCTATTTAAACCATCCCCTAGCCATTCTTCATCACCACCATTTCTTTTCCCCAAATCCAACTCCCACAAACCCTCTTCCCACCACCAGAGCCCGCTCCCCACTCTTCCCGACCCGACGCCGGAGCCGCTCCCCGCGAGCTCCTCTCGGCCGACCACTTCGGCGCCCACACCCCGCGAACCCGACCGGCGCTCCCCCAGGCCGGCCATCCGCCGCCTGACCCGGCGCCCCTCCGGCGATCGCGCGCCCCGTGCCGAGCTTCCCTCGCGCGCGCCCCTCCGGATCCGTCGGTTTCCCCGCCAACAGCATCCTGTCGCCGCTCCCCGGCGCCAACCCCGTTCGTTCCGTGTGTGTTCTGTCGTCTGATCGCGAAGTTTCCCTTCGCTGTTCCGTCCGTTTCCCGGTTCTGACGTGCCTGTCGTGCCCCATTCGGTTCCGAGATCCATTTCGGGATTTCTGTACACCTTCGGGTTGGGTAATTTCTGGAACTCCTATTTTCTTTACCGTCGATGATGAACTGGTCCAACCAAATTCCTCGGGAATTCGGGATTTCAGCAACGTAACAATTACGTTACTATTTTGATTCCGAAGTTTCTTCGGAAATGGTAGTTTTGGATTTTCGGTTCTGTGATTAGAAAGTTTTGTTGGTTGTTGATGGTTTCGGTTTAGTTTTTTTTTTTGTTCTGTTAGCTTTAAAAGATGGTTCTGTTAGTATTTTGGACTTTGGTTAGATATTGTGAATGGTTCTTATGGAAATATGGTTCTGTAGGAATTTTCCAATATTATCGGGTTTCCCGAATTGATTTCAGGAATTGTGGGAATACTGTGTTGGCTTTGGAAATATTTAAATTCTTTGAATTTCGGGTTTCGGGAGTTATTTTGCAGGTATCGGAAGCGTTTCCCAGTTTTTGGGTTGACCGAAAACAGAGGGAATGCTGCCGAAATTTCCGGGAAAATTATTAAATGATTTTCAAAATAAATTTTCGGTAAAATATTATTTTATTAATATTTTTGGGCGACGACCACATTGGTCACTGGGCCCCAGCGAAATGCAAACGCACCGGTACGACCGGACGTTGAGGCAGAGTAGCTGAACATGATGACTGGACCAAATTCTGAGACTCATAATAAATTATATTATTTTATTAAATTTATTTTAATTCTAGGCAGTTTACATTACTAACCAATTTCTTTCTTATTTTAAATTCATGGGTTGTAAAGGCATAAGCCAGTTTGTATTTAACTATCTGTGGGTTGTAATAACGTAGTATAGAATTTTATTTTTATTTGTGGTTGGCTAATTTGCGTAGCAAATTAATATTATTATTATTATTATTCTATAGAAAATTCATGTTCTTTCTTATTTAAAGAAAAATGTATTTTTATACATAATAATAAAAATACCAAGTTTTTCGAATAACTTAATAAAAACAATTTTTCTGGAATTAAATATAAAATTGATTTTCTTTAATTATGACGCGCTAGTAAATGTGTTTTGATGTGTTAGTAACTAAAAGACTAAAATGGACTAGGAGACAATTTAGATATTTCAACTAGCTTAGTTAGCCATTGGTGACATGGTTTCTGAGTCAGGTTTCCGAATGTAGGATTTCGAAGAAGATCCTGATTTTCCATTCCGAAGTACCGATCCTTTCCAGTCTGAACAATTAAGGCAAGTACATTTTATGTAGATTTTACAATTATTTTCACAATTGTTTCATTGCAAGTTTAAACCACAATTATACACGAACTCCTTCGGGAGCATTGATCGTATTGTTGGGGACTGGAGGAATAGTGTACTGGATATGACCAAATCCAAACTTAGGATAATGAATGTGTTAGCTTACCCCTCTCTCACACGGGGATAAGCCATACCGTATCGCTAGGATACAAATGTACCCAAACCGGTCATATTCTTTACCTATTCATATCACTGTACTGTACTATTTCAAAATTGTTCATTTTCAAACTGTTTAAAAATGCATGTTATAAATTGTCATTTTAATTGTTAAAAGTTTGCATGAATTGTACTTTGCTCCCTCCTGACTGGAGACAACATTTTAGGTATTACTGAGGATCTGGAGATGATGATCAATAGCTATTACGATCCCGACTTGTACCCGGCGGTACTTCCAGCTGATGATGATGTTGTGGCGTCTCCATAGATGCTACATTAGTTGAGAGTTTAGTTGTTTCTTTATTTCCAGTTTATGAACTTTGTATTGAAAGACAAGTTTTTATTATCGTAAATTAAATGTTGTGGCAACTTTTAAATTCAAGCTTGTTGTTGATTTACCTGCAATATGGATTACAGCTTACTGCCGCCGTCTCATCAACGGTGCAGGCTGGGCATGATCCGATTCGACCCAAGTATTTGGGGACCGGGTCGTGACAGACCCCGTTTCCTATTTGAGATTTTACTTGTTTCATATTCACCATTCGATGCATTGTTTCTTTTTCTCTACTTGATAATCTATCTCTACTCACTAGTCATAAGCCTTTCTTCTTGTTCGAGGTTTTTCTATTCGAGAATTACCTTCTATCTGCTATTTTGTGATATTTTAGTTCTATTGAGACTTTGCATTCTATTGGAGATTTTGTTTGCCATTCGATCTGTTCAAGATTTTGTTGTTACTTGAGTTTTTGTTGAACTTCGTTTTGAAAGCGAGATTTTATTTCTTATTTTGCAACCTTGTCTTTTATCTGATACCTTGCTTCTATTCATCCTTCGAGACTCTGTTATCCCTTCGGGATAACGTTCCATATACGAAATTTTGTTACCATTCCATATATCAGTTGAGATTTCGGTTATTATTTGAAACTTCGATTCACTGTTCGAGATTTTAAATCTCCCTGGTTGTCCTTTTATACTCACTACTCTTTGATTGGATCCCTTGTTGCTTCTTAGTACCTAATAAACCCTTGTATTCTAATAGTTAGATAACCTCACCATTTTTATGACTTGGACTATTGAAACTCATTTTGATTTCTTGAAATTTTTCTATAGATAAAGTTGAAAGACTATTCGATGACCTACTAGGGCGTGGCAGTTACGCGCTGCAGCCGTTATCTGGATTACGGAGACCAAACGTTTACTGCAGCCAGCAACGCACTGGCGGGACAAGAACTCTAAGTTGAAGTGATTTCAGACATTCATAGGTTTTGGGTATTATGGAGGCTTTGTCCTAAATTCTTCATGTCGTGATCTCTTGGGTTCCTTCGTTGATGATTGTTGGAAAAGGGATATAGTGGATAGAATATTCGGTAATATATCATTATTTGAGTCACGGAGCCAAAGTTCACTGCAGCCAGGTATACCCTGGCGGAGTAGGGATTCTGAGTAAAGTGATTTCAAATATCTATATGTTTCTGGATACCATGGAGACTATGTCCCTTTCACTATAATTATTGATTTTTCATGAATCACAAATCCTTGCACTTTCACCAATACCTCCTGGGTGTTTTCATGCGCTTTCTTAAATCAACCCTTGCAATTCCCCTCCTTGCATTTTAACGTTGGGTCATTAACATATCTTGCTAGATTTTACTCCGTTCATTCGATTTTTTTTTCATCATACTTATATTTCGATCGTGTTTGTCTAAATTTTACTTTAATCATGCCAATCCAACCGTGACCTGTCTACCTTGTTCTAGCTAATTGTGCAAAACTTTCAAGTTTGACCGTGCTTCGAAGATCGTGCCTTCATGGTTTTATGCCTCTAAGTCGTAATTAAAACTTCATTCCATCTCGTGCTTATTGGATTTTTGATTATTTTAGATCATGTCATTTTAATTTCATGCCTGAAATTTTGTGCTTGGTCTTAACTAATTTCATTTAACTTCATGCCTGACAAATTTTGATCATTATCAATCGTGTCCTTGTATCCATTTATTTTGTCAGGATATTCAAATTTTCACACCGGTCATTGACCGTATTCACACTCATGCCTAATTAATCTTAAAATCTTGTGTCATTTTCTGTACCGTATTTTACCTTTGAATTTCGAGGACAAAATTTTTGTAAGGGGGTAGATTTGTAACCCCACTTTTTCAATTTTATGGAAATTTTAGAATTTTCTCCTAAATTAAGTTTGGAAGAATAAGTGGTTTTAATTATATTATTTTATGAATTAGTTTGGGGAATTCAAATTAATTGGCATGGTTGATGAACCACTAGTTGGTTGGTAACTAACTAACATGGTCCCCACTTGGCTAACAACCTCTAATAAAATTAACAAACTCTTTAAACAAAATTTTTGGAACTCTTGTAAATATCTGTTAGTGGAGGGACTTAAGTGTTAATAAACCAAAAAAATGGCAAATTATAAGGGCACGGCCTTTTTTACTCGGGGCTGTCCAAGTGACTGTTTCCCATTATTTACAAGTTTGCCACTAAAAAAATTACTCAGGGCTATCCAAGTAGTAGGTATAAAAGATAAGTGTTATAATTTTTGTTTTCTTCCTCTCTCTCTCCATTCCTCACAAGAAGAAAAGAAGAAGAAGAACAAGAAGAAGAAGAAAAAAAACAAGAACATCAATTTTTGCAAACCTAGTTTATTTTGATTTTTTGCTCTCTTCTAATTTCTCAGATCTCTTTCTCCAAACCCTATTTTATTTTATTTTCTTCATGTTTGGGCATTATGGATGAAACCCTAGTTGTAGAAGAAATTGGGTTATCAAATCTATCAAATCTATTAATCTATTAGTCTATTAACCAATTTTTCTTTATTAATAGAAGAATTATGCATGAAATCCTAGTTTTAGAAGAAAACTATGGAAAAAATCCTAGTTGTAGAATAATTGGATTCATATCAGGACTGCCACAATTTCTGACAGTCCTAGAAGTATTGAGGCCTGCCAGAAATTGTGGCAGTCTTGAAATAGACTCGATGTACAACAGGACTGCCACAATTTCTGGCAGTCCTAGAAGTAATGAGGACTGCCAGGAATTGTGGCAGTCTTGAAATAGACTCGATGTATAACAGGACTGCCACAATTTCTGGCAGTCCTAGAAGTAATAAGAACTGCCATGAATTGTGGCCGTCCTGAAAGGGACATGCTCTACAACAGGACTGCCATAATTTTTGGCAGTCCTAGACATATTGAGGACTGCCAAAAATTATGGCAGTCCTGAAAGATACTTGCTGTACAGCAAGTTCCTTTCAGGACTGCCACAATTTCTGGCAGTCCTAAAGTCGACATTCCCGAATGAAAAAAAAAACATGTTAGGGTTTATTTTAATCTTGATAATAGAGTGAAATATGCATTTTAGGATTTATTTCCATGCATTCTTTGTGAGGAAAGAAGTATTTAACCTTTATTTTCATACATTTTAGGGTTTATTTAATTTTTTGGGTGCCATCGAAATTGGGAAAGAGAAGAAACTAGGTTTTGATGGAGATGGTGATGATGGAAATGGTAGAGAAGAAGATGATAATGATGAGAAAAAAAATTAGGGTTTTGATGAAGATGTTAGAATGGAAATGGTGGAGAAGAAGAAGAAGAAAAAAACTAGGGTTTGTGAAGAGAGAGAGTGAAATTTAGAAATGAGAGTGGTTTTTTGGGTTTGGGGGGCTGTGGGCTTTGGACAGCCTCCTGAGTGGAATATTTGGATAGCCCTAGTAAAAGTTCCTCCTAACCTGGCTAGCCCTAATCCTGGCTAGCCCCGAGTAAGAAAGTTTGTGTCCTTATAATTTGCCAAAAAAATCATCTTCCATTATAAAGCCTGTGAAGTGAGAGTTTGGGATCACTCTCATTATTAAGAACCGAGCTCTCTGTCTCGAGTCCTTCTTCTCCGAAAAGAAAATTCCCAAATCCCCATTTCCTTTTCCTACGAACCCTAACCCTAATTTCATCACCTTGGTGGCCGGCGACCAGGCATCTTCTACACTATAATTAGGCGATCGACTTCCTCAACGGCACTGACGGACGGATCGACTTCCTCGACGACGAGATCTGATCGAGTTACTTCAACGTTCCTCCTCCGGTGGTGGTGGCGGTGTGCCGATCTTCTCCCCGACGTTGAACAACTAGGCAGCGATTGGACTGCTCCAGATGAGCCAACGGGGAACGACCACCACGCGACGACATCTCCCTCGAGCGTCAGCGACGTTCTTCTTCACCGGCGGGTTCTCGTGGCGGCGATCGATCGATTCACTCCGGCGATGGTGAGGACCTCTTTCTCATCGACGATTCTCTCGGCTAGGCACCTTCCGATCTACAGTGATTTCGTCTCGATGACGGGATCATCTTTTCGACGGCGACACATCGTTCTCCGGTGACGGCACGGCGTGCAACAACGACTACATCATTCCTCTTCGGTGATCCTTACGGCAGCAAGGACGGGAAGTTCGGTTCCTTCATCTAGTGCGGCGAGCTCTCCACGATGGCGATGAACAATTCGTTATCTCTCCGGTGGCATTCGTTGGTTCGGTGTCTCGACGCAGGATTTGGTTTGGTGAGTTCCTCCCTTCGATTTCTTTCTTCTTCGATGCGAATTGTTTCGATCCTACCGTTTCCTTGACAATAGGATTCTCTTATGCAGATCGAGATCGATCTACTTCTTTCTCGCGGAGTAGTGGGTTTTGACCACATCTGGACTCGAGAGTTGTGTCCAATCTCTTGAGGACGTGTCTACTTCTTCAAATTGTGTTCGACACATTATAGCTCATCTCAGGTACTATTCTGCTCCTCCTTTGCTGTGGTTGCATCTTGAGTTCTTGATTTAATTCTAGTCGTTTAGTGGGGTTGAGGTTGGGATGCATGGTGTGTTGGTTGTGTCCGGCTTTCCGCTGTGTCCGTGGCTGGGTTGTGGTGTAGAGGACGCTAAAAGGACCAGTACATAGTAGGCGTCTTGGTGATCTGGCTCGCATTCTTGTGGTGGCGCAGTCCTAGCTCTGGTTAATTGATGTGTTCTCTCAATCGTGTTTATGCAAGCCTTGTAGCGGTGTCCAGTTGCCTGAGTGCCATGTCCGGGATGGTAATCGACCATGGTGGGAAGGGGTTTGGACCTGGGATGCATAGCAGTAGAACTTCTTATTGTGTTTTATTATTTTAGTTGTGTGTATATAATTTTGCAATAGAGTTGTATATATTTCAATTCAATGCTGATTGGAGTTTACTAGGCTTTGGCTAGTTAGGGTGAAGGACCTTATGTTCAAAGATGTGTAGTAGTAATACTTTTGAATATTGATGGATTAGGACCTTATTGTGTTTTATTAATTGATGTGGTGGCGCAGTCCTAGCTCTGGTTAATTGATGTGTTCTCTCAATCGTGTTTATGCAAGCCTTGTAGCGGTGTCCAGTTGCCTGAGTGCCATGTCCGGGATGGTAATCGACCATGGTGGGAAGGGGTTTGGACCTGGGATGCATAGCAGTAGAACTTCTTATTGTGTTTTACTATTTTAGTTGTGTGTATATAATTTTGCAATAGAGTTGTATATATTTCAATTCAATGCTGATTGGAGTTTACTAGGCTTTGGCTAGTTAGGGTGAAGGACCTTATGTTCAAAGATGTGTAGTAGTAATACTTTTGAATATTGATGGATTAGGAAATGTGTAGTTCGGTCGACTAATTGTGCATGCATTTTATGTTCAGACTGAACCTGTGTTATATTGAGTTTACAAATATATCATAATGATGAGTTGAGTTTGTGTATCAATAGGATTTCTCTATAGCAGCTAATAACTTCTGAACGTTTTTCCCTTTCTCATTAAACATCAGTATGCACTTTAACTTCATTATAAGTGATTTTGCACATTCTCTTTCAATTGATTGATAGCAGATATCAAGTATCCTATGGGGACATTTGTTAAAGATGGAGGGTTATAAGCAGTGAACTAGTAATGTTAGTGTTAGCTAACACTCTATTTTAAGTTATACCATGTTAATTGTTAGATGACATTCTAGCTAATCTATAATAGGGGTTTTGAGTTAATATGATTATTGTGGACAACAGGCCATGCATTTCCTAGTAAGTAATTGATAGCAACAGTTTTGGAAACACTACTATTCATTTTGGTAGACAAGTTATTTATAGAGCATTAATACTTCAATATGGTTTTATAGGAAACATTTATTCATGTACCTTGCTTGGAAGAAGAATATTAGTATAATAGCAATATGTGTATATTTAGTCCTAATTGGTAGATAGTTAACAATAATAGTGGGGTAAATATTTGGACTGTAAACTTTAGCTAAAAGTTAGACTTTAAAGAGTTAACATTGAAATATCTGTAACTAGAATACCTGTGTTATTGAGAATGTTCAGATTAAACATAGAGCTATGTTTTGAGAATAGTAGTTAAACATACTTTTATCCTTTATCTAGTACAACTAGTAAACCATGTAAATATGTGGACTTGGTTAGAAGATGAGAGTAGCTAGTATAACTTGTTTAGAACTTAACCAATTTGTACTTAAAATAAACATGAGGACATCTAGTTTTACTTCATACCCTTGATCACCCGGAGCAAGGCAAGTATTTTCTATGGTTTTGTGCATTTACATATCTTGTACTTCTCTTGATGACACGACGTGACACGATATTTTGTACCCTTGTATTTTCCTATTCTTGTACTTGTGTCGGGGAGGAAAAATACACTAGCTATGTGACCAAACCTCGGTTCTATTATTCATGTAGATAGCTTAGGCCTCGCATCGTGCACGAGGGTCCTAAGCCGTACCGATATTCATGTACTCCTGTACATATTCTTGTACTCACCCCAGCCGATCACATAGGCTAGTTGTATTTCAAACATTATGCACATGTCATGTCTTGTACTTCAGGTTCATGGTTTACATTCTTGTACTTTGTTTCCTGTACTTACATTCCTGTACTTTCATGTTCTTTTCCTGTATTTTATAGTTCATGTTCTCCTGTACTCATTTTCATATCATGATGTTCTTGTTCATTATCCAGAATTGTACTTTGTTCTGCTCCTGACTGGATATATTGCAGGTGTACTTAAAGGATATCATTCTACCATATGGGCCAGAGCCCAGGACATTAGCTGAGCAGGATGGAGAGATGACTTAGCTAGAGGCTTCAGGTTTAGACTGTTGGCTTTACCTTTAGATATCGTTATCAGAGTTCATAGTATATTTCATTCCTGTTGACTCTAGTACCTTTATGTTATATGGATTTGGGGATTATGGTAATCTTTCTGGGAACGTTTTATAGATGCTGTGATTGTGCACATTCATGTTTATCTGGTTAGATTTTCCAAGCTTGGTACAGCTTAATTCGTCATGTCTAACGACGAAGGATGGGCGTTTCCGACTCGTGCCCTATTATTCGGGAGCGGGTCGTGACACAAAGAACCTGGGACTTGTTTCAAGTGTGACAAGAAAGGCCACTGGAAGAGGGACTGCAAAAAAAAACCAAAACAAAAGGAGTAATGTGAGGCTAACTTTGTTGCTATGATTGCATAGGTTGACTCAGCTGGGATTGATACGGACTGGTGGATAGACATTGGGACCTCGTGTCATGTTTGCTCAAAGAAGGAGTGGTTCACCATGTACCAACCTGTTTCTGAGAAGGTTATGGTGACAAACCAGTCACAAGCTGAAGTACAAGGGATCGGGACGGTGGTATTGCAACTGACTTCAGAGAAGTCGCTGACGCTTCAGAACGTAAAGCACGTACCTGCTATAGCCAAGAACCTGGTCTCTGGAAGCCTGCTCTGCAACGCAAGCTTGAGGATGGATATTAACGCTGGTCAAGTCGTTATATCCTATAAGGACTTGTTTGGTAACCGAATTTTACTATTTGGATTTGGATTTGAAAATCCTCCAAATCCAAATCATAGATTTTTACTATTTAAATCCAACTCCAACCAAACATAGGATTTTGTTTTCTGATTAATAATTAAATTATAGTCATGATCAATAATTAAGCTATTAATTAATTATGATTAATTATAGTTAAGAGAGGAAATTGTAAAGGATGCTTGCACGAAATTCCTAGAGTAACTTTGAGAATAGGGGACCCCTTTGCCCTTACTTCTCAGAAAACATAGGGATCTTCGGATGTAAAAGTTAAATTTCTTTGTTCAAAGCAATAAGAAAGAAAGTTCCTAATGATTTGTAAAGTAGATAGAAAATGAGGCCAAGGCCGACCACATGCATTAGTTGGACGAACTAAGAGCTCATCTGGTCAGCACATACAATGCTATGAGACTGAACCAGTTCTAATGGACGCAGGAAATTTTTGGGAAATAGCTGTTGTGCTCAGGGTCGGCCCTGAGCAATTGGAGGTCCGAGGCAAAATTTTTAAAATGGGCCCCAACATAAGGTAAAAAAAAAATAACTAAAACAAAAATTTGTTGTAGTCAAGATTCAAACCAAGGACCTCTTAACATAAGTCTAACATTGTACCCACTACACCACAATTCCTTTTGTTAAACAAAGGACACAATACATACTAGTTCTATTATAGACAGTTTCATGTTGGTGCCCCCCTTTCGTCGGGGGCCCTGGGCCGTCGCCCGGCCTGCCCTGGACCAGGGCCGCCCCTGGTTGTGCTTGTGAACTAGTATCAGAAGGTTATGAATTACCTTCTAACATATACAAATTCAGACGCTTGTTCATATTTTCTGCAGAACCCATCAGATGATCTGCAGCAAGCTTGCTTTTTCTAAACTTTTCTTCTTCGATCAGCCAATTCAACGCCAGCAGACGTGGAAGCAAGCAGTCTTTCCATTTGAGGCAGGAATCTTTGGGGGAGTTGGAAGCTCTACTTGTGGGTTATTATCACTATATAAATTATCAGGAGGCAACAAGTTTTCTGTAGAATACGTTTTATGAACTGAGAGGTCGTCTGAGCTCTCTAGCCTAGTGGCATTAGAGCGGACACCCGAAGGGGCCGGCAAGGTTCGAGCCCCTCAATTGTGTGTGTGCGTGTGTTTTCAAAAAAAAAAAAAAAAAAACTGAGAGAACTGCACACTCAATGCCAAGAGAACTGCAGGCAGTCTTTCCATTTGAGGCAGGCAACCCTGGGAGAGAGTGCTGCTCTACATGTGGATAATCGTCACAATTTACTCTTGGTGAATGGAAGATATTTTCTGCAGAATCCCCCATATTTTGTTTATCTGGAAGGCAAGCTCCTCCAGCTAAAATATTCTTATGATTTCGAGCAAAGTAAGAAGTTTCTCTCTCACAATGCTCTTTTTTGCATAAACAAGTGTTGGAAAAGAAACGCGGAAACCTTTCCCCAAACCGGAGAGTACCTGCGAGAGGACCGAGCAATACAAACGCACGAACCCAAAAACAACCACACAAAACAATCCACGCAGACACAGAGAATTTTTGACGTGGAAAACCCTTGCGGAAAAAACCACGGGACGATCGGAGTCCAACCCTGATAAGCCTCCACTAATGGAATAGAAGAATTACACCCTCTACAAACTCCTCCCGATCCAAATCGGATCCCCACAACACTCAGAGATAAGAACAATGATTACAAGGCTACGAAGAGCGAGAACGACGAGTAGAGATTACCCGAACACGATCTCCTTCGAATAGCGACCTTCAATCCTCCGTCTTCTTCTCCGAATTTGTAATGGCACTCTTGCCTCCTTCCTCTCTCCAAGTTGTGTTACGTTGCGTTATGGCGTTATGAATTAGGGTTGGAAAATTCCAACTTAACTTCCCAATCCCGCAACCAACATGGACCGTTGGATTAGATCCAATGATGAAAACTCATCCAAGTTCCCGCATCAGTCCCGACGACACAGAGTTCGGCCAGAACTCTGTGTCGGGCAAACAGCACTGGACGGCCAACTTCTGGAAGAGCCAGACCGAGTTCGGCCAGAACTCGGCCTGGGACCGAGTTCGGCCCGAACTCGGCTGCCTCATTCCAGAACCTCCCTCTGGGTCATCAACAGCAGCAGCGACTCCACGTCGCCTACTTCCCGAGCTTCTTCGACACACGAATGGCGCTCGTCGCACTCCGGGGTCTTCTCCACATAGGTTGGGAACCCCACCCACTCCAACAAATCTCCCCCTTCACAACTATGGGGAGGATGTCGTCATCCCGACGACCTGCCTGCAGTACTCAAACTTTCCCCTTGGTAGAATCTTCGTGAACATATCAGCTCCGTTGTCATCTGTATGAACCTTCTCAAGCTTCGCGTCCTTCTTCTCAACCACATCCCGTATCCAATGATACCGAGTCTCGATGTGCTTGGACCGGCTATGAAACGTCTGATTCTTCACAAGGTGAATAGCACTCTGACTGTCGCAAAGCAAAGTATACTGCTCTTGCTTCAGTCCCATTTCCTGCAACAGCTTCTTCATCCACAACAGCTCCTTGCAAGCCTCCGTCGCCGCAATGTACTCTGCCTCTGTCGTCGACAAGGCAACACACTTCTGCAACCGCGACTGCCACGACACTGCTCCTCCCGCAAACATCATCACGTAGCCCGAAGTCGATCGCCTCGTGTCTACATCTCCAGCCATATCAGCGTCGGTACACTACAAGAAAAATGATCATTTACAACGTGCAAAACACGCCGTAAAAGATCTTTCACGGTGTACATTTTTGTGCCGTAAAAGGCCAAGCCGTAAATGATCCTTTTATTTACGGCACGCATTCGAACGCTGTAAATGACCCTCTTCATCTTTTTTACAACGTGCATTCAAACGTTGTAAATGACCCTCTCCGTCTTTTTACAACACGCATTCGAACGCTGTAAATGACCATCTCCATCTTTTTTACAACGCACATTAGAACGTTGTAAATGACCATCTCCATCTTTTTACAACACGCATTAGAATGCTGTAAATGACAATTTCCATCTTTTTTACGATGCACATTCGCACGCTATAAATGATAATCTTTTTTATAATGTGCTTGTAGCCTGCACCTGCAGTGCCGAGGCAGTGGTTAGGATAGCAGCAGTCATACATGCACAAATCAGACGAGATGAGAGTACAAATACAACAAATACAATAACCGCAACAACAATACTTAACACAGAATATATTTTCAGAATAAGTATACTTACACAATAACCTCTCAAAAAAGTGTGTATCAATCAAAGTATGTACATTAAACCGCTTAACACATTGATAACAGGAAACAAAGAAAATAACTTAACTATTCTTCTTTCTCATTAAAGACAACCACCACTGGCATTTCTTTTGGGGATCAGATATCTTACTCCATACAAAAAATCCACTCAAGCAACGGGTGGCTTCCAAACTTTTCAGACAAGCGGACTCGGTGTTCAGTTAAGCAAGCTTTTATTCCCTGCATTAATAATCAAAGTTTCTAGTAAGTAAAGCTGAGTAAGCAAGTTTGTATAAAACAAAGACAATATATTACATAGAATACAGAAATGAACAGACCAGGTTTACATTTGAAAACAAATAGTAAACATCATTGGAAAATGCAAGTACTGTGCACCGAACTCTAAGGTACTTCCCCACAAAAGAGAGCAGATTACATAAGAAATGAAAACGAACAGACTAAGATAATATCTGAAAAAATAAATTGTAAGCACTATAGAAAAGTGCAAGTACCATGCAAGTATGCAATAGACGAACTCTAAGCCCACTTCTCCAATTCCTCTCGTCATTGAGCTCAACAACCTGTTTGCACCAGCAATCAAATTAAGCCTTCAACTGAACAGGGGAATTTAGAGAGAATATACACAGAAAAAGAAATGTAACATAAAGATAAAACTTACTGCTTTCTCCGCATCCTCAACAGTCTCATACTCCACAAATGCATGAAACTACAAGGCCAATCATGAAACAACATAATTCAGTGACTGAATGAAAATTCACAACAGTTACAGTATATACTTGTGCTACTAACACTAGTCAAACATTCAAATCATTTCACATTTTTTGGGTCAGCAAAGAAACCAACGGTTGAAATTTTGCTCATGTTTACACAAGACAACATTTCCCATGACTACAACAAATTCTTGTGACATTGATATCTGGTCTTATGAGGTTGAAATCATGCAAAAAAAATGTGGGATTAACGTCAGTAGCTTTGGGATGGGAGGGACAGCATCCTAGTTTTTATATGTATGTTTTAACGAATTTGACATCTTTGGATTTGTAAAGATAATTTGTTCTCCCGTGTGATACTTTCTAATGAAAACAATTTTAACTTCCAAGAAAGAGGTTGGTCAAATTCATGGTAAGTGCTACATCTGACGTGTTTCTTCCTCTTTCATATAGAGTTTGCTACACATTTCATATCCCCTTAAAATCAAGCTACACCATGCTGCTACCCTATCACCTATAAAATATGGCCTCCAATATTTTGGATACAGTCATTGAATTGCAACCAGCTTTTTAAAACTAGAACATATCCCAACTTCCTGTATATATGTTACTCCACAAGGTTTAAACAAGATGCTAATGGACTACACCACAACGTCACCTGCCTTGTGCACAACCTAATTTCTCAGCAATCCAGCAGGGTCTAAAGAGTTACTGAGAAGATTCTTGGAGGTACATAGCTGTGACTCGGCAAGTGGGGGTGATTTTGAGTACAAACTATCCAAGATCTAAGTAAAGAGTTTATCTGATTCCAATTTGAGAAGGAACAATATATAAATGTATCTAAAAATGGAAGTGATCTACCATATTATTCATTCTAAAAGTCTTATGGTTGGTTTTTAATAACAAAGAGGTCCATAGTAAATAGATTTGTCAACTTACCACCAGAAATGCAAAAGACATGATTAGAAGAAAAAATATATATATAAAATATATAATGCTCTAGCTCCCACATGCATTCTTTAGTTCCTCAGTTCACCACTCTTCCTTGATTATGCGTGCCCATTTTGTTATCTCATCTAGGCTTTAGAACAAATAACCAAAAAATAACACAATTTTAAATGCACAGTTTTATTAAGAACATAGGAAATAATGAACGAACATTTTTCTAATATCACTTGATCGTAATATGTTGAAATGTACCCAGAATGTAATTTTGTTGGTACATTCACTTAACTTCTTCACATTTCGACATTTACATCCAATCATCACGAGATTAGAAAAAAATTGTTCAAGTATCACATCATATCCATCTACTACTTGTTGCCCCAGAACTCTTAAGAATTATAGTACTATGAACAATGAATAAGATGTCATAAGAAAAACTACATTATGAAAATAAATCCGGCTAAAATTTAATAACTGATAGATATACTAGTAAAGTAGATAATCATGATTCAATTTGGAACTAGACCAAGATAATATCTGGAAAAATAAATTGTAAGTACTATAGGAAACTGCAAGTACCATGCAAGTATGCAATAGACGAACTCTAAGCCCACTTCTCCAATTCCTCTCATCATTGAGCTTGACAACCAGTTTGCACCAGCAATCAAATTAAGCCTTCAACTGAACAGGGGAATTCAGAGAGAATATACACAGAAAAAGAAATGTAACAAGTTAAAGATAAAACTTACTACTTTCCCAGCATCCTCAACAGTCTCATACTCCACAAATGCATGCAACTACAAGTACAATCATGAAACAACATAATTCAGTGACTGAATGAAAATTCACAATAGTTACAAGTATATCCTACAGCACGTTATCAAGGCCAATTAAATGCAGCATACCCATGAATGAATGACTCTGAACAATCTCTTTGATCCATCGATCGTGTGGAAGAAAAGGTTCTTACTCATTACTTTTGCAAAATGTATAGCTTAGTGTTAAATACCAACCATAGATCTCCAGTGCATTTAATTATAAGTTCTTATAACTTAATTCCTTTTTGTTCCAGGAACTATGAATTGAAGATTTATTTTTGCCAAGATGGGAAGAATAAAAATGGTTGACACAAACCACTTGTAGAATATCTTGACTGAAGAGTAGGCTATACATTATAAGCAAAAGTCATACAAAAATTAAGGAAGGAGTTCAAAACTTCAAATCATGAGCTGCTACTTCCAATTATGTTATGGCCTCATTGATAAACTCTTTAAATCATAAAACAAGACAAACACAAATAAGGAGCTAGCATTATAGGAAAAAAGTAGTTACTACCTGATTAAGATACTAGATGGTCAAGCTATTGGGCTTATTAAACCTCGATCTTTTAATTTCAGTATAACCAAATAATACAAGAACGTAAAAGTTGAATAATCTGTCTAGGCTGGGAACGAATGAATAAATAGACAGTAACAGTTTGACTTTCTACTCACAAGTCTAACAAGCATAAAAGAAAATTTTAACACCATCAGAAAAACTATAATTCCAAGGCCACTTTCACAGGCAGTAGGAACGCTAGTTCCTTCGTGGAAGCTGGCTATGACATTTCAACTTAGGAGAGAGAACCACATACCGATTCAATGTCCTCTCTCATATGTCTAAGCTTTACATTAAAAATACGCAGCCACTCATCCATATCATCCACACATGCAGTAGTTGCTTCTACTTAAGCGAGAAACCAAATTAATGGTCCCAATATGATAGAAAACTCTAGCCAGATATTCTCAAATACGATACCATACTCTTTCCAGATACACAACCGACCCAAAATTTTGGGATAAAGGCTTTGTTTCTGTTGTTGGACTCTTCCTATATATTCAAATTTGGAAGTACATGAAAGAAAAAGAAAATATTATATTTGTGTTTCAGATTTTTAATCTTTTTTCTTACACAAAATGAGAGTTCAGTATATTAATATCAGTTGAACTGTAGTAAATGAGAAGAACCAGTACAAGGTTGAAAAGAGTGTACCGCTTCTATCAAGGGTCCACTTTCCAGAAGGGCATGGACATTGGCTGCTTCCATAGCAAGAAGTTCCCTCTTCAACCTTTCAGAAAAAGCTTGTGCTTCACCAATCCCCATGACATACCTGTGACCAATATGATTACATTGAACAAACTAAAAACTATGCATAGTGAAAACAATATGTGCAAACAATTGTTGAAAGAATGCCAATTAAGAGATAACAAGCACATGCCTGTAATACTTTGGAAAATTTTATAGTATCTGAGTTTTACTAAATATTCTCAAGGCGCAATGACAATCAACATTTTTATAATTATTTTATTGTTTTATAAATGAACAACCACAAAGGCTATAAATAAACTAAGGTGACTTTCTTGGCTGACATAAGGACATCAGTAAAAGGATGAAGCTTACTTTTCGATCAACTAAACCACATGTTTAAATTAAATTAACTATACTTAGTGAACTCATGTTGAACATCTGGTGTACATACTCAAACACATGTGTCACAGACACCTAAGTGTCAACACAATTTTTGTGTCATTCTAGACACAATAGACACACTTAATCCCCAAACCAAACCAAAACAAAGTAGAAGAATCAATACCATACTGTGTTTGAATCAGATGAAATTGTATAGCTTCGAGGACTCCGTTGTATCATATATGCATCCTCGTGTCCGATTCAGACAAAACATGCTATCAATACTCCTCTGAGACAATTGACCGAACACATGGTGTGCAGATCAAACCAAAATTGTTCATAGTCTTTATTTGAGAAGAGGAATTGTTCACTGAGATCAACTCGACCTTACGAATCAAAACAAAGAGAAGAGGAATTGAGAACACTCACCAGAGATCAGAGATTTCGAGTCGAGCTACTTGCAGATGTCGACTCGATCGACTCTAGAGCTTGAGATCGCCGGAGACGGGTGGAAGATTCTTCTAGATAGGCAAAGCTCCTCGCCGAGAAACAGTAGCTCCGTCGTGAGCTCTGGTCGAAGGAGAAGAAGAGCTTGTCAGTGACCGGAGAAACCCCTCGTCACCGAACTCTTTGTAGCAGTGGATCGCCGGAGACGAGCTCGTTAGCACCGAGTGCTCATCTACGGAGAACAAAGCCTATGCTCGCCGAGGTCTGCCATGGCCGCGATGGCTAAATGACTGATGAGGAGGGAGAGAATGAAAGGGAAGAGTTCAGGATCTACATCTAGGACCTCAAAGAGGGAATAGAAATAAAGAGGGAGAATGAAAAAACTTAAGCGGGAAAGTGAAAAGTCATCTGAAAAAAAAATATTTTAAAAACATACATCTTTTACGACATGCTCAAGCATGCCGTAAATGCACAACAACGTGCTGAAGGTAGATGAGTCTTTGAATACAAGAGAGTCCTTGGAGCACAAATTTAAGATAAAAATTTAAATTTTAAGATTTTTATTTTATAGAAAATTAATAGTTATTAAATGTTTTCTGTTTTATTAGATAACCATTGTTATCATCTTTTCTTTGGCACAAATTTAGGATGCAAATTTTCTTTATACTTTTTTTATGTTATAAAATTTTATTTTTAAAAATTGGATATATTTCAATAAATAATTTATTCACAAAATATAATCATTATATCCTTAAGAATATAATTTTTGTATACTATTTTTTTCAAAAAATTTTGTTTATTTATTTATTGTTTTTTGTTTTGGATTTTTTAGTTTTTTTTTTTTTTTTTTTGCTTTTTTTTGAAAAAAATTCATTATTTTTTTCTTTTTTAAGAATGATTTTTGTTTTTTAAATTTTTTTAGAATATTTTATGTTGTTGTTTTCTCGGTTTTTAATCTTTTTATTTATTTTTTCTTTTTTTATTCTTTTTATGAAAACATAGGTGGAAAACTATTATTTAATATTTTCTTGAAATTCGGATTTGAGAGGAAACTAAAATTTTTTAGGGGAAAATTTGTTAGGAGGGAAAGTAAAAAAAAATTTAATAAATAAATACATTCATTTACAACACGTAAAAATGCATGCCGTAAATGAGACTTCAATTACAACGCGCAAAAATGCAAGCCATAATTGAGTCTTCAATTACAACGCGCAAAAATGCATTCCGTAAATGAGCATTCAATTACAACACGCAAAAATGCATGCCGTAAATGAGTCTTCAATTACAACACGCAAAAATGCATGCCATAAATGAGTCTTCAATTACGGCATACATGCCAAACAAGCCGTAAAAAATATAAAAAATAACTCTTTTATGGCGCACATATTTGCACGCTGTAAAAGAGTGTCATTTACAACGCGCAGCAACTGCACGCCGTAAATTGCGCGCCGTAAATGCTACATTTTCTTGTAGTGGTATACCCAACCAGCTTCGGCTCGTCACCACCAAAAGAAAGTCTCCAACCAGCAGTGCCCTGAAGATATCGTAGAATCCACTTGACCGTACTCCAATGTACCCTTCCAGGATTTGAAAGATACCTGCTAACCGTACCAACTGCATGAGCAATATCTGGCCTCGTACACACCATGGCATACATAAGGCTTCCCACAGCTGAGGCATATGGAACCCGTTCCATATCTTCCTTTTCGTCCTCGGTAGATGGACACTGTTCCTCAGTGAGCTTAAAGTGAGCCGCGAGGGGGGAACTCACTTTCTTCGACCCGTCCATCCCGAAACGCTGAAGTACCCGGTGTAATGCCCCGCTCCGCACGAGGCATTTGGTTGGCTTGTTGGATGGGATCAGAATGTTGGACCGCGACTTGTGTTGGAGATCAAGAGAGTTGAGACTGATGCAGTATTTCTTAGTTGGCTAGACAGAATGGGTATTGGAACGTGGCTCGCTGGTGGAGCTACGCTTAGTGGGATTGGAGCAGGAAGACCATTATATAAGGCAAGTGGAACTGTCCTCCTTCCTCCTTATTCCTGCATGCTTAATAAATAGAATAATGTGATGCTATGATTTGCCCCTAATGTTCCATGTTTTAGTTGCTGAGTAATTGAGATGTTTATGCTAAGAATTATTGAGCTGCCGAATGAATCACACTTGAACTGCTAATGCGATTTGACGCTTGAAATGAATACTTGAGTAATGAGATGCTATGAGAATGATACATGAGTAATGAACTGGCTATGCTATTAACACAAAGAATGGAAAGAAATACTAGAATCATGTACATCCTGCATAACTGTTAATGTTGCCTGTTACTTCTATGCAATGAAAGAAATAATACTGTCCCTGTGAAATGAAATGAATATGCTATTGTCCCTATGAATTGAATGAATTGTTACAGGTCCCTTTGAAATGAATGAATGTTGTTGTTTCTCCTTAGAAGGAACGTAATGAGAAATGTTGCAATGGAACAAACAATGAGAATGATGGGACTTGGGATCATGGAGATCATCAAGTAGAATGATGGTAATGATTAGTCGTTGAACACGGCTTGGGATTGAGATGAGATGTTGAACTGTTGGCTCTGTTTACTTTAGTTGCTTTACCATGCATTGTGTTATCGAGTCGACACGCATTCGCATGGTCATGGACGTACTTGTACAAGTCTGAGTAAGTTTCCTCGAACGGTACCCGGGGCGCTGGGACCGATTCGAACCGGAAGGAAACATTGGTCGTGCTATGGTGGCACGAGGTATTACGGGACATTCGGCTAGGCTTGCAACCTACCCTGGAATGGTACGTCGTAATACCCGTTGGAAAGTCCTTTATGGTGCAGTTTCACCAACGACCATATAGTCAGGATGCATGCTAATGAATGTTTTGTGCAGACAGAGTAAGTATATCATATTATCCTGTATTTCAATGCAGGTACGAGGAAGTTGGCTATCGGTAAGAAATCACTTAAATGTGATAATTCAATATATGTGTTGGTTTAACTTGCATGCTTACGTTCCAAATAAGTAAATGGTACGGTTTGTAGCCTTTCAGTATGAGATCCTGCTTAACATGTTAAATTCAGTATGCTAGAAAGATGCCATGCTATAATCAATGCTCAAACATAATATACATGCTAAGTGATGCTTGAAGTGAGAACTGTTATAACATGTTTAAGATGTTAGTGTTAATGATGCCTCAATGATGCCTTTTCATGATAATACTTGGTACGCCTCAATGATGCCTTTGCATGATAACACCAAGAATGCTAAAAGATATGTCCACATGAATGCTACTAAGATTATGTTTACATGCTTCACTATGACTATTGCCCATGAACTGTAAACTGATGCTAGGCCCCAATTAGAAAGATCATTCTAATAAATGCTTGCTTAAATGATCACTTAAAATGTTGGTTTATGCGAGTGGGTTGGATTCTGCTTGCCAGTACATAGATGATGTACTGACCCACGTTTTGTGGGCAGGTACTTGTGCATCGGAATGTTCTACACACGAAGATTAGCTGGATTGGTCCCGCGGCATCGAAGATTTGTTGGGCATACAGAAGCTCTCCTTGTACAAGACGATGTCTTCTGTTTATAAAGGGCATAATGTATGGAACATTGTAATCAGTTGTACCAGTGCGATTGTAAGCCAAGTTAGTGTATCGAGTTGTAATCCATTGTATCCAAATATCATATGTAAGCTGTATAGCATTGTTCAGTTGGTTTCCATTGTAAAGTGAGATATGCTGTAATCATTGTACTTCAATACAAGTCTTGTACTCTTCTTCAATTATCAATAAAGAGAATGAAGTTCTATATATCTCTGTGTGGCTTCAAGTTACTCTTTTCTCCGCTGCTATAATAAAGTGATGTGCTTCTATTCAATGAGAAAGATTGTCCTCATTAAATTCAATTTATCTGCTTCTGCCGCTGTGATGTGTTCCTATTTGAAGAATAATCGATTATGTACCATCTTTGCCTTGTACAAGTGCAATACCAGACTTGTACGGCATCACGCCCAAGCGAGGACGATCGATTCCAAGAGATAAAGTATGTGAATAAATGACTCTATGAATCGGGGCGTGACAAATTGGTATCAGAGCACGGCTTTACGTCCTTGGTCTCTTCTTTGATTCGTTTCTAAATCAAAGTTGCGTCGACGATTAACCAAAGTTGCTTCCGCGATCACTCAACGTTGCTTCCGCAATTAAATCAAAGATTGCTTCCGCGATTGTGCTATTGTTGTTCAGTAATTATCCTTATATATCTGTGCTTGAAAGTTCGTTGACCCTCTTGGCTGCTCACTGGATGTTCCATACAATAAGTCTATATACATTGTGATGCCCCTGAATGAATGATTGTTGTTGGTTTGGACACAAATAACCCAACAATGACTCGATGCCATAGTATGCTGTTTGGAATGTGGGAATAAAGAAAAGTGGCTATGTATGCTGTAACAAGTTGAGATCGCTTGTGATGTTGGAAAAGAATTGTGAATGGGGTAATTGATGGATGAGTTCAATGAAACTGGGGAATTGACTCATTGGTGATGGCTAGTACTTTTGAGATCCTGAGATGTTGGCTAAGTGTTGTGAGCATTATAGATCACGAAGGTCCGGAATAGATTGGGTTGGTATTGTTTAAGGATGGCTTCATTTCTGAGTGGTATATTGCCTCTACCACCTCAGAACGAGATGTATATTGACCCTTTCCATAGAATAGCAATGAGATTATCTGTGGGTACTGGGTAGTACCGAGACTTAGCTGGGAGTCATGTATTATTGCTGGATGACTCGAATGTCCCTTGACGATAATGTTACGTTGAGTAGCGAGATTGTCGGATATTGTAACTGGTGGCTTGGTTAGAAATTATTTAGTCGAGTGATGACTCAGACTAGTAAGACCGTTAGTATTCTATGGGTAAATGGATTTGGCTAGAGAATGCTGTGGCTTAGAATATCTGAATGTTGATTTCGATTGGTTAGATGCAAATTATTGGTGGCTAATACAATGTTGATTGCTAATCTGAAAGTTCTAGAAATATTGTCGGTGAACCAAAAGAATATTAGAAATTGTGCCTTGATCCTAAGGTGTAATAGATATTAATCCATCTTGATCACCAAGGGATAGTCGTTGGATATGTGCATGGATGTTGAGGAATTGAATTGTACCAGAAAAGTGACAAGTAGCAACCCTGAATATTTGTGTTGCATAGAGGATGGTTAATTGATACATAAATTGTCGGATTGAATGGCATGAACTACTCGACCCTTGAGGTAGAGAATTTTAAGAATGTTCGTATAAGATTTTGACGGCTGGGAAAAGAACGAGATTTAAGAATGCCCGTAAGAGAGTTTGATGATGGAGAAACGAATGGAAACAAGAAATTTCAAACGTGTTGGATAATGTAGGTATAGGTGATTGTTGGTTGGGATATAAATTGTTGGCTTATGACTTAGTGGTGCAACCTTGTCATACAGACCGAATAGTATGATTCTATAGTTATATTAAAACTATCGGAATCGATGACCCTTGAATAGTTAACCTTGGTTATGGGTTTATGTGGGTACGAAGGAATCGGACCAGAAATTGAATCATTGGAAATTTACTTGATGGATTATTAGAACAATGAAGATCGTATGTCGGATTTGGAATTGACCATAATGTTGATAGATCGATCTTAGTCGATTGTTGGGTAAGTCTAGAATGAGCCTCTGTGGGAATTATTTCCTTGAGGAAGACCCTGAATAGATAGACTTGACCCTAGCGACCAGTTGATGATTTACCAATTGCTGGCTTAGCCCAATTGGCGATTCATTATTCAGACTGAATTGATACCCATAGGCTTGGGTAGAGTTCCTTAGAACTACCGGTTGCTTGTTGGCCCTAAGAAACATGAACTAGTATAACCCTAGTAGCCGTCCACTCTAGGGGAGTCACCTGAATGATTACGTATAGCTGTCGGTATAGCTAACCATTGAGACTGGACCAAATAATAGATGGCCGTTGGCGACCCATAGAATGACCTTGTGGCATTGAACGAGAAATGGTGATAAGTATGACCTAAGAATGATAAGTTGTAAGTATATGCTCCAATGTGAACTTTAGAGATGTTTAACCCTTGAGGATTATGTGTCGACCTATAGCGGGAAATAGAATCGTGGGATGAGACTTGATTTGTATGTATCGAATAGTGAATTATGATATGAGATGGAATTGACTACTCATGACGGAAATGTTGGATAGTATCTATAGTCGGGTAGCTGGGTTAACCTTGACTGTTGCATAGAATTATACCCTGACTGGATAATCGATAGTTGGTGATGTTGGATTGTATCTTTTAGAAAAGATGAATTGCCTCGGTGAAAAATGTTGTTGGATTTGGGAAGGAAAATGATTGTTGTTGTGAAACCTTGATATGATTGGCTCTAAGTTAGACCCTTGATCGAATGTTAGAAATGTTATGCTTGGATGGAGATTGTCCCTGATGTTAAGTGGTGTCCTGGAAAATAGTGATTGTGGCAAAGTGAATAAAGCAATAAGTCAATTGAAAGGATGCTAAGTTGGATTTAGAAAAGAGAGTTATATTGTGGCTGATCGAATCGCACTAACATGGAAGTTGGCTGAAGTACATATGTTTTGGGGACGCCTGAAAAATGTGTATGGATCCAGCCGAAGTGATAGGTTGCGACTGAGATAATATTATGGGAAGAATTTATCGTACTAGCACGGACTTTGGCTGAAATGCATATGTTTTGGGGACGCCTAAAATATGTGTATGGATCCAAACGAAGTGATATGTTGCGACTGAAATAGAAATGTAAGGAAAATGTTGGCGAATCAATGAAAAGTTGTAAGTAATTGAAAAAGAGATAGACAGATCGAATGATTGATGGATTAAAATGATACAGTTGGATAGCTATTTTGAAATGACCGAGTGGGCTGAAATGAATATTGAATTGAAGCTGAATGAATAACTCGTTGTGACTATATGAATCTAGTAGAAGAGTTGGTTCCTTAAGTTTCGAGGACGAAACTTTTTCTGAGTGGTATATTATGTAATGCCCCGCTCCGCACGAGGCATTTGGTTGGCTTGTTGGATGGGATCAGAATGTTGGACCGCGACTTGTGTTGGAGATCAAGAGAGTTGAGACTGATGCAGTATTTCTTAGTTGGCTAGACAGAATGGGTATTGGAACGTGGCTCGCTGGTGGAGCTACGCTTAGTGGGATTGGAGCAGGAAGACCATTATATAAGGCAAGTGGAACTGTCCTCCTTCCTCCTTATTCCTGCATGCTTAATAAATAGAATAATGTGATGCTATGATTTGCCCCTAATGTTCCATGTTTTAGTTGCTGAGTAATTGAGATGTTTATGCTAAGAATTATTGAGCTGCCGAATGAATCACACTTGAACTGCTAATGCGATTTGACGCTTGAAATGAATACTTGAGTAATGAGATGCTATGAGAATGATACATGAGTAATGAACTGGCTATGCTATTAACACAAAGAATGGAAAGAAATACTAGAATCATGTACATCCTGCATAACTGTTAATGTTGCCTGTTACTTCTATGCAATGAAAGAAATAATACTGTCCCTGTGAAATGAAATAAATATGCTATTGTCCCTATGAATTGAATGAATTGTTACAGGTCCCTTTGAAATGAATGAATGTTGTTGTTTCTCCTTAGAAGGAACGTAATGAGAAATGTTGCAATGGAACAAACAATGAGAATGATGGGACTTGGGATCATGGAGATCATCAAGTAGAATGATGGTAATGATTAGTCGTTGAACACGGCTTGGGATTGAGATGAGATGTTGAACTGTTGGCTCTGTTTACTTTAGTTGCTTTACCATGCATTGTGTTATCGAGTCGACACGCATTCGCATGGTCATGGACGTACTTGTACAAGTCTGAGTAAGTTTCCTCGAACGGTACCCGGGGCGCTGGGACCGATTCGAACCGGGAGGAAATATTGGTCGTGCTATGGTGGCACGAGGTATTACGGGACATTCGGCTAGGCTTGCAACCTACCCTGGAATGGTACGTCGTAATACCCGTTGGAAAGTCCTTTATGGTGCAGTTTCACCAACGACCATATAGTCAGGATGCATGCTAATGAATGTTTTGTGCAGACAGAGTAAGTATATCATATTATCCTGTATTTCAATGCAGGTACGAGGAAGTTGGCTATCGGTAAGAAATCACTTAAATGTGATAATTCAATATATGTGTTGGTTTAACTTGCATGCTTACGTTCCAAATAAGTAAATGGTACGGTTTGTAGCCTTTCAGTATGAGATCCTGCTTAACATGTTAAATTCAGTATGCTAGAAAGATGCCATGCTATAATCAATGCTCAAACATAATATACATGCTAAGTGATGCTTGAAGTGAGAACTGTTATAACATGTTTAAGATGTTAGTGTTAATGATGCCTCAATGATGCCTTTTCATGATAATACTTGGTACGCCTCAATGATGCCTTTGCATGATAACACCAAGAATGCTAAAAGATATGTCCACATGAATGCTACTAAGATTATGTTTACATGCTTCACTATGACTATTGCCCATGAACTGTAAACTGATGCTAGGCCCCAATTAGAAAGATCATTCTAATAAATGCTTGCTTAAATGATCACTTAAAATGTTGGTTTATGCGAGTGGGTTGGATTCTGCTTGCCAGTACATAGATGATGTACTGACCCACGTTTTGTGGGCAGGTACTTGTGCATCGGAATGTTCTACACACGAAGATTAGCTGGATTGGTCCCGCGGCATCGAAGATTTGTTGGGCATACAGAAGCTCTCCTTGTACAAGACGATGTCTTCTGTTTATAAAGGGCATAATGTATGGAACATTGTAATCAGTTGTACCAGTGCGATTGTAAGCCAAGTTAGTGTATCGAGTTGTAATCCATTGTATCCAAATATCATATGTAAGCTGTATAGCATTGTTCAGTTGGTTTCCATTGTAAAGTGAGATATGCTGTAATCATTGTACTTCAATACAAGTCTTGTACTCTTCTTCAATTATCAATAAAGAGAATGAAGTTCTATATATCTCTGTGTGGCTTCAAGTTACTCTTTTCTCCGCTGCTATAATAAAGTGATGTGCTTCTATTCAATGAGAAAGATTGTCCTCATTAAATTCAATTTATCTGCTTCTGCCGCTGTGATGTGTTCCTATTTGAAGAATAATCGATTATGTACCATCTTTGCCTTGTACAAGTGCAATACCAGACTTGTACGGCATCACGCCCAAGCGAGGACGATCGATTCCAAGAGATAAAGTATGTGAATAAATGACTCTATGAATCGGGGCGTGACACCCGGTGAATGTACTTCGTTTGGGACAAATGTAGCAGCTTGGACTCTCTCTCTCTCGGCTGATCTTCATCCCAAGAATAGTCTTCGCTGCGCCCAAATCCTTCATAGAGAAGGCCGCGCCCAGTTGGCGCTTCAGCTCCGCTATCCTAATGGCATTCCGACCCACTAATAGCATATCATCAACATAGAGCAATAGAATGATAAAATCATCCTCGGCAAAATACCTCACAAATGCACAATGATCCGACGTCGTCCGTGCATAACCATGCTCCCCCATAAACGACTCAAACTTCCTGTACCACTGCCTCGGAGCCTGCTTCAGACCATACAAGCTCTTCCTCAACCGGCAGACCAAATGTGACTTGCCCTTCTCACAGAATCCCTCTGGCTGCTCCATGTACAACTCCTCCTCAAGATCACCGTGGAAGAATGCCGTCTTCACGTCCATCTGCTCGACCTCCAAGTCGAGACTGGCTGCTAATGCTAGCACCACCCGAATAGACGAATGCTTGACGACAAGCGAAAAGATCTCATCATAATCCACGCCTTTCCGCTGACCGTAGCCTTTGACTACCAGCCTCGCTTTGTATCGAGGGCGAGTAGCATCATCCGTCTGCTTCACTCTGAACACCCATCGATTTTTCAAAGCCTTCTTGTCCTTTGGCAACCGCACCAGATCATAAGTGGAATTGGAGTACAAGGAACTCATCTCCTCCTGCATAGCCTCCATCCACTCCTGCCTGTGTTCGTCTTCCATAGCCTCTGCAAAACTTTCGGGCTCTCCCCCGTCAGTCAATAGCACATACTCATCTGGTGAGTATCTCGTAGATGGTCGACGATCTCTGTCGCTCCTTCTCAGTGGAGCCACTGGTGCTGGCTGTATACCGACAGCCTCCGCCCCTTCAGGAACTGCCTCTCCGGCATGCTCATCCTCCTGAGGGACACCCTGACCACCATCAGCAGGCTGATGATCAAGGTTGGGAGCAACTCCATGTACCGGCTCCCCCATAACTGGATCCTCTGCGATGTCCTCTGGAAACTGCTCGAAGCGAAATGACTCTAACTCAGGCAATTCCTCAGCCTCAGAAGGCGTCTCGAAATCCTGAGTGTTGGTCATGGTCTGATCCTCGACGAACACCACATCCCTGCTTCTGTAGAGCTTTTCTTCCACTGGGTCGTAGAGTCTATAGCCAAATCATTCCGACCGTAGCCGACAAAGACGCATTGCCTCGTCTTCGGCTTAAGTTTGGTCCTCTCGTCCTTCGGTACATGCACGAAGGCCTTACAACCAAACGCCCGCAGGTGATTGTATGACGGCTCTTTGCCGTACCATACTTTGTCAGGCACATCACCCTGCAAAGGAGCACTAGGAGACAAATTAATAATATAAGCAGCTGTGAGAAGAGCCTCATCCCAATAACTGCCCGGCAAGTTTGCTTCAGACAGCAAACACCGCACCCTCTCCATCAGTGTCCTATTCATGCGCTCCGCTACACCATTGAGCTGAGGTGTCTTTGGCGGAGTCTTCTGGTGTCGTATCCCTTACTCTCTGCAATACGCATCAAAGGGACCGATGTATTCGCCGCCATTGTCGGACCGAACACACAACAACTTCTTGTCCGTCTCCCTTTCAATAGAGGCCTGAAACTCCTTGAAAGTATGCAGCACATGATCCTTGGTCTTTAAGGCATAGACCCAAACCTTTCTGTAACAGTCATCAATAAAGGTTACAAAGTAAGAAGCACCACCAAGAGATTTTACCTTCATAGGACAGCAGACATCCGAGTGAATCAACTCGAGCAACGCCGGCTTCCTCGAACTTGGGTGACTTTGGAAAGACACCCTATTTTGCTTCCCAGCTAAATAGTGCGTGCATTTCTCCAACTTTGTAGACTTGAGCCCCGGAATCACCTTCCTGTTCACCAAGTAGCTCATCCCCTTCTCGCTGATATGGCCGAGCCGCCTGTGCCACAACTCGGTAGACGCATCACTGACTGCGTTCACCTCCTGTGCCCCCTATGCGCTCCCCTCTATATAGTAGAGATCGGACTTCTTACTTCCTCTGGCAATAACCAACGAACCCCTGGAAAGCTTCCACTGACTGTTCCCGAAGAGACTGAAGAATCCCTCGTCATCCAACCTTCCAACCGACACCAGGTTGAAACGGATATCAGGAACATAACGAACATCCTTGAGAACAAGAATCGCACCCGTCTTCGTTCTCAAATGCACATCTCCAACGGCAACCGCCTTCGACACATCTCCGTTGCCCTTCTTCAACACGCCACAGTCGCCTGTCGTGTAAGTGGCAAACAGTGCCCTGTTATGAGATACATGTGCTGAAGCCCCTGAGTCCACCAGCCAAGAATTGTCATCGCAGGCGAGGTTAGTAATGACCTCATCACCTACGATGATCACATCGCCTCCATGTATCGAGGCCGTCGCTGTAGTGTTCTCTTCTTGCTTCCCCTTGTCGCCCTTCTTCTCTCTCTTCCAAGCGAAACAGTTCCGCTTGATATGGCCCTTCTTACCATAATGGTAACACTCTGAGTCCTCGTACCGACCCTTGGACTTCCCCCTGCTCTTGTCTCTGCCACCACCTGGACCCCTGCTTTTGCCCCTTCCGCGGCTCTTTGAAACAAGTGCCTCTGAGTGGTAGGATGTGGATGAAGTGCCCTAAGAACGTCTCCGCATCTCTTCATTCAACACCCCGCTCTTGGCAAACTCCAGACTGACCACGTCCTCTGGAGCAGAAGCGATCATAGATAATCGTACGGTCTCCCACGAGTCTGGCAAAGTACACAGCAGCCACAGTCCCTGAACTTCGTCATCGAACTTGACTCCCATAGAAGATAGCTGGTCAACCACGCCCTGGAACTCACTCAAGTGATCCGAAATAGACGCCCCATCCTTGTACCGCAGACCCATCATCGTTCGGATCAGGAATAACTTGTTTACCCCGGTCTTCTTCGCATACAAGGATTCCAGCTTATCCCACAACGTCTTCGCGTGCTCAATATTGGCAACGTGGTTGTACACGTTCTCATCAACAAACTGCCGTATGTACCCACACACCTGTATGTGCTCGAATGTCCAGTCCTCCTCGATTTTATCACTGGGCTTCTCGGATGCAAACACGGGTAGATGCAGCTTCTTGACAAATAGCAAATCCTTCATCTTGCTCCGCCAATAATGATAGTTTGTGCCGTTCAGGTTCACCACGCGCACTGGCTTCGCGTCCATCTCTCCTCTCTGGTTTCTGTCAACTCCTGACACCCTTCTGAATTCCAGAACCTGGCTCTGATACCACTCTGTTGGGAAAGAAACGCGAAAATCTTTCCCCAAACCGGAGAGTACCTGCGAGAGGACCAAGCAAGACAAACGCACGAACCCAAAAACAACCACACAAAACAATCCACACAGACACAAAGAATTTTTGACGTGGAAAACCCTTGCGGGAAAAACCACGGGACGATCGGAGTCCAACCCTGAGAAGCCTCCACTAATGGAATAGAAGAATTACACCCTCTACAAACTCCTCCCGATCCAAATCGGATCCCCACAACACTCAGAGATAAGAACAATGATTACAAGGCTACGAAGAGCGAGAACGACGAGTAGAGATTACCCGAACACGATCTCCTTCGAATAGCGACCTTCAATCCTCCGTCTTCTTCTCCGAAGTTGTAATGGCACTCTTGCCACCTTCCTCTCTCCAAGTTGTGTTACGTTGCGTTATGGCGTTATGAATTAGGGTTGGAAAATCCCAACTTAACTCCCCAATCCCGCAACCAACCTGGACCGTTGGATTAGATCCAATGATGAAAACTCATCCAAATTTTCGCATCAGCCCCGACGACACAGAGTTCGGCCAGAACTCTGTGTCGGGCAAACAGCACTGGACGGTCAACTTCTGGAAGAGCCAGACCGAGTTCGGCCAGAACTCGGCCTGGGACCGAGTTCGGCCCGAACTCGGCTGCCTCATTCCAGAACCTCCCTCTGGGTCATCAACAGCAGCAGCGACTCCGCGTCGCCTACTTCCCGAGCTTATTCGACACACGAATGGCGCTCGTCGCACTCCGGGATCTTCTCCACATAGGTTGGGAACCCCACCCACTCCAACAACAAAAACATTAAAGCACGAATACCCCTCATATTCAAAAGACAACATATCACCTTCCTCTACGTTATGAGCTTCAACATATTCTTTCGAGCCATCTTCAAGAAGCAAATCGTCTTGTATCTTCAGCAATTTGACCCGCCACATGTTTCCACTCGGATCCTTCAAACTTACATTTTCAGATAATTTTTCTTTGAAACACTTTACGAATTTCTCTGGAAGAACCTACAACCAAATAAATCAAACGTAATTGCAAATATATTTTAATATATATATTTTTTTAGAATGATGGGATCAAGGAGATCCCAGCCAAAAATATCTTTAACATTTGATCAAAAGAAAAATCTCAAAAGGGAACTAGAGAATGTAACTAAATAGATGCATAAAAAGATGATCAAAGTAGATTGCAGACGGAAAATCAAAAAAGATACTGGAAAGGTAAAGAGAACACCTCAAGAGGAAATCAAGCATTCGAGTCAACAAAACAAGCAAGCGAGATGCAAGCTACAGCGTTTTCCAAAGTCCAAACCGACACATCTTCAGTAAAATGACTGTAACTGGAGCTACAGAGAAATTTCATTATTATCCAAGAAAATTGGACATTAGACTTCCAGAGCTAAATTTATGTCTGAATGGGCTCTCATACTCAAATTGGAGGAGCAAGGTTAAGGATTTGCAAAAGAAGCAACCAACAGATGCAATATGCGACTGGTGACTGCTCCTGCTGTTCTAACAACTGGGTTTGTTGACAAGAGAGACCGGTCGATGACCGGTCTTCTGAGCTAGTTCAGTTCGTTTTAGTTGTTTACTAGTCTTCTTTGTGTAGAAAAATCAGCAAAGACGTGTAGCAGACTGATCTACTACCTATACAGGACCAGTTGAGTTTGGTAACAGAAACCACTCAAATGAAGCAACCATTCCAATCCAGAGAACAAGAAAAGTTATAAAAGCATCGGACCCTGTCCATTGATCTACTGTGTGTTGTTCTTTAGATGCTGTGGGGAAAGCTTCGCACAAGAAATATACATCCATTACTTGGGGGAGATTGAGGAGAGATCACCAGAGAAAACTTTTGGGTAAACATTATTACTGCAAGTACTGGATATCACTGCAAGTGCAGGATAGTCGACTGGTAATTGTCTGGTTGATAATTTTCAGAGATGTATCCACATTGTTGTCTTGTAACACATTTGGGTTTGTGCATAAATCGAAGGTTCCTTTCTCCTTTCAGTCCTTATCTTCTTAGAATTTCTAACAACCTCTCAGCCATGTGGAGGCAGTAGATCAGTTGACTGGAAGTTCTGGTACTGTAAAAGCTGGATATCTCAGCCAACGCAGAACTGTCAATTAGCAGGTGGGTTTCAGATCTTCTTATCATATGTTACTCTTGAATCCTTTTTCAATATGGAAAAATAGAAAATCTCTCCAGCCCTCTCTGCATCCTCCATCTTCCTAAGACCTTAACACGGTGAAATCAAACTTTTCATGAATAAATAATATTGAAGCATCAAAGGAGTTCATACATCACGACATTCCGCCTTTCCCAATATTATTTTTCCACCTTTACCGATTTCAAACCGATATTTTCATAGAAGAATTATGTGCCAAAGGCTCAGGGGAGTAGGTTCACCATTACTATCAACTTAAGGGATTCTCTTGGCCATAAGGAGCTCCATCCCTGTTATACACAGGATTTTTAAACTTAACTTTGGTGATAAAAAACAAAAACATAGGAGCTTCATTCCTATTTAATTTATAGGAGTCTCTTGGCTATAAGAAGGATCACCCTCCCTGTTGTACACAAGATTCTAAGGTGATAAAGAACAATAAAAACGTATGTCCCCTTATACCCCATACCTTGTGTGATTGCTCTCACTGATCTCTGAGTTAAAACCCGGCGTTTGGTATGCGAAATACTATATAGCCGAAAATTCTATATTCCCGGGAATCAAATTCCAAAGAATTAAATTTTCTGAAAAATTACATTCCCATGTTTCGTGACAATATAAATATTCCTGGGAATATAAAAAATAATAATAACGAAAAAAAATGAACAAATATAAAAAAACCGGTAAAAACGACAAAAGTTCGGTAAAAACAAAAAAAATGGCAAAAACGACAAAAAATTGGTAAAAACGACAAAATAATAAAAAACGACAAAAACGATGAAAAACGACAAAAAATCGGTTAAAACGACAAAAAAGCGATAAAAAATGTATAAACGACAAAAAATAGCAAAAAAGGGTAAAAACGACAAAAATAACCAAAACACGACAAAAATAACCAAAACACGACAAAAACGACATAAAATCGATAAAAACGACAAAAAAATCAAAATGCGGCAAAAACGACAGAAAACAACAAAAAATCGGTTAAAACGACAAAAAATAACAAAAAATCCGTTAAAACGACAAAAAATCAGTTACAACAAAAAAACGGTTAAAACGACAAAAAATAACCAAAAAGCGACAAAAAACGAAAAATAATCGATAAAAACGACAAAAAAGGACAAAAAAATCGGTTAAAACGACAAAAAATAATCAAAAAGCGACAAAAAAATCAGTAAAAGCGACAAAAAAAGTGACAAAAATGACAAAAAAACGACATAAAATCAGTAAAAATGACCAAAAACGACTAAAAATCGGTAAAAACAAAAAAAAAAACTACAAAAATGACAAAAAATTGCTTAAAACGATAAAAATTGACAAAAAACGACAAAAGGACAAAAATTGGATAAAACGATAAAAAATAATCAAAAAGTGACCAAAAAAGACAAAATGGGTAAAAACGACAAAAAATCGCTTAAAACGACATAAAATTGGTAAAAACGACAAAAAATGACAAAAAAGCGATAAAAACGACAAAAAAAGAAAAAAAGTTCAAAAATAATCAAAATTGATCAAAAAAGAAGAAAAAAATTTAGACAATTTTTTTTTGCCCGGGCAAAAAAAAATACCCACCTATTCTCAAGGAATAGAATTCACATGTTTTGTGGATAAACTATTTAGCCGGGTATTTATAATTCTCGGGAATAAATTTTTTATAAGCCAAACAAACGTGATAATAGATTCTCATCTTAAATTTTTTCGGGAATAAAAAAAATACCGCGTACCAAACGCCCCTTAAGAATCGAAACCTATGCATTCATAGGAGCCTAACCTTCCGGCCGACTCTCCCAAACTTACCAACTTGCCTGGATTAATTGGGTAGAGCTTTAAATGCTCTAAATCTCCGTCATTAACTCCCCGATACGGACGGGACGCGACATTCTAGTGTTGAGATATGGTGCCACGAAACGGCAGTTTGGTCCACCTGTTGGATGGCTTCATTCTTAGGTGATCCCATAGCCCACGGCATTCATTAACTTGTCGATGTATAAATGAGACCAAAGTGCCAATTCCTTCCTTACGCATCTCCAACAAACGTCGTGGACATGAATCTTATGGTTCAGACTTTACTTACAGCAGTTGTTAATGTTACTTCGTCAGTTGCAACACTTGTTCAGTACCGACGACTAAGAGGGCGTTCGGTTGGCTGTAGATAAAAATCATGTAATATCTGTTGTACATTTTCATCAATTTCAATGGTTTAATTTAACATAAATAACAGAATCGGCACAACAGATGTTGTATCATTTTTTTCCCCAATCAACTTAATTAATATTTTGTTGTGGACAACCAATACAATATGGTCTACATAATTTCCAGAAAGATTCTCTTTCCAATCGATGTCATAAAAATGCAAAATATATATATATATATATATATATATATATATATATATATATATATATATATATATATATATATATTTTATATATATATATATATATATATATATATATATATATATATATATTTACCGTCAACATATATTGCAACCATACTTAGGTTCGTGTCCGGCTCGCGTTCGGCTCGGTTCGAAGCTCGTTCGAGAAGGTCAATACGGAGCTCAATCGATTTTTTTTTCCGAAGTGTTGTTCAAATCGAGTTCGACTGTAGGTTGTTCAACTTGGTCTTGTTCGCAAATGGGCTCGAACTTGACTTGGTCTTGTTCGCGAACGGACTTGAACTCAGCTCGGTTTCTCGTATTAGGATTTTTTTTCTAGTACATGATATATATTTTTATGGATGTGTATAAATTTTGTCTTAGAAATTTTACTTTCATTTTTTTGCTATTTATATGATGGTAAATTTATGATGTCAAGAGCATAAATAATTCAACAAAAAAGTCACTTGAGAGTAACCGTACAACAAGTTTAACGTGGCTTTGGTTCGGTCTCGGCTCGGACTCGGTTCGCGTTCGTCCGAGCTGGAAGCTAAATTGAGTCGAGCTTGATCATTTTGAGCCTATAATCAAACCGAGTTCAAATACCATTCTTTAGCTCGTTCCATAGTTTAGTCGAACCGAGTTCGAACACAGTTTGTTCGAACTCGTTCGTTAGATTTTTAGTCCTAGCCATACCTACAATTATCCTCCCATTTTAAATAATAAGTTTGTAAATCCTGCAGCATCAATTACATGCAACCAAATAACGAAATATTATATGATAATTTATTTACACTCATCCAAATATTCCTCAAGTCAGAGATCTGGATGCTGGGAGCATATATTTTGCACCAATTTTACTTGTTCTCAGCATATGACACTTCTTAATTTGATATCTATAATTATAGGAGCTGAGGGCTGATGTCATGTGGTGAGAATAGAGTGACAGAATTGGTACATGGACAACATATCCTCTTTCGTGAATGCTTATCTATGCCTTAAATTATGTCACTAATCTCCATTAATGATTGGTCTCGGATTGGAAACGTGTCGTATTGCTTTAAAGTTTAAACTACTATTATTAATTAGAAGAATGAAAGCAGCTTAATTTAACACTTTGGAAACATTTAAAACTGTGGGTCGTAACATCATTCTTTCCATAATCTAAGGCTGTGTGTGTTTGGTAGGAAGGATGAAAAAGTAGAAGGAAAAAAAAAAGATAAAGATATATTTTTCTTCCATATGGAAAGAAAAAATTATTTTTTTTCTTTGTGTTTGGTAGCAAGGATGGAAAAGATAAGAGATGCATTTTTCTTTGTTTGGTATAAAAGAAAAAGTGAAAGTAAAAAATATAGGGTTTACCAATTCTACCCTCAACTAAAAACACTTACTTACCATTTGACTTCATAAATAATTTTTGAATAATACATTCATATGGGGGTAGAATTGTTAATTAATACAAGTCTCCAATTTTTCTTCCACTTTTGGGGGGGATTGGATTTCTTAGGTTATAAGGGAAAAGTAATCCCTCCACTTTTCCTTCCTATTTTCCTTCATTACCAAACAATAGAAAATAAATCTTTTCCTTCACTTTTTCCTCCTCTATTTTTCTTCCTCCCACTTTTTCCTCCTACCAAACACACCCTAAGGCCTCGTTTGGTTCACGGATTTAAGGAACCAAGAAATGAAAGTTGTTCCTTTCCTTTGTTTGGTAGCCACAAACTTGGAAATCAATTTCCTGACAAGGGATAAAATTGGTGGGAATATGGTTCCACTCAAGACCCATGGGATTGATTTTCCCTCCTCCTTTTCCAACATTTATTACAAAAGTTATGACAAAAATAACCATGTATCATTGCTTATTTTACCATTAATATTATTTTTTATAATATTATTTTTATTTTAAAAGATAAGGATATTATTGGAACATTGTTATATTTTGCTTTCCTTTCCTTGGTATTTTCCTTGTTTTACCAAATAATGGAAAGAAAATGTGACAGGAATCCTACTTTCCTATTCCCATGGAAAATACAAGGAAATTCATTTCCTTTCCGTGAACCAAACGAGGCCTAAAGTTTGTATATCATATGTTGTGCATATGAATATCCTCATGTTAGTTATTATTGTTATTATTATTATTACTAGTCTACATGTCACGACCCGATCCCAATTTCTTGGGTCGACTCGGATCATGCCCAGCCTGCACCGTTGTTGAGACGGCGGCAGTAAGCTGTATCACTCATGCAGGTAAATAAAACAACACAGTCTATTTGTCACAACTTTAATAATTCGAATAGTTTAAAAACTTTTTACAATAAAATGAAAAATACATCTGAAGTACATTGCTTTCCACAAACATCATGAATTATAAAGAAGAAGAAAAATCTAGGCAACCAGCTCATCAGTCTCGAGATCATCGTCCTCTAGTTGGGATCACGGAACAAAGCCTCATCAGTGATACCTAAAATGTTGGGTCTCCAGTCAGGAGGGAGCAAAGTACAATTACGAATATCCAATAATTCAAATAATAATTTGAAATTTGCAATGTTAAACAATTTGAAATACTTTAACAATATTTTTCAACAATTCTACAATTGAAAACAATGTGATTTGAGTAGGTAACGAACTATGACCGGCTTGGGATGATTCAATTATATCCTAATGATACGGTCCGGCCTATCCTCGTGTATAGGAGGAATCAGCTCGCACAATCAATGATGCAATATAGGGGTATTGGTCATAGACGCTACACTACTCCCCCAATATCCCGAGTCAATCAGATTCAATCAATGAGTCAATATTCGAACTCTAGTAAAGAGTTCCACAATCAATACTCTAGGAGAGAGTTCCGTGTAGCAATGTGGTTTAAAATTGCAATAAACAATTACTAGATAAATTACCAAATAGACATAACTGCACTTGCCTTTGTTTTAGAATGACTGGATAGACGAGTCGGTACCGAGGAGGAACGTCAGGTGTAACTTCGAGTTCCTACAGTTGAGAACTCGACTTAGAACCTTTGTATAACCAGGCTAAGTGTGCTAGTTGCAATCTCTAGTAGTCATGTCCTAGTCAGGTTTTAGGTTGTATTAAACTACAGCTAACGGTTACGTCGCAACTACGTGCGTTGATTAAGCCGGTTAATTGATTTATTTGGAAATACAGGAGAATCGATTACAATTTGGAAAACTTTGTGTTTTGTAATATATTTATAAAAATACAATTTCTTTTAGTGATAAACCGTGAACTAGTTATTTAATAACATTTTATCCATTTTAATTAAATTCGTAATTAATCAGTAAATTACGCTCTAATCTACGATTTATGCGTTTAAAACACAAACCACCCAAATTCACATCCACCAGAAAAAATAAAATAAAACTATGCTACACAATACAATGGCACAGCTAATGATCCTAGGGTGGGCTTATGCCCTGTACAATTTTCTTTTACATCAAATAAGAGAAAATGACTTAAATTATTAAATAAAGTGCGGTAATTAACTAACTATAGTAAATAGCCTAAATATTAATTAAAATAATTAAAGATGAAAACTAAGAGTCTCAGACTCGGTCCATTCCTCAAAATTCGGCTAATACCCCAACGTCCGGTCGGACCGGTGCGTTTGCATTTCGCCGGGGCCCACAGACCGGTACGGTCGTCGCCCGAAAATCAGTTTTAAAATTCATTTTCGAAAACCGATTTTGAAATCAAAATAAATATAGTTTTGTAAAAATTTGGGCAGCACTTCCTCTGTTTCGGGACAACCCAAAACTGGGAAATGCGCCACGGAAAACCTGCAAATATTTCCAACCCAAAATAATCCACAGAATATATCCACCAAAATAATCCCAAGCCACAGAAAGTAATTCTCAATCCACCGAACTTCCCGAAATGTCCGAGAATCCCATAATCAACCAATTCACACCAAACCAGCAGGTAAAATACAGAAAAATACGCTAACGTAGCTAATCGAAAATATAACGCAGCTAACCGAATTTTCCGAAGGGAATCTGGGGACCGATTTTCATCACCGACTCTACGGGAAGGGACGAACTACTGTGATTACCAAGAAATTACCAAATTCCGTTGGCGGGGAGCCGCGGGAAAAACTCGGGAATAATCCGAAACAAAGTTCGGCAACAGGTCGCAGATTCCGGACAGCGGGAGAGGGCTCGCGAGCAGATCCGGCTCGCGGGAAACGGCAGCAGCTCACCGGAAGGGTGCGGCCAAAGGGGATCGGCGCGCGGACAGCGGCTCGGGTGGCCGGAGGAGTCCGCGGGAAGGGGTCAGGGGCGCTGGACATCGCAGCGGGGCAGCGCCTCGCCGGAAAGGTGGGCACGGAGGAGGAGCTCGCGGAAGATCGGGAAACGCTGGCGGGGTCGCGCTGGACGGCGGGGGAGCCGCCACTACACCAAAATGCTCATTTTGGAATGGAAACATTCCGTTCCAAAAAATTTCAGGAACGCCTTTATTACGTGCCTATTTTTGGGCTGCCAAAATTCTTGGAATGCCATAAAAGCGTTCCAAGGGACTATTATTGGAACGCTTTATATGCGTTCCAGTGTTGGAACACCAACAAAACGTTCCTAATAAAGGGTTCCAAGGGATAGTTTTTGGAACACATTATATGCATGCCAATGTTGGAACACCAACACAGTGTTCCTAATAAGGAGGAGCTCAAATTAATTTGTGCATACCTGCTGGAACGGATTCAATGTATTCCAGTGCTGGAACGATAGAAATATGTTCCTATCAATTTTGCAGATTCTTTGAAATACCAAACCTATTATTTGATTTTATATATAGATAAATAAAATTTAGTTCTCTTGAGATTTTATAAACTTAAAGTTGATATATAATATAAACGAAAGTAAACAAATATCAATAGCATAAGTACATGCATAATAGATAAATATAAAGTTATATTGACTAATAAAGTCAAATTGTCTTACACAAATATTGTATATATGTTTAATACAATTTTGCTAAACTACGATGCTAACAAAATGTCCTAGTATTGTGAACATAATTTGATATCTTCTCAACGTTCTCTTTCTTCCCCGTGATCAAACTCTTTCATTGTTGGATAGTCATAGGGCCTGCAAAGTTGAAAGGTCAAAAAACAAATTAGTAGAGAAAAAAAAAATCAGAAAATATAACTCTACAAATCCATCCCAACTTTCAAAGGAAAAAAAATAAATGGTTCACTTGTTTTTTTTTAAAATACAAAACCAAGTCATACATCATACATTTGAAATTTTTCAAGATACATTCTCACACACAATAATCAAATACAACCTAAAGAGCAGCATGATAGAACTCGAACACTCGAATCGAGTAACATAAGACAAAATTTTTAATTCTCCAGTCAGATTTCAATTGGCTTAAGCATACAGAACACGCTAAAACTATTCTAGCATCGGACAAATATTTCAAATGTTATAAATTTGCCAAAGTACATAGAACTTCCTAAAAGAAAACTAAAATGGGCCAAACTTTTGCTGAAAACTGGTTGAAATGTGTAGGTGACTTGGTTTTCTATACGTACCTTTGGACTCTGTCAAGTAGAGCTCCTTGAAAAGTTCAGGCTTCTGCCGAAGAACCCTCTGCAAGAACCCTCTAAAAGCATCCTTCCGATCGTAAAAACAAATCCACGCCGACATGTTCTCCCGGAACTTCAAAACGACAACCAAATTGAACAAAAAAGTTACAGGAATCAATACACCAAAGTGGTCTGGAACAGAGTAATACCTTCACGTTGATCATGAAGAAGACCATCACCCTTTGCAAGGGGACGGTCTTCATCTCCGAGATGAGCATCTCCTCGTTGTAGATCTTCTGAACGAGCTCCGGATCTGAGCCGAGGCCTCGCCGTCGGTGGAGGAGTCGGACTTCTTCTTCTTCCAGTTGTCCTCGGCAAAAGCGATGCGGGATGAACTTGTGATTCCAGCGTACACCAACTGTGTGATTATGCTTAAATGATGATTGCTTGCTGACATTTTTTTTCTGTGTACTTTCAAATTCTCAAAGGAGAAAAATACTAGGGAGGAGTCTCCAATCGAGGATCCTCCTGCAGAAAAACAACATAGCGTAGAATCATTTGTATCAAGTGAGACCAACATCAGGAGCAATCACAGGGTTGGTTGTAATCCTCCTGATCAATCCTCTTCCATAAAAGGGCCAACAGTCAAATCTTTTCAACATGTTTCAGCAATGTAAAGATTTTGGAATTTATTGAGAAAGAGGGCTTGGTTCTTTCTCTGAAGATATTTTCGGTTCGAATTATAGCTTCTGATCCAGCAATTTGGACATGCCTGTTAATGAGATGCAAGAATTGGTACAACACATTGTAGAAAGATGATTAAGACCTACTCTTAATGTGTAGAAAAATCTAAATAAATTGTAGTTATGCTCGTTTATCGTAATAAATATGACAACACAACAGGATAGATGGGGTAAAAGGATCACTGGATTTCAATATTTCAACTTAAAATTTCTTCATAAACTCTCATTTCAATGACAAAGAAGTTCCTTTCCTACTTCCATATTGCTCACCATAAACTAGTAGACATTAGTATCATATAGCTTCTCTCTCATTTCTTTTATTTTAGGAATCAGTATCCTATAGCTTTGAAGTTGATGAAATGACAAAATTTGTGATATTTCTCTAAAAATACTGCATTCACAGACTAGAAGCATCATAAGTACCTGGCTTGAGAATTGATATAAGTAATGGGACTGATGCGACACCTCAATAGGAGTGATGAAGTAAAGACGCCTATGCTTCCGTCTGTGAAACTTGTATAAACCATTCGGCTATCACATGAATATGTTCCATGTGTAATAGATCCCTCTCTTGGTATCCACTATGTAAAACAGTATGATGTCATGGTTCGCCTTGCTAAGAAAATGTAAAAATGTACGTAGAAATTGGCTTCACTTCCATCACATGAACTAAAAAATTGGGAACATGAATCATGCTGAACGTGTTTGTGGAAGACAATGGCTCAGTTTGGAGTACAAGAGATAGGAGCGGGGTTAACTGAGCTTAGCACCAGTTTTTGATAAGTATCGGAGCTTAGCACCAGTTTTTCACAAGTATCAGATCTTAGCACCAATTTTTCATGGTCTAAACTATATGTCCATCATTTTAATCCAATTTTTCATGTTCTCCTTATAAGAACCTGTTTGTGGAAGACAATGGCTCAGTTTGGAGTACAAGAGACAGGAGTGGGGTTAACCAATTAGCCAGTATCAGCTAGTATCATAGCTTAGCACCAAGTATCAGAGCTTAGCACCACTTTTTCATGGTCTAAACTTATATCCATCATTAGCCTTTCTTTTCATAGTCTCCAATTTTTCACAAGTATCAGAGCTTACACCAGTTTTGAAATACACATAGAGAAACCAGTAGATAAGGATCATATAAGACTCCATCATCCCAAAGATTAACATTAGCTTGAGAAAGTATATTAAGCATGATGCTTAATCATAACTCAAATAAAATCTGATAAGCAAAAGTTTCACAAGGAAAACTAAGCATAAGCTTAACCAAAAAAATGTAGCAAACTTTCTCTTTTTAGTTTTCATGGTCCCTTTCAATTACAACGGAAGAATCTTTTAAGGAAGTTTGGTCTTCAGATGTTTCGGGATTCAGTTTTTCTTCAAACATCTTGATTGTCTGGGAAGTGAATACTGCCTACGCGACTCTCTTCATGGAAAGCAGCGCCAGTCCGAAAATTCTCGGGACCTAGGACGGAGTTTGAAAGTGAGGCCTTTTGAATGGGTAAATGGAAAACACTAAATTTTTCCAAACAAACTTTACGATTCCACCCCCCTTCTCTTTCAATACCAGTTCTATCTATCAATTTAACAAATGAAATTTTCTCACAAATAAAATTACAAACGCTTACTATTTATAAGTGGGCGTAGGCCCTCTTTGGACCACCTTCCTACTAAAATCATTATTACTGAGTACCACTTAAGTGAATTTAGAGTATGTTTGGACTTCCCTATTGCAAGGTTTAGTTGGATTAGTAAGTAATATTGGCTCCTGTTTAGGAGCTTTGCCTATCGAGGGGCCAGGGACGGTCGCCTAGTCCGTCCCTTCTCTTGGCCAGGCCATGATGGAAAGCTCATGTGAGTTGGTTTCTTTAGCAGATCTTAAGCTTCGTTGGAACATACCTTGTGGACCAAATAGTGTAGTAACTTTTCCTAGTGTACCGTGGTTGAAGCCTTGGTATTGGTGGTCATGGCCGGTACTGCCCTTAGGACTTTCATGGCATGAGCAGCGCTGGAAGACTCTTGGGTAAGCTTACACCAGTGATTGTTGCACCCCTCACAGATGAAGCGGTTAGTCGACATCAGCATCTTGGACGACAGGGCGATCACCTCCGCATCTGGATTTGAGAAAAAAAAATAGTTAAGGCATCGATCGAAAAATAAATGATGGAAACAATTGTTAGATTAAAATATAATTATTATATTACAAAGAAAGTAAAATATTCATATTCTCAAATGCAAAATTTAGACTCCTAATTCACAAGCTCGATGGAAGAAGAAGATGACTTTAGCACAAAATTTTTGATCATTTATTCGATCATTTAATAATAGTAATAATAAAAAGAAATTGAGCTAGAATACATGTTGCATGTGACATTGATAACAAAGATATTTACTTGGAGTTCCTGGTAGATTCCTTTTCTTCTTGGCAGGCGTCGAGGGCTAAGGTGGAGCAGTAGAAGACGATGGAGGTGTCGTTGAGGAATTGGACTGATGCTGCTGCTGTATCATTAGAATATGGCCTTCCTCCCTCATGCCAAAGAATGGAGCAAATGAAACTGTTGCCATGGATCGATTCGGTATCCAATATCGAAATCCTTGTCAAACAAAATTAATTAACAAGAAAAATATTTTCTTTTTAGAAATTTTTTCTTACTAGAACTAGCAGTCTCACTCCTGATGCTGATGTTGCTATCTTGTTTTTTCTTTGTTTCCTTCTTTTCTCTCTAGCCTACAACTCCTTTGTCTATCGATGTGACCGGTCGAAGTCGAAACTAGGCTCCAATTTCCCTAGCTCCTCAACGTATCTAAGCCACTTGCGTGTAGCAGCGTCGCTACATGCCCGAGCATATGTTTCAGCAACAATGCATGGTGGAGGGAAGCCAAAAACGAGCATCCATAATGAAAGGACTTGAGTTTAATACTACTGCACATTTAATACATAACAAACATTTCTACACACACTTTGCGTGCATAAATCATCAATGTGGCAACAAATAACAATAAAATGCTTAACAAGTAAGTAAGTAGAGGCGAAGAGTGAATTAATCATTAGAGAACCATAGCTTCAGCATTCACACTGAGGACTTCTTGCTCTACAGCCATGGCCAGTTGTACTTGACATTAGACTACAATTCAAATGAGAGGAAGCTGGAGAATTATTCTTCATAATTCATTTGTAACAACTCTATTCTTTCGTAGGCAAGAATTTCAAATTGCGTTCATTTTTACTGAATCTGCCCAACTTATGTAATCTTTGAAAGAAAAAAAAATTGTGCAAAATTTCAAAAAATTGGAATACATAATGTATCCAGCTAAACTGTTGGGAAAATATGTACATCTTGTTTTTGGCTTCCCTCAATATTCAATCCCGATTTCGAAGCCAAAATTATAAGAATTGTTACTTTAATATAAAAAATAAATAAAAACAATCTCGGGATATCACTGGACAAATACAATCATGTAAAGCCTACGGTTTCAAAAGAATTAAAATTGGTTGGAATTTTCGGACCATTGAATCCAATAATTCGTTTGGAAGTTGGAACATTTGACCGTATGTATGTGTTGTTGTATCCACGGAGGCTCCACATGCAAAAGAACTCCACAAGTCCTAAAATCCAGTAAAGAAACACCAACTCTACTTAAACTTTAAGTTTAAAGTATATATATATATATATATATATATATATATAGAGAGAGAGAGAGAGAGAGAGAGAGAGAGAGAGAGAGAGAGAGCTCACATTTTGATGGATGTCCTGGAGGCTTTTGGCGTATTGATGTTTATGTGTAGCGCTGCCGAGTTGTTGAGGACCTCGGATTTCCAGAGCGACGTTCACGCGGGAGAGAAGAGATGAATCTAGGGTTAGGGTTAAACTTTTTGTGGTAGAGGAGGAAGAAAAATGAGGGGAAAAAAGAGGATTTTTTAAAACAGTGGATAGCAGAGAGTTTTAATGGACGGGTGTCAGATCCGACCTAACTCATCACTAATCACATGAGATTCACATGTGTGGATATTGAATTTGGAACGTATTTGGAATAATATAAAAGCGTGCCTAAATAAATAAATTTTTTGAAAATTAAAATAAAATATATTAGGAACGCTTTTATAATCTGGAACGCTTTATTTCCGTTTCAAAACCTAGGAACAAAAAATAAGCATTCCAAATTAAAAAACACATAGTGTTCCTAATTTGTCATTTTGGTGTAGTGCGCCGGGAAGATCTCGTCAGGCGGGGTTCTGGCCGCGGGGCGGTGGCGGCGCGGGCGAGCGCGGTCGGGGGCGCTGGCAGCGCCTCGCCGGAGCGCTGGAGGGCGGCGGACAGCGGAGAACCGCGCGGAGGGGTCCCGGACGGCAGCGGCGGGGGAGCCGCGAAGGAGCGTGCGGAGAGGGGGCGGTCGTCGGCCTCGGGGAGGAGTTTCTCCAAGGAAGGGGAAGAAGTCAGAGAGAGAGAGGGAGAGATCGGTTAGGTTCTGAGAGCTTTGCCAACAGAGAGTGAGAGAGATTAAGAGATTTGTGAGTTGTTGAGTTTTTGTGAGGAAGAGAGTGGTTTTGCTGAATATGTGGGGATATGGGTTCTGTGAGTGACTTGAGGACGTGGGGGTGAGGGATTAATAATGGGGAGTTGGGTGTGTGCGTGTGGGGGTTACTGGAAGGGGAAGAGGAGTGGTGAATGTGTGAGTAAATAGGGAGGAGTTGGAGGAGTTGATGGGTTGGGAGTTACGTGGGAGAAGAGTTGGTGGTGAAAATTAAAAGAGAGGGAGAAGAAAAGGTCTGCTGTTATGTGTGGATGTGAGGAAAGAAGGGGAGTTATAATAGGGAGCGCTGGTCCCTTCGTGGACCAGTTCCAAACTATATTATTATTATTTTTTTAAGTTATGAACCAAGTCAAAAATAGAGTTAGGAAAAAGAAATTTGGGTTTGGGCTCAGGCTCGAACTCGGGTCTGGGTCAGCAACCAAAAGCCCAATTTTATTATTTAAAAATAGTTTCAGCCCAATAATAATAATATTAATAATTATAACCTTACTAATAATAACAATATTAATACTTATAATTTATTTAACCAAAGTTTTATCAAATTAATTTTCCAAGGACAATCAAGATTAAAATAAAAATGCATTTAAATTAATTATTCTAATTAATCAAGATTACGGGTTTCACAACCTTCCCTCCTTAGAAAATTTCGTCCTCGAAATTTAAAGTAAGGGTAGGAGAATCAAACGGCTACGGGTACCACGCCCGTAACTCAGGTCCAACAATAAGAATTTCCAAGGCAGTCGTGGATGAGACAATTTAGGGACAAGTTTTTATTTATGATATCATCCACGCAGAAAAATACAAAAGCGAACCAAAGTACACGAGGTTGATCAGACCATCATGCACCGGTCCTGATTAGACAATATATTAGTGGGTGCACCCAATAAAATATCGTCATGATCAAGCTTGATAAAGAGATAGCTTGCAAAACTAGGCTAACTTCGTCAGCATCAGTCAAGTTTAGAACGAAAAGATAAGAAAATAAGTGATGGCTCGAATTCTGATCTTCTTCTTACCTCTGACTAGGCTTGCAACTGGTTCCTCTGGCACTGAAAAGGTTGGTTCTAATCTTCAGCTCTGAATTATCCAAAATGTGACTCGGATCCGAAGTGTAGCATCTGAGCTGGCCTCAATTTCCTGCTCCGTCGAAACTGATTGTTCCTCTGGTAGGAGAAACTTCACCAAATGCAATTTGGTCTTCCCAAGACCTACCAAATTCCGAGACGCAACATCTCAAACATCTTCAAGCGTCTGGATTGACCTCTCTGATTGCTTGTCCCACGGTACTCCATGAATCCGGTAGATGTGCTTCCCGTACAATGCTGCCCACTTCTTAGTGGATAAACCAACTTGAAGGAAATTAAAGTGTGCTGACTTAGTCAGTCGGTTTTCTATAATCCAATTGGTGCCCTTCCCTCCTTGGGAACAAGGCAATCCTTACTCAAAGTTCATTGTTATATGCTTCTACTTCCACTCCGAATTGTCCAGCGGCTGCAATAAACTGGTTGTTCTCTTGCTAAATTCCTCATGTTGACAAATTCACATCTAATCCCATACCTGGAATTGTCCTTCTTCATTCCATAGCACCAATCAATGGAGGCATATTCCGATACATCTTATTAGCTCCTGAATATATGGAATACTGCGACTGGTGCATTTCTTTCATCAACTCGTTCCTCCGTTTGTCAACCGATACGCAAAGTCTCGTATCTTTCTTCAGAGTTCCACTGCTGATCAATTTAGAAACCCTCAAGTGTTCCTGCCAACACTTGATCTCTAAACCTGCAAAGTGCCTCGTTTTGAAACTACGTTCTCTTGATTTTTTTTTTTTTTTTATCCCTCAGCTTCGAACTTCATCAATACTGAATCAGCATCCAGCTCCGTCCTTCTATCTCCAGGTAGTGTAACCTCCAGTCCAAACTTCTCGATGTCTTCTAGTAGGTGTTAGTCTTTGGTTAAGAACTTCGCCATCAGTATCGACCAAGTGCATCAGCGACCACATTAGCCTTACCTGAATGGTACTGCAGGTTGATGTCGTAATCCTTCATCTGCTTCAACCATCTTCTTAGTCTAACATTCAGCCCTTTCTGAGTGAAGACATATTTCAGACTTTTGTAGTCCGTATAAGTTTTCACTCCCTTTCCATAAAAATCATGTTTCCATAGTTTCAAAGTAAAGATAATTGCAGCAAATTCCAAATTAGGCGTGGGATGATTCTTCTCATGAGTCTGTAGTTGCCTACACGTGTAAGCAATTACTTTCCCATGTTGTTGAAGAACGCAACCCAGTCCTCTTCCAGAGGTATTACAGTAAATTGAGAATCCACCGGTTCCTGCGGGTAGCGCGAGGATTGGTGTAGTGGTAAGTCTCTTCTTCAGCTCCTCAATGCCGCTTGGCAAACTTTCGTTCAGATGAACTCTTCATTCTTCCAAGTGTGCTTCGTCATTGGCTCAGCAATCTTGGCGAAATCTTTCACGAACTTCTGATAGTAGCCGGCCAAGTTCAAGAAACTTCCAAATTGAACTTGGGGTATACCACTTTTCAACAGCAGCTATCTTCCATCAAAATTTCTTCTCTTGACAACATGGCCAAAAATCCACCTTGTCAACAATCCACGTTCAGATAACTTACCAAACTTCTTTTTTCTCAAAGTTTCCAAAACTTCCTCAGGTGTTCTTCATGCTCTTCTTCAGTCTTCAAATATATCAGAATGTTATCTATGGAGAAGATAAACTGATTCATATACTCATGAAAAAAAATCTCTGTTCATGAAATTCATGAACATAGCAGGAGCATTTGTCAGTCTAACGTCCTGACCACAGAAAACTACACATACTTGATGTTTGAACGCCGTCTTGGAAATGTCCTCTTTCCTGACTTTGATTTGATGGTAGTCAAATCTTAAGTCAAACTTCGAAACATCCTATCTCCACATAACCAGATCAAACAGATCCTCGACCCGGACAGAAAGTACTTGTTTCTTTAGTGTCTGGTAATCGATGCACATCCGTTGTTCCATCCTTCTTGGACATAAACAAGATAGGTACTCCCTAAGGTAGAGTTCCATTCTGCATAAATCCTAGAGCCTTCAGTTCATCGATCTGGTCCTTCATCTTCTATGATCTTCGAGTCTGAATCATGCCTTATTGTAGGAGGCAGGGTCTGCTGGATAGGAAGAGAGTCCCTAGGTTGTGGCCTAACAGGTGTTGCTGGGTTATGAGCTCTGGTTTGATAGAAAGATAAAGGGCAGTCCTTTACCCGATGTTCAGCAGATCCACATGCCAAACATTGTCCCAAACTCTTGCGGCAACTAACGGTCTGATGACCAGGCCTCTTGCAATAGTTACAAGCCCATAGCTTCTTACGGCAAGACTGCCGGAAAGTAGAGTACTTGATGGGACCCAAATATCTTCTAGACTCAGGGGTATCCTTCCTAGGGCAAAAGTTCTGCTCTAACTTGGTTGGAGATAACTAAGGCTACAGCATTGACGTTCTTCATGTCTTCTCTCGTGATATTCATCTGTTTCTGCTGGGCTTCATCTTGAGCTTTCTGGAACTCCAGGATTTCTTGAAATAGGACAACCATTTGGAAGATGATTGCTGGTACTGGTGGAGCAACAAAATGAATAATCCACCAGGGAAATGCAATTCAGTTTGAGATGAGGTAGGATTCGCCAGTGTAGGGAAAACTTCACTGGATGCACTATGAGGACGGTCAAACGGCCGCAAGGGAAAAGACCCTGGACTTGGTTGAGGAGATGGGGTATGATCCGGAGATGACACCTCATCGCCAGCAGGATTTGGTCAACGGTTATTCTCTGGATGGTTTAGGATGCAAACATAAGCAAGGTATCCTACCAGTCTATAATCAAACAAAAATATTTATTTATAATATATTTCGGTCCTATGTTGTGACAAATTGATGTTCTAGTGTTCTAATTGTTTATAGGTATATTTTCCTAAGTTGTTGTTCAGACCTGCATGGGCCACCACTAAAAACATGTCACGACCCGATCCCAATTTCTTGGGTCGACTCGGATCATGCCCAGCCTGCACCGTTGTTGAGACGGCGGCAGTAAGCTGTATCACTCATGCAGGTAAATAAAACAACACAGTCTATTTGTCACAACTTTAATAATTCGAATAGTTTAAAAACTTTTTACAATAAAATGAAAAATACATCTGAAGTACATTGCTTTCCACAAACATCATGAATTATAAAGAAGAAGAAAAATCTAGGCAACCAGCTCATCAGTCTCGAGATCATCGTCCTCTAGTTGGGATCACGGAACAAAGCCTCATCAGTGATACCTAAAATATTGGGTCTCCAGTCAGGAGGGAGCAAAGTACAATTACGAATATCCAATAATTCAAATAATAATTTGAAATTTGCAATGTTAAACAATTTGAAATACTTTAACAATATTTTTCAACAATTCTACAATTGAAAACAATGTGATTTGAGTAGGTAACGAACTATGACCGGCTTGGGATGATTCAATTATATCCTAATGATACGGTCCGGCCTATCCTCGTGTATAGGAGGAATCAGCTCGCACAATCAATGATGCAATATAGGGGTATTGGTCATAGACGCTACACTACTCCCCCAATATCCCGAGTCAATCAGATTCAATCAATGAGTCAATATTCGAACTCTAGTAAAGAGTTCCACAATCAATACTCTAGGAGAGAGTTCCATGTAGCAATGTGGTTTAAAATTGCAATAAACAATTACTAGATAAATTACCAAATAGACATAACTGCACTTGCCTTTGTTTTAGAATGACTGGATAGACGAGTCGGTACCGAGGAGGAACGTCAGGTGTAACTTCGAGTTCCTACAGTTGAGAACTCGACTTAGAACCTTTGTATAACCAGGCTAAGTGTGCTAGTTGCAATCTCTAGTAGTCATGTCCTAGTCAGGTTTTAGGTTGTATTAAACTACAGCTAACGGTTACGTCGCAACTACGTGCGTTGATTAAGCCGGTTAATTGATTTATTTGGAAATACACGAGAATCGATTACAATTTGGAAAACTTTGTGTTTTGTAATATATTTATAAAAATACAATTTCTTTTAGTGATAAACCGTGAACTAGTTATTTAATAACATTTTATCCATTTTAATTAAATTCGTAATTAATCAGTAAATTACGCTCTAATCTACGATTTATGCGTTTAAACACAAACCACCCAAATTCACATCCACCAGAAAAAATAAAATAAAACTATGCTACACAATACAATGGCACAGCTAATGATCCTAGGGTGGGCTTATGCCCTGTACAATTTTCTTTTACATCAAATAAGAGAAAATGACTTAAATTATTAAATAAAGTGCGGTAATTAACTAACTATAGTAAATAGCCTAAATATTAATTAAAATAATTAAAGATGAAAACTAAGAGTCTCAGACTCGGTCCATTCCTCAAAATTCGGCTAATACCCCAACGTCCGGTCGGACCGGTGCGTTTGCATTTCGCCGGGGCCCACAGACCGGTACGGTCGTCGCCCGAAAATCAGTTTTAAAATTCATTTTCGAAAACCGATTTTGAAATCAAAATAAATATAGTTTTGTAAAAATTTGGGCAGCACTTCCTCTGTTTCGGGACAACCCAAAACTGGGAAATGCGCCACGGAAAACCTGCAAATATTTCCAACCCAAAATAATCCACAGAATATATCCACCAAAATAATCCCAAGCCACAGAAAGTAATTCTCAATCCACCGAACTTCCCGAAATGTCCGGGAATCCCATAATCAACCAATTCACACCAAACCAGCAGGTAAAATACAGGAAAATACGCTAACGTAGCTAATCGAAAATATAACGCAGCTAACCGGATTTCCCGAAGGGAATTCGGGGACCGATTTTCATCACCGACTCTACGGGAAGGGACGAACTACTGTGATTACCAAGAAATTACCAAATTCCGTTGGCGGGGAGCCGCGGGAAAGACTCGAGAATAATCCGAAACAAAGTTCGGCAGCAGGTCGCAGATTCCGGACAGCGGAAGAGGGCTCGCGAGCAGATCCGGCTCGCGGGAAACGGCAGCAGCTCACCGGAAGGGTGCGGCCAAAGGGGATCGGCGCGCGGACAGCGGCTCGGGTGGCCGGAGGAGTCCGCGGGAAGGGGTCAGGGGCGCTGGACATCGCAGCAGGGCAGCGCCTCGCCGGAAAGGTGGGCACGGAGGAGGAGCTCGCGGAAGATCGGAAAACGCTGGCGGGGTCGCGCTGGACGGCGGGGGAGCCGCCGGGAAGATCTCGTCAGGCGGGGTTCTGGCCGCGGGGCGGTGGCGGCGCGGGCGAGCGCGGTCGGGGGCGCTGATGCGCCTCGCCGGAGCGCTGGAGGGCGGCGGACAGCGGGGAACCGCGCGGAGGGGTCCCGGACGGCAGCGGCGGGGGAGCCGCGAAGGAGCGTGCGGAGAGGGGGCGGTCGTCGGCCTCGGGGAGGAGTTTCTCCAAGGAAGGGGAAGAAGTCAGAGAGAGAGAGGGAGAGATCGGTTAGGTTCTGAGAGCTTTGCCAACAGAGAGTGAGAGAGATTAAGAGATTTGTGAGTTGTTGAGTTTTTGTGAGGAAGAGAGTGGTTTTGCTGAATATGTTGGGATATGGGTTCTGTGAGTGACTTGAGGACGTGGGGGTGAGGGATTAATAATGGGGAGTTGGGTGTGTGCGTGTGGGGGTTACTGGAAGGGGAAGAGGAGTGGTGAATGTGTGAGTAAATAGGGAGGAGTTGGAGGAGTTGATGGGTTGGGAGTTACGTGGGAGAAGAGTTGGTGGTGAAAATTAAAAGAGAGGGAGAAGAAAAGGTCTGCTGTTATGTGTGGATGTGAGGAAAGAAGGGGAGTTATAATAGGGAGCGCTGGTCCCTTCGTGGACCAGTTCCAAACTATATTATTATTATTTTTTTTTTTAAGTTATGAACCAAGTCAAAAATAGAGTTAGGAAAAAGAAATTTGGGTTTGAGCTCAGGCTCGAACTCGGGTCTGGGTCAGCAACCAAAAGCCCAATTTTATTATTTAAAAATAGTTTCAGCCCAATAATAATAATATTAATAATTATAACCTTACTAATAATAACAATATTAATACTTATAATTTATTTAACCAAAGTTTTATCAAATTAATTTTCCAAGGACAATCAAGATTAAAATAAAAATGCATTTAAATTAATTATTCTAATTAATCAAGATTACGGGTTTCACACTACATGTACATGTTTTGCACGTATTTTAATTAGAATATTATAAGGTCAGTTGTCGTCTTTCTGTCTTTTTCAGGTTACTATTCATGTGTGTGTGTTTTCTTTTTACAATGCCAAGAGATTCGAAGTACGAATTTTGTTCTTTTTTTATCTATTGTGAGTAGTAATCTTTAGGAAATGGTAAGGACAGAAAACTTTATTACCATTGGAACATGAAAAGTTGTATAGAAAAAAGAAAACTTCATAGCATGCAAACTTTATTGCTTTGACTCTTAAATGACATGCAAGTCTTTATGAAATACTCGAGGGTATTTTAGAAATTCAAAAATTTCACCAACAACTTTTCATAATATTATTATTATTATTATTATTATTATTATTATTATTATTATTATTATTATTATTATTATTATTATTAGCATATGTGCACGTGCCTTGCACGTATTTTAATATTTTTTAATTAGTTTAGGAAGACTCTTTAGGAAGACCAAATGATAGTCTTCCTAATTACTAAGTTGTCTTTATTTAAATTAATGAACTATTTTTAATTAGTATAAGTATGTAAGGGTATTTTCGGAATTCAAAAGTTTCACCATCTAAGTTTTCCTATTATATAGTAGAATAGATTATTATTATTATTATTATTATTATAGGGTATTAACTAATTAAAATAATTAGTCTACCCATAGAATTGGTACAATTCAAAATGTTAAGAAAACACATAAACCAAGAGATTAGAATTCTAGAAGTAACTTTATAGAGAATATTCTAAATGTATTTTAATTCTAAAGGTACTGTTTTGATACTGAAATTAGGGTTACAAAATTGAGGTGTTAAAAGGTTTTTTTTAGGGGCACCACCACATTTACTAGGGGGCAACCCTTACTCAGGGGGCAGCCCATTTGGTGGAGATTTTACTAGGGGCAGCCCAAATTTTACTAGGGGGCAGCCCAACCCCCCAAACTCACATTTCCTTCCCATTTCATCATTTCCTCTCTCTCTCTTCTCCAAAAGAAAAAGAAGAAGAGCTCTCTCTCCCTCTCCCTAAACCCTAGAAAATTCTCCTCCACCACTCTAATCCTAATTCCTCCACCAAATTTCTTTCAAGAACACTCCCACATTCGACGATGGCACTGTTAGTACTTATTGACTGGAAATATGTAGTATGATTGTCTGATTGTCTGAAGTTGGGTATTTTGGATGTTGATATTTTTGGGTGTCGAACATGTTGTTGGATCCTTGTGTTGAAATATTTTTGGATGTTGATATTTTTGGGTGTCGAACATGTTGTTGGATACTTGTGTTGAAATACTTGTGTTGGTTATGTATTGGATACTTGTGTTGAAATACTTCTGTTGGATATGCCACCCCCCTGGCACAGAGAGTTTCAATTAGGACTGCCACCCCCTGACAGTTCTATACAAAAGGAGGACTGCCAGGGTGCTGGCAGTCCTAATTGAAACTTGCTGTTACAGCAAGTTTTAATTAGGACTGCCAGCACTCTGGCAGTCCTTCATAAGCGTAAGACTGCCAGGGGGGTGGCAGTCCTATTTGTGAGTCATTGAATTAATATTTGTTTGCGATTCTAAAATTTCGACAAAACTGCTAAAACGGGGGTCCAAACATCATTTTTTTGCGATTCTAAAATTCCGGAAGGCCGTCTAATGGTGATGCGGTTACTTTCAGCCTCCTCGAAGATACACTCCTTTTGCGACAAATGGGACCTCGTTTCGACCTCCCAGTCAAAAGTTATGGCCCTCCAAAGTTTCAACTGACCATAAAATGCAGAAGAATGACCATTCTCCGTGTAAATTAACACGAAGAATGGCATTCTCCGTGTTTTTAACACGGAGAATGGACATTCTCCGTTTAATTTATACGGAGAATGGTCTTTCCAGTGTTAAAATACAGGAGAATGACCATTCTCCGTCTTAACTTACACGGAGAATGGCCATTCTCCGTCTTAACTTACACGGAGAATGGCCATTCTCCGTGTTTCTAACACGGAGAATGGCCATTCTCCGTGTTAATTTACACGGAGAATTCCATTCTCCGTGTTAGAAACACGGAAAATGCCATTCTCCGTGTTAATTTACACGGAGAATGGCCATTTATATAACAACAAGTTTCAATTAGGACTGCCAGCACCCTGGCAGTCCTAATTCAATGTAGGACTGCCAGAGGGTGGCAGTCCTAATTCACAGAACAATTCATCTAGGACTGCCACACCCAGGGCAGTCCTTCATATGTGTTGGACTGCCCTGTGTGTGGCAGTCCTAGATGAAATGTTTTGTGATCAAATTACAGAACATTTCATCTAGGACTGTCACACACAGGGCAGTCCTTCACATGTGAAGGACTGCCCTGTGTGTGGCAGTCCTAGATGAAATGTTCTGTGATCAAATCACAGAACATTTTAGCAAGGACTGCCACACACAGGGCAGTTCAACACATGTGAAGGACTGTCCTGGGTGTGGCAGTCCTAGATGAATTGTTCTGTGATCAGATCACAAAACATTTTAGCAAGGACTGCCACACACAGGGCAGTCCAACACATGTGAAGGACTGCCCTGGGTGTGGCAGTCCTAGAAAAGACAACACCTGGATAAAAGTAACACACATGTATGACACACATGTATAACACCCAAAACACACAAAACACACATGTATAACACCCAGATAAAAGACATATAACACATGGATAAAAGTAAGAAACATATATTGGACTTCATATTTCATAGTGTAATGTATACAAAAGTGGTACTCTATAACCAAAATGCCAAAAAGTATACAAACATGGTCCTCCATATAACACATTGATACTCAGTCGATTTCGACGTCACAGTGGTCTGCATGTAAGTCTCTTGTCTCCTCAAACTTCAACAACTTCTCGACACCATTGTACCGCATCGTCGTTTGATTGAAACGAAAGATCGGTCCAAAATAAATGTCCTACATCGATTGCAATTGGAGCATGTACCGCAACCTCGAAAGATCGCAAGTCCTACAATAGAAGTTAAAAGTCAAAACTAAACAACTACATAAAGCGTATTATTATTTATAGAGGAGTCTGTACTTGGTCACAAGTTGAGATTTGGAAGGAACATGCTTGATTACTAGGTGTTCTCTTTGATGTTTTACATATTCTCTGTTGTTTGTCACACATTTATCCTCTTGTCTTAATTGAAATTTTCATATTTCCTTATCATATTTCCTTGGACACAGAGGACTGCCACAAATGTGACAGTCCTTCATATTTATAGGATTGCCACAAATGTGGCAGTCCTTCACATATATAGGACTGCCACATCTCTGGCAGTCCTATATATGTGAGGGACTGCCGCATTTGTGGCAGTCCTCTGTGTCAAAGTCCAATTTTTGACCCGAAGTAAAGTTCAAGTGTAGTTACCACGAGGGTTTTCGATGCGTCAAAGTGTTCTTCGGAAGTTGTGGGAGGAGAGTATCCAGCATTTAATGGTCCGGGTTGTTCCATTTTCTATTTTTTTCTACATTAAACACAAAATTCAACTTTTATATGTAAAATTTAGGTTAAAACTTAAAATATTACACAAAAATAAATTCGACGACTTACAAATTAATGGGAGAAGTGATTGACACTGTATTCTACCAAAAATTTTAGGTTGGGGGACAATTTCACCTAGCTAGGGTTAATTATAGGTTTATATGAGGAGGAGAAAAAAAGAGTGGAGGAAGAGAAGTAGTAGAGGGAGGAATAAAGAGAGATGAAATCTAAAATCAAGTTGGCTTATATAGTGTTTTTTGGGCTGCCCTCTAGTAAAAAAATCCAATGGCAAACTTGTAATTTTTTCAAAAAAAATTTGGGTTGCCCCTTAGTAAATGTGGAGGTTCCCCTAAAAAAAACCGTGTTAAAAATACTGTAGTTAGGGGTAGGTAATTAACTTTTCCTCTCACTCATAATTGAACCATAATTATATCCAAAATTCAAATGTATCAATAAGGATTTTTTTACTCCACCGATTGGACGTGTTCGAACTTTGGTGTCATGAACTCGAGATTAGTAGTTAGCTTAGCTGTGTTCGGAGTTTGGTATTATCGATTGGCTAGTGATAAGACCTATTGTCTTGTATGCACATAATAGAATCCATAGCCACCACTTAAAAATTATAGGTAAACAATTGTTTCAAAATTTATTGATATGTCTTGAAACAAACAAATTTTTTTAAAAGTTATTATTTTCTATAGTCTTTATAAAATATTTTCTTCCAAAATTTGTTTATATAATTATAAAAGCATATTTTCAAGACTATCATATGCATGTTCATAACTACCATTAATTTCAGTTAATGTGATTATTCGAACTTTTCAAACTCTAAATATTTAATATGTATTCGATGATCTCTATACATATCTATGCTACTATATAATAATAATAAAAAAATGAGACTTCACCGTGAATTTTTTCTAAGACGTCCTTATAGATATTTATTAATTAAAATTGTTCATTAAATTTAACATGGTTAGTTAGATAATTAAGTATAGAAAAAAAAATGTGTTGTTGTTTCTCTTCCCAAGTAGCAAAAAATTAAAGCGCTTCGCTCTTTTCAAGTAGCAAAATATTTTAAATATTATTATTTGTTCTTTCCAAGTAGTATAAATATTTGCAACGCACATGCAGTGGCGTAGCCACATGTAGCCAAGGGGGCGCGGCTGCGCGCCCTCAAATTTTGAGTTTTTGTTTATATTTTTTTTGTGAAGTAGTATATATATAATTTTATTATTGGCATAGAAAAAACTATCATGATGTTACAACAACATTGCAATGTCAGATCGGTGAAATAATATATTTGAGGAACAACAGAACATCAACTAATCATAGCAATATACTTTCAAGAACATGTCTATGAACAAAATGCTAAAGTCTACGAAAGTTTCTAAATATGTTGGTTTTTTTTTAAGATTTACCTTAGTAGCACATAGAACAAAAAGAAAATTAGTAAAGTAGTATATACATCACTAAAAAAATGATGTTCATAAGATATATTTCAATATTGACAACACCCAACAATTTATCACCATCTTTTATATATATAATGGTTTTTTTTATCACACTTTTATATATATAATGTGAATGTCTCCTAACTCACTTACAAAGAAAAAGATGTCATTGGGAATGACAAATTATTCAAAATTGTCCAATAGAGACCTTTTTTTTTCTTTTTCTTTTTTTTTGGGAGGGGGGGACGTTCGGTGTTTTAAAATGGGGACATGGATGGGGATGTGGGCACGTACACATTACACGCGTCGAACCGGGTAGCCCGGCAGCGACGACACGCACGTGTGGCCCACATGATTAGTTCACAACAACTCACAAGAGAGCAAGTGATAGTGTAACACCCAATTTTCTAAATGAGGGTAATTTTGAAATTTTATGATTTTAATTATTATTTATGATATTTAAATCGTAATATGAATTTTGGTAATTTTTAATTATTTTTAAAACTATTTAAAAACCATGACTTGTGATTTTGATGTGCTACTAGTGAAACCCTAGAGACAGTCTGACCTAGAGCCTAACCATGTGATTGGGATATTTATTTATCATTTTTAGCCTAGGGGTAATTTGGTCATTTTGACTTATAGGAATTATTTGATTAATTATTGGATTGATGGTTGTTAATTTTGACTTTTACTAGTTGCGACTTAAGAGACTAACCAAGATGTTGACTCTAGCTATGGTGACTTGAATAGCATGGTGGGACCCTAGTTTAACTTAAGTCAACCCAAGTTAAGTCATTTAGAATCAAGTTTCATATAGGAGAATAAATGATTAGGTTCATGGACTTTTGACTGAAGGAGTTATTTTCTTTACCATTGAAACTTGGCCCAAGCCCATTAGTCATAACCCTAACCCTAATTTTATCCTTTATTGGCCAGCCACATAGGGATCCCCCCACTATAGAAACTCTCTTCCTATTGTTCTTGTCTCTTTTGTATCAAATCAACTTTTGGAAAGGAAAAGCATTTGTCTATCTTCCCAAATTCATAACTAATTCGTTTTAATTCCTTTTTGACTTTAATTTCTTACATTAGAGTCTAATCCTACTCTATTTTCTGTTCATGAAGAGAAATCTCAGTTTTGGGACAATTTGGAGATTTGGGCTAGCAAGGAGAATTATTCTATTTGGGGATTTTCCTTGTCATTGACACACTATAGGTAAACCCTCTAAATTATGTTTTAATTCTGATTTTTTTCCATGGGTATGTAGATCTAGGTGTCCCCTAGCTGTCCCTCAAGTTTGGTAGGAAACCATGTCCATTTCGTGTCCGTATCGAACACGTATCAATGTGTCTATGTATGTGTTTGTTGAAATGCCACAAAGAAATTTTTATTCATATTTTTGAAAACTAATTTTACACAAATGTAGATCTATATATGTGTTTTCATTTTCCCTAGGACTGAACACGAATTCGTGTCGTATTCGTGTTGAAAACGGCCGTGGACACGCTGCACGAGACACTGCATGAGGCTCGTAGTGTCCCTTGCTTCTCGGGCACTGTAGCGGACACGATACAACACGTTTTGACACGAAATTTGGTGGACACCTAGGCCACGTGCTTGATACTACACTGACAAAATTTCATAGGATATTATCGAATAGATTGGGAGAAATCCCACATGTACTGAATTACATTGTCACGCACACGCGCGAATAGTGGCTTCTGACACGGCCCTCATGTTGCGTGCAGACACAACGTGGACACGAATCAGGGTGTCGACCCTCTAACCTTATATTCCCCCTAACCCTAGACACGAGCACGTGGCCTCTCGAGCTCTGTGTCAAGTCCAGATCGACTCGACACGCAAGCACGAGACAACCCTTCACTGTTTCCTGATACATTAGGTTTTATCATTTTGGACACTTCGTGTCCACTTGTGTGGACACGAATGCATCCCCCCATGATACGTCTACATGTGAGAGACACTCAGCACACACTGTTTTGGGTTTTTATCAAGTTTTGAGTTTCGAAATTGGGATTTCAGGGGTGTACAGGAGTTTTTACTGATATTGTGTATTAATTGGGGTTTTAATCTATTTTAACTGAATTTAAATGGTTTAAATACAAATTGTAATTATTATAAATACATTGATAGATGTGTAGATAACTGGAAATTTGAATGGAATGTGTTGTATTCGAAATTCATTAGATGCATGACTGAACAGTAGTGTAACTGAGAAAATCTCCCAAATTCAAACCTGAAAACCATTTTAACCTGAGAATGGGTTAGAGCATAAACCTGAGATTTGTAATGAACCTAATATTGTAATTCACTATTGCACTGATTTTCTCTATACACACTCACCCTTACACTAAAACTGAACCCACACACACAGGTAAATAGGAACAGGAAACACCTTATGCTACACACACACTGTTGTACATATTACACACACACACACATGTGTACATTGACCTAAGAACACCCTACAATGTCCAGCTAGCCACACAAATACCCTGTCCACTGCATACACACACATGTTCACAAGACCCTAAAAACTGAAAACTGCTTACTGATTTTCACACACACACATGCATATGCCTTAGCTGATACACTAATTTCTGAAATCACATACACATTGAATCCTAAAATTCTATACACACACATCACTGTTAACACACTTCACTCATACACACACATATGTACAAGACTAAGACCCTATGGGGACTGCCACACAAATTTGAGAACACCTCTCACATTGCCACACTCCCTCACACCTTGACACCCACATGCACTCTATAACCTGTGATGAAAATCTGAACATTTATTCTGTTTTCCTTAGTTGGTTCCCTCATGTCAATTTCTGAGCTTATATAGGTAATGTTGGTGAATGATGAGATGTTAGCTAACATGTAAACTGGGTTACATTGACTGAAAACTGAGTAGGGATTTTGTAAAAACCTGAGAATGAGAATGTACATGCATTATATAGATAACTGAGAATAGTTAGGTTTTGTATTGGTTGGATTGGCATTGGGTTCTGTGATGTTAGTTGCATTAGGTTTTCATTGGCTAAGTCTGAACTTACACTGCATATTAAGATACCTACCTTGCATTCATTCATGAACTCACCAATTTTATTAACCCCTTTTGATGTAAACCAACTTGACTGAAACCTCATATACAATGTAAACCTACATGCACCTTCCTGAACACATTGATGCATGATACAAAAACTTATGACACTTGGGCACATAGTGTATACACTAAACCCCCTCCCTTAACAGAACACTGAATTGCCTTAACCCTACACACTATGACACACACTCTTAGCCCCTTCTCTACCTCTCTATGCATTATGAATGTTAATGAATCTAAATATATATATATATATATATATATATATATATATATATATATATATATATATATAATGTATATATAATGCTACATTGAGATGTATATGTATATATATGAATGCAATGATAAATAATAGATGTAGGCATGAGTGTTTATATGCAATGTGTTGTATATATGTATATTGCTAATTAAGTTATAGGCTATGCCAATTGAGATGTATATATATATATATATATATATATATATATATATATATATTTATATATATATATATATATTTATATATATATGCCTTGGGTGATGTTGGTGCCTTGCTTGTGTCTAGCCTTGAGTACTAGTCTAGGCTTGGTTAGGCTTGGTAAGACTTGATTGGACTAGGAATGACTTAGTTGACCTAGTTTGACAAGTATAGTTGACTAGAGTTGACCAAGTATTGACTTTAGTCTAGTTTGACCTAGACAGCATGCAGATGCATTGTACATTTTATTTATCATCCCCTGTATACATCTTGACTTGTGTTGCTCGAAATAGGAGTCAGATACCTCATCTTGGATAGTATATTCTCACAGATATTCATATCGCAGGCGAGTACATTCTCTGATTATTTCATAACTTGCTTAGGATTATATTCCTGCTCTAGATTACCTTATTTGATGTTGTCACGATATTATCACGGATTAGTACTATATGGATCCCTACATTGAGATATTATCCCCCTCGGGAGCATCGGATACTTCATGTCATGTGTTTCATGTACATCATGTATTCTTCGCTCTCATGTTATTCATGTATACTCATGTGTTTCATGTACGTTCATGTACGCTCATGTACTCTCATGTGCTCTCATATACGGCCATGTTTCTCATGTGCTTCATGTGTAACCTATACTTCATGTGTACCCCTTTATGTGCCTTCATGTGGAATTCATGTGCACTCAGTTCTGAGCCCTCATGTATACTTTATGTGCACCCATCTATGGGCTTTCATGTAAAAATTATGTACGTAACATAACTTGTCTGGATCCTTGTGTATTGATTGGGGTATGGAGGAGTATAAATAGTCATGTGAACAATTCTAAAGTAGTATAACCATGTGAGCCTCTTTAGTATATTCATGTACAAATCCAGTCGTTCACATGTCGACTTTGTACTTTACATCACTAGTCACTGATAGTTCTTTACTTATAGTAGATATTTCCATTACAGTTCTCTCTTTTACATCATGTACATTCTTTCAGTTTTTATGTATCGTACTCTTTTGTATGTCTATATTTCCTAACCTGCTATGATCTGTGTGAGATGTATTGTGCTCGCTCCTATCCTGACTGGACCTGTTGAAAATATTATAAAGGATGATGAGGAACCCTGCACCCCTTACTATGGAGCTTGCCTAGATGACACTCACGACCTGGACCCTTGGAAGGTTCAGGCAGCTGCTAAGGATGATACCCATGCATAGTATAGATAGTCTAGACTGTTCTTTCTTTTTATGTTAGTTGTTGTCTTTGATTTCAGAGTTGTACTATTATGGAGATGTTGAGACTTGAGTTTGTTGACTTTGATTTATTTCACTTCTGTTTGTACCTCAGTTTTGAGGATTTCCTTATCTATTCCATCGTGCTATATTCTATCTCTAGATTGTGATTGAGTTGTACCTTTTGTGACTTAGACTTCAGTTGGAGAGTATTTATATTGTGTTAGTTATGTTCATGACCTAGAACAACGTTCTACTGCCGACATTGCGACGTAGGCTGGGCACTGTTACGTACTCGTACCCTCACAGTGGGTATGGGTCATGACACATTTTTAGTGGTGGCCCATGCAGGTCGAGTTTGTGTAGTGGTATTCGAACTAGAGTATCACTACAGCCTGCAGTAGGATTAGGATTATTCTTGAGGTACTCAATCACATTAGGAAAAAACTCTTAACTGAATTCCTGCCATCTAAATTCTTGTTGAAGATTGCTTCCTTGAAATAACTGTCCTCCCTTGAATTATCATTTCTATCTCAGTATTGATTCCTTGTTTGATCTGTCTCTAGGATGGTGATTGAGACACGATCGCATCGCTCTAGCCCAGCAGACGCTGGTGAGAGGTCTGCCACCCCTCGCCCGATTGTGGATGCTGGGACCACAACACCTCCTGTTTCTGCTCATATAGTAGCGTCTGTAGCTTTTGGAAGTGCACCTCCACCTGTCCATAGGTCCTCCCCCGTCATTCCGGATATGTTCCAACAACAGCTACCTTCAAGGACAGTAGATGCGGATCAGATGTTTACCCTTTTCCAGCGATTCCTGGAGACTCAGCAACAGATGCATCAGAGCCAGTCTGCTAATTTTTGACAGAGCATACATGATACCCACCAGTTGGTCAGGACGACTGTTTGCCATAAAAATCAAAGACAGGTATTACAGAACACTAAAATTGATTACAAACTCGCTTGTACAAAGGAAAGCCTAGAAAGAAATCCTAGGAAACAATCTAAGTATAATTGTTTAGTTTTGATTCTGGAGGGTGACGGTGGAGGCTCGGGAAAGTGATATCAACTCTGCCTTACTCCGTGGACTATCTGATGCAGTCTCTAGCTCGTAAAGAAATTGCTTTTCTCCTGAAGGTTGCCAGCCTTTTGTAGGAGTGTGGCACCCTGCTATTTATAATAGGATATATTTTGAGCCGCATAGACGGCTTGCGGCCATGTGGCTGATTAGCACGCGAAGACCCGCTCTTTGGCTGCCATCTATCGATTTGTTAGGATTTTGTTGCAGCAAATCTGGGTAGTTAAGGACTTGGTCAAATTGCCACGTGTCCTGTTGCGTATAGTTTTCTCAGTCTTCAATCATGTGGGGTCGCATGAGACTCATGTGGCTTGGATCATAGTTTCTCTTGGCTGCATGAAGTTTGGAGACTTTTGGGGCCGCATAAGTCTGAGTCGCATAAGGTTTATGCGCCTTAGATGACACTCTTCTGGCCGCATGGAGGCGTACGAACCCTGCTTTTGGACGACGTCTCACGTCTTATCTTTCTTGTCGAAGTGTCAGAACTGTCATATTTTGCCAGGACTTGTCAGCTTTATCAGTCGAACTGCTCCTCTTGGACGTATATCTTCATTCTACAGCTGTTTGTCGACGAGCCGCATATGTCTTTTGAACAGTCATGCGACTTTCCTTCATGCGGACCTGTTTGGCCCAAAGTACCTTATGCGACAATTTGTAATCCCCATGAATCCTATATTTTTTATGCTTCTACAAGACCCCCTTCAAAGTTTTTAAATTATAAATTTGGAATACTTTGAATAAGAAGCATGAAAATATGTCAAGCCATAGGGAGTCTTTAAGTTTTGCAGGAAGTTTTCTGAACCGCAGAGAGATCTTGAGTCGCAGGAAAAATCCTGCACCGCAGAATGAATCTTGAGTCGCAGGGACATATTGAGCCGTAGGGAGATTCCATCAGCTTGCCAACTGTCATTGCTGCATTTAATTTTCCTGATTCGGTTGTGGATCCATTTTCGAGATGAAGCCGACGGTTACTGGGGATAAAGTCCCCAAACGTCATCATTATCTTTAATGATCTCGAAAACCAAAGAGACGCTCGACGGTTATTAGGGATAAAGTCCCCAAACGTCGTCCCTATCCTTAATGATTTCGAGAATAGAAGAGTCTCTTTTCAGCAACTCTATAAATAGGAGTCATTCAGAGAGAGAGTTTCCTCTTTCACCTTCTCCTCATTCGACTTCGTCATACTTTCTGCTATGGCTCCAAAAGCTTCTAAGTCGATTGGTGCGGCGACCAAAGGGAAGAGACTTGCTTCTCCGTCGAGAGCGGCATACACTCCTTCCATTCGTTCCGACGTGCAACATTCTCTCAAGAGTAAGGATGGTGAGCAGACGATGACTGAAATTTCAAATGGCCATAGCACATATTTTCATACGCGGGTCTGTCATATACTGCCTCTGCTATAAGCCTGGTCGATGTATGCCCTATCTCGTCTGGACCACATGTGTTCTGTACGATAGGGCCGCATAAATACTGTATGGCTGGGCCGCATGATTATCTCGTGGCTGATCCGCACGAGTATCGGGCCGCATGAGTTTTTTTATGAATGAGCCGCATTGAGCCGCATGATAATGACTGAACCGTATAAATGCTGCTTGAGTACTTTATGACTTTGGGGCTGCATGTTTTGGCTGGGCCGCATAACTGGCTAGGCCGCACAGAGTCTTTTGTTGTTATATGACCATCTTCTTTACTTTTGATTTTTTTTGTAGTATTCGTGTCGAAGGCTGAGACCATTGCGAAGGAGGAGGTGCTGCCCCCTTCCATTAAACAAGAGTCATCGTTTGTTAGAATTGAGGCGAAAGAAGAGCTAGCGTCCATCGGGGAGGGGATTGCTCTCAAGAAGGAGCCCAAGTCTGAGGGCAGTAGTATTGGAAGTTCTGACCCTCCTGCACCCGCCGAAGACTCTGGTCAAATAGATCTTTCGTATGCGAGATGGCTAAAGGAATGGTATATGCCTCAGCACGACTATGATCCTTGACTGTAGGGATCCGTGGGTTACCATCGTATCCGCCTTTGTGCTTCCATCTGTCTATAGCTGTAGCTTTCTTTTTGCTTCTTTTGCAATCCTTTACTGGAGGTGCAGTCCTGTGAATGTAATTGATTTTGAATAAACTGGTATGCTCACCCCATTTCATTTGTGGCATTTTGTGGTGCTTGTACTAGAGGGCCTAATACAGCATTTGTATTTAATAAAGGACATCCCACTGGGGGATTTTTGTGAACTTATTGCCCTTTTGTGCATCTAGAAATGCGAGCAAATAGATTTGAATGATATTTTGTGGATCTACTACTCTTTGGTACACCGATGGTGTGAGTAATAGATTGGGATAACTTTTGTGGACTTATTACCATTTTTATGTACTGGCGATGCGAGTACTGATAATAAGTGGAGAGGAAACCAACATATTTACTCAGAGGTAATGAGAACGTGGTAAATATGGGTCAAAACATAGCCTTCCTACTCAGAGGTAATAAGGACATGGTAGGAGTAGGCATAATAGGGGTACACAGAACAACTCAGAGGTGCTATTAACGTGGAAGTTCTATGCACTGGGTGATTTATTTGTGATGGACGGGAAAACAACTCAGAGGTAATATAGACATGGTTGTTTTTCCCCGTTGGAGAATTTTGTGGACCTATTACCCCTTTTGTGCACTGACAGTGCGAGTAATATATTAGGATAAGCTTTATGGACCTATTATCCTTCTGCGTACTAGTGGTGCGGGTAATAGATTTTGAGACAAACTCTTGGCGGAGAGGAGTTATAACCATGAAGTTCATAGATATGACCAAGAGATGAGATATGAATTCACTCGAAGTGGTCAGAGAGTAAGTTCAGTGGTACCTGAGGGTACGTAACTCAACAATCTGGAAGATTTGAAGTCAGAGTGTAAGTTCAGCGATACCAGAGGGTATATAACTCACAATCTGAGAGATAGTTGGAAGGTGTCGTTTAGACATAGTATTTCTTGAGAAACTTGCCGTTGATGGGCATCATGAGAAAGTCTCTATTTTGTTTTGCGAGACGATACGTATCGTTGGAGAATACGGTCTCGATGACGAACGGACCCTCCCACTTAGGTTGGAATTTGCCGGGAGTCTCGTGAGTCATGACCATTGGTCTGCGAATGGCCAAGACAAGATTGCCAACTTAGAATATTCTCTGTTTGACTTTCTTGTTGAAAGCCCACGAGATGCGCGCTTGGTAGAGCTCTATGCTTTGTTGAGCTTGTAAACGCTTCTCATCTAATGCTTCTAATTCTTGTAGCCGTCGACGGTTGTTATCGTCCGCCGTTAACCGGTAGGTGAGGGCCACTCGAAGTGAGGGGATCTGAGTTTCCAATGGGAGGACTGCCTCGCTCCCGTAAACCAAGGAGAACGGTGTATTTCCTGTAGCCGTCCGAATTATCGTCCGATACGCCCATAAGCACTCACTAAGCTTTTTATTCCAGTCGCGCTTGTTTGCAGACACGAACTTTTTGAGGAGCTTGATTATGGTTTTGCTGAATGCTTCAGCCAGGCCATTGGCCGAAGGGTTATATGCTGTCGAGGCTATGTTCTGAATTCAATTCTTATCATAAAATTGATAGAAAGCATGGCTTACGAACTGCGGACCATTGTCGTGGATAATCTACCGGGATAATCCGAAACGGTAGATGACGTGATATTTTATGAAACTAATCACGTTCGATGTCTTGACCTCTACCAACAGAACAACTTTCGTCCATTTGGAGAAGTAATCGGTGATTGCAAGTATGAACCAATGCCCTCTAGACGACAGCGGGGTGATTGGCCCAATGATGTCCATTCCCCATGTTTCGAATTGCCAAAAGGCCACTTTCGGGTGCAAGAATTCAGATGTCAGATGTATGAAATCTGCATGGATCTGGCAAGCCTTGCACTTCTTTGCATAGTCAACTGCATCTGCGACCATTGTGGGCCAGTAATAACCCATACGGCAAAGACGATATTGTAATTTCGGGCCAGGTTGGTGAGCCCCACAAGTACCATCATGAGCTTTACGTAGGGCTTCTTTGGCTTCTGCATTTGACAGACATCTTAGTAGTAGCCCATCGTAGGATCGTCGATATAGCATTTTCGTCTCCGTATCGTAGAAGAATCTGAGGGAGCGTCTTCTGATTGAAGTAGCTTCCTTCATATTCTCTGGCAGGATTCCATGGACCGCAAAGTCGATGAGCGGGCGTCTCCAGTCTTGTATGTCGTTGGTTATCTGGGCGGAGTAACTCATATCCAGTTGAAAATTATTCCTGGGGCAGACCAGTTCATGGCCTATTATGTCGACTAGATGGTGAGTGTTATTTGGGAATGCCAAGGAAGCGGCGATACCGGCCAGGGCATCGGCTTCGATATTTCGAAGCCTAGGAACGTACTCTATGAAGAACCCCTCCAAGGTTGTAATGATGGCAATTGCTGTCTGATAATAGAGAATCAGGTCCTCATTGCGAACCTCGTATGAACCTCGGATCTGGTTAATAACCAACTGTGAGTCACCATAAGCTTCCAGGTATCTGACCTCTACTTCTTTTACGAGTTGGAGCCTAATGACTAGAGCATTGTATTCGACTACGTTGTTCGAACAGGGTTCTGTAAGAGAACACGCCCGATTGACTACTAGTCCGGAGGGAGAAATTAATACCACCCCGACTCCAGCGACGATATCACCTTGTGGCCCCGTTCTTGAAGCACCGTCGAAGAACATTCACCAAATGGCGTCGTGCGAAGTCATGTTCGAGGCGACGACTTCATCAGGAATTTCTTTATAAATTTTGGCTGTTTTTGAGCCTGGGTGGGCTGCTAAGAAGTCAGCCAGGGCTTGACCTTTGATAGCCTTCTGCGGAACAAAGACCATGTCGTATGGGGATAACAGTATCGCCCAGGTGGCTAGACGAGAGCTGAGTGCGCCTGGCTTGGTCATGAGAACCCTGAGGGAATTAACTCATGAAACAACATGGATGGTCTGCCCTGTCACAAAGTGTCGTATTTTCTGAATGGCGAACACTAGGGTAAGGCATTCCTTCTCTACGGCAGTGTATCTATGTTTCAGTCCTACCATCATCCGACTGAGATAGTAAATGGCTTGTTCATGTCCTGCGTCATTATTTTGTGCTAGCAGAGCACCGAGGGAGTGTTCCATCACCCGTACATAAAGCAGGAAGGGCTTTCCGGCGACCGGGGCTACCAGAACTGGCAGATTCATCAGGTACTCCTTAATATCATCAAAGGCACACTGACATTCCTCGTTCCATACAAAAGAGACACCTTTTCTCATGAGTTGAGTGAAGGGTTGGCATCGCCCTGAGAGGTTAGATATAAACCTCATGATATAGATTAGTCTTCCCTAAAGGTCGCGGAGTTCGCGGAGGTTCTTTGGTAGATTCATCTTCAGGATTGCTTTTGTTTTGTCAGGATCTATGTGAATGCCCTGGGAAGTAATGACAAAGCCCAAGAACTTTCCGCTGGACACCCACAGAAAAGACTTAGTGGGATTCATCTTCAGGTTGTGTGCCCGCATGAGGTCGAACACTGTTCTCAAATTATGTAAATGATCATTTTTGGTGCGGCTCTTGACGACGATGTCGTCTGCGTAACACTCCACCGTCTTGCGTAAATGATCTCTGAAGATGACACTCATAGCCCGTTGATATGTAGCATCGGTGTTCTTCAGGCCAAAGGGCATGACCGTATAACAATATATGCCGATCGGCATTCGGAACGATGTATGCTTCTCATCATCAGGAGCCATCTTGATTTGATTGTATCCTGAAAAGCCATCCATAAAGGACGTGTGCTCGAAGCCACATATATTATCGATCATTATATCGGTGATCGGAAGTGGGAATTCATCCTTAGGACATGCCGTATTCAGATTGCAGAAATCGATACAGATTCAAATTTTCCCGTTCTTCTTGATGACTGGCACTACGTTGGCTACTTAGTCTGGGTGCTGCTCTTCACGGATAAAACTGCTAGCTATAAGCTTGTTCACTTCTGCTTCAATAGAATTCATGATGTCTGGACGAGATCGCTGTTGCTGTTGCTTGACTGGTTTTGTATCCGGATAAATATTGAGCTTATGGAGTACAATCTCGGGGTTTAGCCCTGACATGTCTTCATAGCTCCAGGCGAAGACGTCGATGTATTCTTTGACGAGTTGTAACAACAACTCCCGCTCGTCGTCGGTCAGATTTTTACTGACGAAGATTGGCTTTGGAGAGGATTCATCGCCAAGGTTAACTTGTATAACCTCATTGTCAGTGGGAGGATCACGAAGTTCAAAGCGTTTCTTCCATTGTGTATCTAGTTGCTGGACCCCCGGCTCCAACTCAAGTGGTTCAATTAGGTCTTCGTCTTCTTCTTCGATATCAGCGGATTTCATATTGGCAGATAATGTCTGTCTGAATATATCTCCAATACTGTTATCGGAGTCGTAAATGGGTGACTCGGATGAATGGGAGTGCCACTCGCAATCTTCGTCAGAACTTTCGGGCGTTGTCGGTGGAGTAACATACCCGAGGCTGCATCTGGATTTGTGATAATGATCCTGAGGCTTTCCTGTCGGTGTCGGCGGCTGTAGAGGCAATCGTCGACTACTGCCATAATTTAGACCCGGGGTAGCCTCCATGTCATACCCCTGCTTTTGCATGAAGTACTTGGCTTGAGGACCATACAAGTAAAGCGGTAATCTTCCAGTGTCGGGTCCGAGGCCGGACTCTTGTGGCATGAAAGATTGAGGACCTTCTTTTCGGCCAAAGATGATTGTGTGATCCCACCCTCTTCTGTCTGGGACAGGGAAGTAAGCGCCCTTTATGGAACAAGTCGATTTAGGGTATGGACGGTTGTCACCTGTGTGTGCAGGCTAACGTCTAGACAGTCCCGTACGGCAAACGTTAGACCAGGCTTATCATACTCAGAGTAGTCTAACGACAGCCTCTTATTGATGAAATAAGGAATTTTATCGACAGGGAATACATCATCAGGAGAGGGGCTATCCACCTGTGTAACAACATATTTGGTGAGTTCTTCGTCCTCCTTGGCTACCCCATGCGAGCTTAGAGATCGGGATGCTGTCTTGGGCAGCCTGACCACCAGGGGTTCTGCTTGAGGAATTGATTTGCCTGAGAGTGTTGGATTGACACTTGGCTGCTGGCTCATCTTGGGAAGACGGATGACAATGGGCTCAGCAAGGGACTTTGTGTCTTCTGGTCGCCTTGGAGTAGATTTTGGTAATCGGATTACCATCGGTGTTGCAGAGGACCTTGTATCATCCTGTTGCCTTTGATTGGATGTCGGCAGTCGGATCACCATTGGCCCTACGAGAGGTTTTGGCTCCTGACTGGATCTCGGGATACGGATGACCATTGGTTCCAACTGCGTAGGTGAGGCAGGAGAACTGAGCACCTCTTTGTGCAAGGTTGCGACGAGGGGTGCGACCTTGCCCGGTTTACGAGCCTGGAGATGGATTCTCAAGGGTTCTTCTGGCCATGTGATGGCTTCCAGCTCGTCCGTTATATGTTTCCTGGATTCGTCATATAGACAAGCCTCCGAAGAGTAATAAGATTCAACCCCTTTGAAGGGATCAATGTCAGCGAATTCGGTTTTCACGAAACTGTGCTTACTGACATATTTGAAACACTGGTGAAGGGTGGATGGCACGATCATATAGTCATGTATCCACGGACGTCCCAGGAGGATGTTGTAGGAGGTGTCTGCATCTATGACGTAGCAGGTAACTTCCGTCTTTAGGTCACCAATCTGGCACTTCAACCGGATCTTCCCTATAGGATAGCTTCTCCCTGAGTTAAAACCGTTAATGGCAGTGTTGGTTGCTGCTAGCCGATGCATAGGAATGCCAAGAAGTTGGAGTAGGCTTTTCGGGATAATGCTTATTGACGAGCTAGGGTCGATATACATCCGATCCACCTTGATGTTGCCTATGTATCCAGTGTAGTATAGGGGGCGATCATGCAAATTGGACTTGATCAACATGTCCTGAGGAGTAAATATGATATTGGGCATTGCATCTGTACTATCATCGCCCTGTAGATCTGCTGGCGGGTCTTCCCCTAGAGGCTTGACCTGAGCTAAGTAGGCATCAACATTCTGGAGTGCTTCATTTAATGCGGCACGAAGATCCTTGGAGAGCCTTAGGAGCTCTTACAGCGACAACTTTGCTGGCACATTAGCCAATTGTGTTAATATGTCAAAGTTGTAAGGTCTCTCCAATCCCTGAGGTAACTCATTGCGGAGTGGCCTATCGAAGCGGGTTTCCTTTGTCTTGGACTTGTCCGCCAGTAGAGGCTGAGATGGCCTTGGAATATCAGAGGGAGGCAACGTTGCCGGTTGAGGATCTTCGATTGGACTATCCTGTCCGGGCTGGACTTGTGCTCCAGACCGGGTAACAACATCTGCAGCTTTTTCAGCTTCGGCTGAAATTGTGTGGCAGGATCTAGACTTCCTGTCCTTTTTTTTGTTGGTAGGGGATGACACCCCCTGGGTAACTTTGGGCACCAAGTTTGGATGCACCCACATGATCTCTCCTCGCGATGTGGTGAGAGGTACCAATCCAGATGTTTGGCTCCGGACGGAAGGAAGATTAGTAACCTCCATCGTTGCCCGAGGGACAGGTATGACCCCATCTGGAGTGCTCATCGGAGGGAAGTCACCGAACTGAATAGATACCATATTCGCCGCCACGGTAACCTCTTCAAAGTCTATCGACAGAGCTTTGGAGTCGATAAGACTCTGAATGTACCGCTTCAATTGAAAGCAATCATGAGTGGCATGATGGACATAGCGGTAGAAGTGACAATACTTTGGGTCCTCCATTTCTGTCGTTCGGGGCTCACGTCTTGGTGGAGGGAGCTAGATCCTACCCCCTTGTAAGAGCATATCGAAGATAGGTTTGACATGACTATCTTCAAATGAGTAATTGATCTTGGGCCACAGACTTTCCACCTATTTTTGTTTGGGCTTTTGAGTCACATCAGTGACCATGGTCTGTTTGCCCTTGTTGTCCCGGTTAGTGGTGGCACTACTGTTGTAGTTACTTGAGGTGGACCCACGATGTCTACCCTTATCTTCTCCATCTGGGATGTGTAATCCCAACTGCCGAGCCTTCTTCAATTTTGCCTCTGCGTTGGTGGCACTTATGATAAAGGTTGTCCAATCCCTGAACTAATCGTCGCCCATCCAGAGGCTAATTGCGGGGAGCAACTTCTTCTGGCAGATTTCAATCAAGAAGCTCTCGGGATTGCCTTGGGAGCAATCTCATTGCGGTTTGGCAAAATCGCTCAATGTAGTTCCTCGATAGCTCCCTCTCTCCCTGAACGACGTCCATGAGAGACGACATTGTTACGTCATGCCCCACCTTGTAAAATCTTTCCAGGAACATGTGTTTGAAGCCGTCAAAAGAGTGAATGCAGTTGTCGGAAAGGTTACGGTACCAGTCGAACGTGATCCCCTCCAATGCTCCGATGAATAGTCGCGTAAGAATGACATCACTATGCGACAAGTGGTCGGTTGTGACTTCAAAGTAAGTCATATACCGACTAGTAGAGGTCTTCCCACCATAAGAATCGATATGGAACGACTTGTACCGCGGTGGAAAAGTGTCACTACCACTTTTCTAGCTTGAGGGTATTTTGGTCATTTTTAAAATTTTGGGAATTAATTGGGATTATTATTATTAATTATAATTATTAGAATTTTTAAGTGATTTTTAGTATAATTGATTTGGTGCTATTCTAGACTTTGACTAGTGTTGACTTAGGAGACTGTCCTAGAAGCTAACCTAGGTCATGACTACTTGGTTAGGTTATGAAACCCTAGCTTGACCTAAGTTAGTGATATAAAACTCATTAGAACTTATTTGGAGAGATTAGGAATTGATTAGGCTAGCTAATGGCTTGTGATTTCACAAGTCATGATTAGTGACTTTGGCCCATGGAGGCCCATAGACCACTTGTAGAGCCCTAACCCTAGCCCAATCCAGCCCATGGCCGGCCAAGCCTATCCCCCCCTCTATTTAATGCTCATAGAATTTAGGGCTAGCTTCCCTTAGAAATAATTGCAAGTTTTAGAAAGAGGTAAGTCTCCATCTTCATTAATTCATAGAAATTCCTATTTAATTCCCTTTTCTCCCAAACCAATTGCAATAGGTCCTAAATTTATTCTACTTGCTGTTGGTATTGAGAAATTTCAGGGGAAAGACAATTTGGGAGAGTTTTGGAGGCTTGAGGATCCACATACAAAGGGGCTTTTTGATCCTTTGCAAACCCTAGGTAATATTCTAATCCTCACCATAAATTTTTGTTTTTATTGCATATCTAGGAAGCCCTAGGCCTATCCTAGATGTAGGTATATCTAACCCTAGGATTCGTGTCCGATACGTGTCCGTATCAGACACGTATCAGTCCTTGTATATAGGTGTTTGATGAAATGCCCTAAAGGGCATTTCGATTTAATTTTAGGAATGTATTTAAATAGAAATTTAGTTTTTAACCTTGCTTAGGGGTTTCTATTGTCCTGAGTCGTATTTGGTGTCGTATCGTATCGCCACGGACACGGGAACACGCGGTTGCACACGCGCGCGTGCGAGCAGGTTGCTTGCCCTGATGCTCGGGGTCTGTTGCGCGCAGGACACGCCACATGGACATGTGATACTTGACACACACGATGGGGCATCGACTGACACCACGTGTGTCAAGTTTTACGACCCCTCGTGTCGTGTCGAACGCGGTGTCGCGCGTGCACTGTGCGTGCACTGTGCGTGTACAGTGTGCTATTTTGTTCTCTATTTTGAATTTGGTTTTAAATGTTTTAATTAGTGGTTTTAATTGTTAATTTGATCCTAAATATAATGTATGATATAGGTTAGATTAGATTTACATGATTAGTTGGGTTGTTGATGTGTATTTGATTCGATTTAGGTTAACTGGCATGTTTGGCTGATACTGATACACAGGTTGACTGATACTGTTTTTTTCTAAATTCCTAAGCAATTAAATCCCTGTTTAGTAATAGTTTTCACTGATTGAATGTCCCCACATGATTGTTAGTATATGTAAATTAAATATTTCATTCGAATTTGGCTTATGGTTTGAGAATAGGATATTGCACATGTGGGTTCGATTGGATTGGGTTTAATGAAAAACTAGAAATTGTTTCCTTCCTATTTAAACTGTAAACTTAACTGGGGGATTGGTTCTTTTCTTTTTACTTAACTGATTTGAATGAAGGTTTTAATTCATTGGTTAATTGTATATGCATTATCCTGTCAACTGATTTCCTTAAATACCTGAGATTGGTTTTCCTTCTTCATGCTGTGATTGAATGAATGAGTACTCATTGATGTTAACTGTCATAGAGATTGGCTTTAGCTCACTGAATTCCTATTTTTCCTAGCACTGACCTCATGTGTATCAATGTATTTTCATTCCAAATGAACTGAAATTTTGTTATAGACAAATGGGAACTGTCACATGAGACTGCATTCATAACTGAATTGAATTGATTCAAATTCTATTTCCTGAGATGTTCTTCCCATTTTTACCTAATAGAATGTTCTTTATTCCTAACAATGTATTCAATGTGATTCCTTTTCTTAATAACCTGAACTCTACTTTCCCTCATGCCTACACTGTCAAACATGAACACACAACCTATTATCCTGTCACTTTATTGCTATCTGCCACACACATACTCTTGTATTCTCACATACCATATCACACACACATGTGTCTCACACACTCCACTGATTTCCAGGATGTGTTAGCTCACTGCTCAGGATTCACTTAACACACACACACACACACACACACACATGTGAATGCTTGCCTTTTTATTCCTATACACATGTGTATATACATATATACATGTATGTATATTTGTGAGATATATATATATATAGGTATCCTATATATATGAGTGTGTTCTATTGTATATATTAGATATATATGAAATGTGTTATACATATAGGTGGCCTATATGCTAGTGTATGTTTCTATATTATATTATATAGCTATATCAATATGTGTATTATATTAGATGTATATATTGGACATGTGTATATGTGTTATGGTTTGGTTCATAGGCATGGTATAGCCTATGGCCTATGGGTGGCCTGAATGCCAGTATAGAGTCTAGATTAGTCTTGTGTAGCCTTGTTAGACCTAGAATAGAAAAGTATAGACTTGTTGACTTAGGTTTGACCTAGTTGACCTAGTTTGACTTCTAGGGTTGACCAGAGTTGACCAAGAGTTGACTTTGGCCTAGATTGACCTAGATTCATGTAGAATACATTGTAGTGCATCTTCTTACCATTCTGGACATGTTATGACTTGTGCTGTTCTAAATAGGAGCCAGACACCACTTCTCGGATAGTACTTTCATCTTGGACATTCAGATAGCAGGCGAGTACATTCTCTGACCTTTTCATACCTGTCTAGACTATATTCTTGCTCTAGATTACTTTACTTGATGCTGACACGTATCTTCACGGATTAGTACTATATGGATCCTTTCCTGAGATGTTATCCCTCTACGGGTGCATCGGGTATTTCATGTTCATATACTTTATCATGTGCATCAGGTACTCCTTGTACTCGTACTAGTTCATATATTTACATGTTCTCATGTGCCTTCATGTACTATCATGTGCCTCATGTACTACTCATTACATGAGTTCACGTATCTTAGCTGTATTCATGTGCCAATAACGTAACTTGAATGGATCCTTGTGTATTGATTTGGGCGGGGTGAGTAGAATTGGTTATGTGATCATTATCCCCAGTTGGTATTCATGTGCTTCTTAGTTGTATTCATGTGCCTCTAAGCCGTTTACATAACCATATTGTGCTCTAAATCACTTAGCCACTTACAGTCTTTACTTATCATGTATTTACTTTCAGTTATAAATATCTCATGTTTTCTCGTACTTCCTTTTCAACGTTTCCTGTATTTTACTCTATTGCATGCTTTATACTCCTAACCTGTTATGAACTGTTTTGAGAGATATGTGCTCGTTCCTGTCCTGATTGGACCTGTTGTAAATTTTACAAAGGACGAGGAGGAGGCCTGCTTAGATACTTTCTATGGGACAGCCTTAGAGGACACTTGCGATCCGAACTTCCAGTCGGATCCCTTAGCTGTGGAGACTGTTGCTCCATAGATATCTTATCTTATTTCATAGTATTGGAGATTGAGTTGTATATATTGGATCTGTATTATTCTGAATGTTAGTGGAGTTTATCATAGACACTTAGCTTTCTCTCTATTTATATTTCCTGTGGTTTTGGATCTTGAAATCTTTTATATCATTCTATCTTATCGTATTCTACCTTAGATGTGATTGAGATATATTCTGTTATGTCACCCCCATTCGGGGAGTATAACTGTTATTACCTTAAACTGTTAGATGTTGTGACCTAGGACATCGTTCTACCGCCGACACTGCGGTGTAGGCTGGACGTACCCACGTCTCGTGCCCTTACTCTAGGGTGCGGGTCATGACACGTTTTTAGTGGTGGCCCATACAGGTCTAGGTTGGAAATGTGGTGGTATTCGAACTAGAATATCGCTGCAGCCCGTAGTAGAAATTAGTATATTTTTTTTGAAGGTACTCAATCACACTTGAAAAACTCCGTATCAGATTTTGTATATCTATTTTGCTGCTTATTATCTTCCTTAGAATTTTAAATTGTCCTCCTTTGATTTTTTGACTCATTCTCAGTAATTGTTTCTTGTTTGATCTGTGTCTCCAGGATGGTTGAGACGAGATCGCATCGCCCTGGACTGGGAGACGCTGGAGAGGGGTCTAGTACCTCTCGACCTCAGCAGCAGCCAGCTCCCGGTGCTACGGGGCCAGTACAGCCCTCAGGAGTCGGTGTTTCTGCAGCTTTTGGAGGAGCACCTCCACCAGTCAGGAGGCCGAGCATTGTGATTCCTGAGATCCTTCCACCGCAGCAGCCTCCGCCTGCGGGGATGGTAGATGCTGTACATCTCTTCTCCTTCGTGGAAAGGATTCTGGAGTCCCACCACCAGCAGCAGACGAGGCAGACTACCAATTTTCGTCAGAGGATCGACGAGGCACACCAGCTGGTTCGTACTACAGTCAAGATGATTACTGCTCAGGGGACCCAGCAGCAGCCCCATCGGAGGGAGAAGGACATACAGGACTTCCAGAAGATGTACCCTCGGGAGTTTTTGGGCACGGAGGGCATCCACTATGCCGACGACTGGATAGAGCATATCGAGGAGATCTTTCGACTGGCAGAGATACCAGATCGACTCCAGATTGAGGCGACGGGCAGTCAGATGCAGGACTTGGCCCGTACGTGGTATCAGACAGATCCCAGGGTGGGAGTTGAGGGCCAGACTTGGGCCCAGTTCAAGGAGCTATTTAAAGAGCAGTTCTTTTCTGATGTGGCCTTGGGAGATATCGAGGCATAGTTCAGGGTCTAGTTCAGTGGAACTAGACTGTAGCTGAGTATGCTGGAGAGTTTTACAGATTGGCCCATTTCATAGATGACTTGACTGAGAAAATGAAGGCAAAGAAGTTTCGCCGAGGCTTGATTAGAGAGGTTCGGTCGCTGACTAAGAGCGATCGGAACGCCACCTTTGCAGAGATATTTTCTGGGGCCATGGCAGTGAAGGATGACCTAGGGTTGAGGCAGAAGAGGGGTCGTGACTTCCAGGGTGGCAGCAGCAGTCAGGGGCAGGCCAAGAGGCCTCACTTACAGCATCAGCAGCCACAGAGGCCAGTTCAGCAGTATCAGCAGCAGCACCAGCAGCAGTATCAGCAGCAGGGTCGGGCACCTTTTCAGCTGGTACAGTACCAGCAGCAGAGAGGGCAGCAGACACCCCGTCAGCAGCAGGTAGTCATTTGTGCCTTCTGCAAGAAGCCGGGGTATATGATCCATGAGTGCAGGAAGAAGCTAGGCAAGTGCCTACTTTGTGGTACGGGAGATCACCAATTGAGGGATTGCCCTAGGGCTTTTAGGCGTGGAGCTCAGGGAGGTGGAGCCAAGGCTCCAGCAGGCCAGCAGAGGGGACCAGCCCTGCAGACCCAGCAGCAGAGGTTCCATCAGCACCAGCAGCAGGCACGAGGTGGACAGCAGGGGCGAGCTTTCGCCATGGCGACTGAGGATGCAGAGGCCATCGGAGAGCTGATAGCAGGTTCGGTTCTTCTCGACTCCCTTCCAGTATTTACACTCTTTGATTTCGGGGCTTCCCACAGCTTTGTGTCAGTATCGTATGCTATTAGACACAGTCTGGTTTCTGAACCATTGCCTAGGACCTGCAAGATCATGACCGGGGGTGGGGTCATCCTCGTGAGTGATGTTTGCAGAGGGCGGAGCGTCATATTAGGAGGCCGAGAGTTGGGGGTGAGTTTAGTTGTCATGCCATTACCGAACTACGATATTGTACTAGGTATGGACTGGCTGAGTAGACACCACGCTCGTATTGATTGTCGAGGGGGTAGAGTTTTGTTTGGGGTGCCAGGAGAGCCAGAGTTTGAGTACACCCGGCGGCAGGCAGAGCAGGACGGCGGAGTCTTCTGTGGAGCTTCAATTGAGGAGCAGGTGGCTCCGCATCCCTTGATCACAGAGTTTATGGACGTATTTCCAGAGGAGTTGCCAGGGCTTCCACCGGAAAGGGATGTAGAGTTCTCGATAGACTTGGTTCCCGATACGGAACCGATTTCTCAGCATGTCTATCGAGTGAACAACAGTGAATTGGTGGAGCTGAAGAAGCAGGTGGATGAGCTGCAGGACAAGGGCTTCATCCGATCGAGTTCTTCACCTTGGGGTGCACCGGTACTCTTCGTACCCAAGAAGGATGGGTCGGTACGGATGTGTATCGACTACAGGGCACTTAACAACCTGACGATCAAGAACAGATACCCACTGCCGCGGATCGATGATCTCTTTGATCAGTTGAGCGGAGCTCGGGTGTTCTCCAAGATTGATTTGAGGTCAGGTTATCACCAGGTGAAGGTGAAGGGGGAGGATATTCCCAAGACCGCTTTCAGGACGCGGTACGGGCAGTTTGAGTTTTTGGTTATGTCATTTGGGTTGACCAATGCACCAGCAGTGTTTATGAACCTAATGAACAAGGTGTTCCACCAGTACTTGGACAAGTTCGTGGTGGTATTCATTGATGATATCTTGGTATATTCCAAGACAGAGGAGGAGCACGAGGAGCACTTGAGAGTGGTTCTCGAGACACTCAGGAGAGAGAGATTGTATGGCAAGCTCTCGAAGTGCGAGTTCTTCCTAGACAGAGTAGACTTCTTGGGTCATGTGGTGACTGAAGATGGTATCTCAGTGGATCCGAAGAAGATCACAGCAGTTGAGGCTTGGGCAGCGCCGACTTCAGTGGCAGAGATCAGGAGTTTCCTGGGGCTGGCAGGATATTATAGGAGATTTTTACAGGATTTCTCCCGGGTTGCAGAGCCGTTAACTCGGTTGACCCGGAAGGATACTAAGTTTGTTTGGTCAGAGGAGTGTCAGGCAGCTTTTGATGAGTTGAAGAAGCGGCTTACGACAGCTCCGATTCTGACATTGCCTTCAGGATCGGGTAGATTCACTATTTATAGTGATGTTTTAGGGAAGGGACTGTGTTGTGTCTTGCAGCAGCATGGAAAGGTGATTGCCTATGCTTCCAGGCAATTACGTCCCCATGAGAAGAACTATCCTACCCATGACCTGGAGCTGGCAGCGATAATTTTTGCTCTGAAGTTGTGGAAGCACTATCTGTATGGCGAGAGGGTGGAGATTTTCACAAGAGCTTGAAGTATGTGTTTACACTGAAAGAGCTCAACATGAGGCATCGTAGATGGCTAGAGTTGATGAAGGACTTTGATATTTCACTTCAGTATCACCCGGGGAAGGCCAACGTGGTTGCCGATGCCTTGAGTAGGTATCCGACAGCCATGTGATTGACTATGGATCGGTACTTGCTTGCAGACTTGGAGAGCCTTGGGATTGAGGTGATTGTGCCCGGAGTGCAGATGCAGTTATGGGGCCTTCAGATACAGTCAGACTTGATGGAGAGGGTCAAGGCGACGTAGTTCGAGGATGTGGCTCTGTGGTGTATCCGAGAGCAGGTTCGTGCAAGGTTGGTGGATGGCGAGTTTTCACTTGCAGAGGATGGTGCCCTGAGGCACGGTTCCAGGTTATGTGTGTGTAAAACCCGTAACTTTTATATTTTTATTATAAAATTATGTGTGATTGCTAATATCAGTTAAATCAATAATTATTTAAAAAAAAAAAACTAAACTTGGATTTTTTATTGTTAGGCCCAGACCCGAACCCATTTTAAACCTAAAAACATTTTTTTTAATTAATTTAGAGTTACAAATTATTAGTTGCAATTTTCTAAATGATATTACAATCTGTTAATCCAAAATTTTCTCTAATCATGATTTAAAGCCCAACTATCTTTTTCTTAAAAAAAAACAATTGGTTAATATATTACTTAAAGCCCACTAGTAATACCCATAAAACCTTTAAGCATTGTAAACCCATTAACCTTTCTTTATAACTCTTTGTGTGAGAGAGAGTGAGACATTAAGTCTCATTTCAACTCTCTGTTGGTAATTCTCTGGAAACCGAAGTCTCTTCGGTTGGCCGACCCTCCCTCGGTGTAACCGCTGGCAACCGGCGACCGACCACCTTCCGGCCGGTCATGGCTCTCCAACTCCGGTAACCCTTCTTCCCCTTCCTATATATAAACTCCACTTCCAAATCCTTCACCACCATTCTATTCTCCATCTTCCCAAACTTCTACTCCAAATCCCTAACCCCCAACTCCGAGTTCGAGGCCGAGCCCACCGTCGGCCGACCCCTAGGCCGATCCTCCACCGGGCCACCCGACCGGCGCACCCTAGGCCGGCCATCCGCCGCCGCTCCCCGGCGCCCGACCCCCGATTCTGAGGCCGTCGCCCGCCGTCCGGCGACCGTACCTCTCGGTGTGCCCCAGGCCGACCGCCCTGTGCGCGCCCTCCGGCACCGACGCCCCTTCGTCGCTGTCCGATCCACCTCGGCTCCGCCTCCAGCGGCTCTGTCCCGAGCTTCGCTGCCTTCCGCGAGTTTTCCGTGCTTCCCACGGGTTCTATTTCCGTTGTCTGCACTCTCGGTCGTGGTTCCCGTGGACCGTTGCTTTCCAATTTCGTTCCCGAGTTTTGTCCCGCGGCTCCCCGACCAACGGACATGGGTAATTTCTGTTAATCACAGTAGTTCGTCTCTCCCCGTCTTAGTCGATGATGATTCTTGGTCTCCGATCCCACAACGGGATTCGGCTGTATTCTCAGTATTTCCGGGACTCATTCCAGAATGAGTTTTGGTTGGTTCATTTGGTGGTTTCTCGGAATTTCGAGTTAGTTTTGCAGTTCTGTTAGTTTTTGATTAATATCGAAATTTCCGAAATTGGTAGTTCTGAGAGCTTTGGTTTTGTTCTGTTGGTCGTTTCTGGAAATTCTCGGGTTTCCGAGTAATTTCGATTTTCGAGTGTTTTTCAGAAATGTGCTGTGGTTATATTTTCGGGTTCTAAATATTATTGGTGGAAATGGATTCATGGGGTATTTCCCTGGTTCGGGATTATATTTGTGTGTTTGTTGGCACATTTTCCCAGTATTGGGTTGCCCCAAAATAGAGGAAGTGCTGCCCAAATTTTTACAAAACTTTATTTATTTTGATTTCAAATCGATTTTCGGAAAATGAATTTTAAAACTGATTTTTGGGTGACGACCGTACCGGTCTGTGGGCCCTGGCGAAATGCAAACGCACTGGTCCGACCGGGCGTTGTGGTATTAGCTGGATTTTGATGATGGACCGAGTCTGAGACTCTTAGCATTTATTTTAAATTATTTTATTTAATATTTAGGCTATTTAATATAGTTATTTATTTATTGCACTTTATTTAGTAATTAAATCACTTTTCTCTTATTTGATGTAAAAGATAATTGTACAGGGCATAAGCCCACTCTAGGATGTTTAGCTGTGCCCTTGTATGGTGTAGCATAGATTTTTATTTTATTTTCTGGGTGGATGTGATCTTGGGTGGTTCTGATTTTGATGTGTAATCGTAACTAGATCGTAATCTATTCTCGTTTATGATTAATTAATAATTAATTAAAATGGATAAAATATTAGTAAATAACTAGTTCACGATTTATCACTAAAAGAAACTGTATTTTTATAGATATATTACAAAAACACAAAGTTTTCCAAAGATAATTGGTTCTTATTATTTTTCCAAATAATCAAATTAACCGGTTTAATCAACGCATGTAGTTTGCGACGTAAACGTTAGCTGTAGCTTAATAACAACTTAAAACCTGACTAGGATTTACTACTAGAGATTGCAACTAGCACACTTAGCCTGGTTATACAAAGGATCTAAGTCGAGTTCTCAACTGTAGGAACTCGAAGTTACAACTGATGTTCCTCCTCGGTACCGACTCGTCTATCCAGTCAAAATAACAAAGGCAAGTGCAGTTATGTCTATTTGGTAATTTATCTAGTAATTGTTTTATTGCAATTTTAAACCACATTGCTACACGGAACTCTCTCCTAGAGTTCGAATATTGACTCATTGATTGAATCTGATTGACTCGGGATATTGGGGGAGTAGTGTAGCGTCTATGACCAATACCCCTATATTGTATCATTGATTGTGCGAGCTGATTCCTCCTATACACGAGGATAGGCCGGACCATATCATTAGGATATAATTGAATCATCCCAAGCCGGTCATAGTTCGTTACCTACTCAAATCACACTGTTTTCAATTGTAGAATTGTGAAAAATATTGTTAAAGTATTTCAAATTGTTTAACATTGCAAATTTCAAATTATTATTTGAATTATTGGATATTCATAATTGTACTTTGCTTCCTCCTGACTGGAGACAACATTTTAGGTATCACTGAGGATGAAGAGCTATACTATAATAGCTATTATGACCCGGTCCTCTACCCTGCGAAGGTACCAGAGCCGTCTTTGGAGGACGCTGATCCTGGGACTACAGAACCAGATGCTTAGATAGTTTTTCTTTTCTGCATTTTCTCCTTTATTTGGAGTTTGTAGTTTATTTCAGCATTTCATTTCCAGTTGTACTTCTGTATATTTTATTAAACAAAGTTTCATTTCCGAATAGAACAGTTGTGACAAATATAATTGTGTTGTTGTGAATACCTGCAATGGAACAGCTTACTGCCGCCGTCTCACAACGGTGCAGGCTGGGCATGATCCGATTCGACCCAAGAAATTGACCGGGTCGTGACATGTTTTTAGTGGTGGCCCATGCAGGTCTGAACAACAACTTAGGAAAACATACCTAGAAACAATTAGAACACTAGAATATTGATTTGTCACAACATAGGTCCGATTTATATATAAATAAATATTTTTGCTTGATTATAGACCGGTAGGCTACCTTGCTTGTGTGCGTCCTAAACCTTTCAGAAAATGACCGTTGACCAAATCCTGCTGGCGATGAGGTGTCATCTCCGGATCATACCCCATCTCCTCAACCAAGCCCAGGGTCTTTTCCCTCGCGGCTGTTTGACCGTCCTCATAGTGCATCCAGTGAAGTTTTTCCTACACTGGCAATTCCTACCTCATCTCAAACTGAATTGTATTTCCTTGGTGGAGTATTCATTTTTGTTGCTCCACTAGTACCAGCAATCATCTTCCAAATGGTTGTCCTATTTCAAGAAATCTTAGAGTTCCAGAAAGCTCAAGATGAAGCCCAGCAGGAACAGATGAATATCACGAGAGAAGACATGAAGAACGTCATGATGTAGCCTTAGTTATCCCCAACCAAGTTAGAGCAGAACTTTTGTCCTAGGAAGAATACCCTTGAATCTAGAAGATATTTGGGTCCCATCAAGTACTCTACTCTCCGACAGCCTTGTCGTAAGAAGCTATGGGCTTGTAACTATTGTAAGAGGCCTGGTCATCAGACCGTTCGTTGCCGCAAGAGATTGGGACAATGTTTGGCATGTGAATCTGCTGAACATCGGGTAAAGGACTGCCCCTTATCTTTCCATCAAACCAGAGCTCATAACCCAGCAACACCTGTTAGGCCACAACCTAGGGACCCTCTTTCTAACCAGCAGACCCTGTCCCTTACAATAAGGCATGATGTATACTCGAGGTTCGTAGAAGATGACGGACCAGATCAATGAAGGCTCTAGGATTTATTCAGAGTGGAACTTTACTTTAGGGAGTACCTATCTTGTTTGTGCCCAGAAGGATGGAACAACGGATGTGCATCGATTACCAGACACTAAAGAACAAGTACTTTCTGTCTGGATCGAGGATCTGTTTGATCTGGTTGTGTGGAGTTAGGGTGTTTCAAAGTTTGACTTAAGATTTGACTTCCATCAAATCAAAGTCTGGAAAGAGGACATTTCCAAGACGGCGTTCAAACACCAAGTATGGATATTTTCTTTGGTCAGGACGTTAGACTGACAAATGCTTTTGCTGTGTTCATGAATCTCATGAACAGAGATTTTCATGAGTATTTGAATCAGTTTATCTTCTCTATAGATAACCTTCTGATATATTTGAAGACTGAAGAAGAGCATGAAGAACACCTGAGGAAGTTTTGGAAACTTTGAGGAAAAAGAAGTTTTATGGTAAGTTATCTGAACGTGGATCTTTGACAAGGTGGACTTTTGGCCATGTTGTCAAGAGAAGAAATTTCGATGGAAGATAGCTGTTGTTGAAGAGTGTTATACCCCAAGTTCAATTCGGAAGGTTCTTGAACTTGGCCGGCTACTATCAGAAGTTCGTGAAGGATTTCGCCAAGATTGCTGAGCCAATGACGAAGCTCACCTGGAAGAATGAAGAGTTCACTGAACGAAAAGTTTGCCAGACGGCGTTGAGGAGCTGAAGAAGAGACTTACCACTACACCAATCCTTGCGCTACCCGCAGGAACCGGTGGGTTCTCAATTTACAGTAATGTCTCTGGAAAAGGACTGGGCTGCGTTCTTCAACAACATGGGAAAGTAATTGCTTACACATGTAGGCAACTACAGACTCATGAGAAGAATTATCCCACACCTAATTTGAATTGCTGCAATTATCTTTACTTTGAAGTTATGGAAGCATGATTTTTATGGAAAGGGAGTGAAAATATGTACGGACTACCAAAGTCTGAAATATGTCTTCACTCAGGAAGGGCTGAATGTTAGACTAAGAAGATGGTTGAAGCAGATGAAGGTTTTCGACATCGACCTGCATCGAGAAGTTTGGACTGGAGGTTATACTACCTGGAGATAGAAGGACGGAGCTGGATGCTAATTCAGTATTGATGAAGTTCGAGGCTGAGGGACAAAAATCAAGAGAACGTAGTTTCAAAACGAGGCACTTTGCAGGTTTAGAGATCAAGTGTTGGCAGGAACACTTGAGGGTTTCTAAATTGATCAGCAGTGGAACTCTGAAGAAAGATACGAGACTTTGCGTATCGGTTGACAAACGGAGGAACGAGTTGATGAAAGAAATGCACCAGTCGCAATATTCCATATATTCAGGAGCTAATAAGATGTATCGGAATATGCCTCCATTGATTGGTGCTATGGAATGAAGAAGGACAATTCCAGGTATGGGATTAGATGTGAATTTATCAACATGAGGAATTTAGCAAGAGAACAACGAGTTTGTTGCAGCCGCTGGACAATTCGGAGTGGGAGTAGAAGCATATAACAATGAACTTTGAGTAAGGATTGCCTTGTTCCCAAGGAGGGAAGGGCACCAATTGGATTATAGTAGACCGACTGACTAAGTCAGCATACTTTATTTCCCTTCAAGTTGGTTTATCCACTAAGAAGTGGGCAGCATTGTACGAGAGGCACATCTACCGGATTCATGGAGTACCGCGGGACGAGCAATCAGAGAGGTCAATCCAGACGCTTGAAGATGTATTGAGATTTTGCGTCTTGGAATTTGGTAGGTCTTGGGAAGACCAAATTGCATTTGGTGAAGTCTTTTTCCTACCAGAGGAACAATCAGTTTTGACGGAGCTAGAAATTGAGGCCAGATACATCAGGCCATTTGAAGTTTAAGACGCGTTGGTAGTAGCATACCAGTTAGCTCTACCAGCTAATCTTGAGAGGTTGCAACGTCTTCTACGTCACAGCTCAGACGTTACATTTCGGATCCGAGTCACATTTTGGATAATTCAGAACTGAAGATTGGAATCAACCTTTCAGTGCCAGAGAAACCAGTTGCAAGCCTAGTCAGAGTTAAGAAGAAGATCAGAATTTGAGCCATCACTTAAACTCCTATTTTCTTATCTTTTCGTTCTAAACTTGACTGATGCTGACGAAGTTAGCCTAGTTTTGCAAGCTATCTCTTTATCAAGCTTAATCATGACAGTATTTTATTGGGTGCACCCACTAATATATTGTCTAATCAGGACCGGTGCATGATGGTCAGATCAACCTCGTGTACTTTGGTTCGCTTTTATATTTTTCTGCGTGGATGATATCATAAAACTTGTTCCTAAACCGTCTCATCCACGACTGCCTTGGAAATCCTTATAGTTGGACCTGAGTTACGGGCGCAGTACCCGTACATGTTTGTCTTTCCTACCTTACTTTAAATTTCGAGGACGAAATTTTCTAAGGAGGGAAGGTTGTAAAACCCGTAACTTTTATATTTTTATTATAAAATTATGTGTGATTGCTAATATCAGTTAAATCAATAATTATTTAAAAAAAAAAACTAAACTTGGATTTTTTATTGTCAGGCCCAGACCCGAACCCATTTTAAACCTAAAAACATTTTTTTTAATTAATTTAGAGTTACAAATTATTAGTTGCAATTTTCTAAATGATATTACAATCTGTTAATCCAAAATTTTCTCTAATCATGATTTAAAGCCCAACTATCTTTTTCTTAAAAAAAAACAATTGGTTAATATATTACTTAAAGCCCACTAGTAATACCCATAAAACCTTTAAGCATTGTAAACCCATTAACCTTTCTTTATAACTCTTTGTGTGAGAGAGAGTGAGACATTAAGTCTCATTTCAACTCTCTGTTGGTAATTCTCTGGAAACCGAAGTCTCTTCGGTTGGCCGACCCTCCCTCGGTGTAACCGCTGGTAACCGGCGACCGACCACCTTCCGGCCGGTCATGGCTCTCCAACTCCGGTAACCCTTCTTCCCCTTCCTATATATAAACTCCACTTCCAAATCCTTCACCACCATTCCATTCTCCATCTTTCCCAAACTTCTACTCCAAATCCCTAACCCCCAACTCCGAGTTCGAGGCCGAGCCCACCGTCGGCCGACCCCTAGGTCGATCCCCCACCGGGCAACCCGACCGGCGCACCCTAGGCCGGCCATCCGCCGCCGCTCCCCTGCGCCCGACCCCCGATTCTGAGGCCGTCGCCCGCCGTCCGACGACCGTACCTCTCGGTGTGCCCCAGGCCGACCGCCCTGTGCGCGCCCTCCGGCACCGACGCCCCTTCGTCGCTGTCCGATCCACCTCGGCTCTGCCTCCAGCGGCTCTGTCCCGAGCTCCGCTGCCTTCCGCGAGTTTTCCGTGCTTCCCACGGGTTCTGTTTTCATTGTCTGCACTCTCGGTCGTGGTTCCCGTGGACCGTTGCTTTCCAATTCCGTTCCCGAGTTTTGTCCCGCGGCTCCCCGACCAACGGACATGGGTAATTTCTGTTAATCACAATAGTTCGTCTCTCCCCGTCTTAGTCGATGATGATTCTTGGTCTCCGATCCCACAACGGGATTCGGCTGTATTCTCAGTATTTCCGGGACTCATTCCAGAATGAGTTTTGGTTGGTTCATTTGGTGGTTTCTCGGAATTCCGAGTTAGTTTTATAGTTCTGTTAGTTTTTGATTAATATCAGAATTTCCAAAATTGGTAGTTCTGAGAGCTTTGGTTTTGTTCTGTTGGTCGTTTCTGGAAATTCTCGGGTTTCCGAGTAATTTCGATTTCCGTGTGTTTTTCAGAAATGTGCTGTGGTTATATTTTCGGGTTCTAAATATTATTGGTGGAAATGGATTCATGGGGTATTTCCCTGGTTCGGGATTATATTTGTGTGTTTGTTGGCACATTTTCCCAGTATTGGGTTGCCCCAAAATAGAGGAAGTGCTGCCCAAATTTTTACAAAACTTTATTTATTTTGATTTCAAATCGGTTTTCGGAAAATGAATTTTAAAACTGATTTTTGGGTGACGACCGTACCGGTCTGCGGGCCCTGGCGAAATGCAAACGCACCGGTCCGACCGGGCGTTGTGGTATTAGCTGGATTTTGATGATGGACCGAGTCTGAGACTCTTAGCATTTATTTTAAATTATTTTATTTAATATTTAGGCTATTTAATATAGTTATTTATTTATTGCACTTTATTTAGTAATTAAATCACTTTTCTCTTATTTGATGTAAAAGATAATTGTACAGGGCATAAGCCCACTCTAGGATGTTTAGCTGTGCCCTTGTATGGTGTAGCGTAGATTTTTATTTTATTTTCTGGGTGGATGTGATCTTGGGTGGTTCTGATTTTGATGTGTAATTGTAACTAGATCGTAATCTATTCTCGTTTATGATTAATTAATAATTAATTAAAATGGATAAAATATTAGTAAATAACTAGTTCACGATTTATCACTAAAAGAAACTGTATTTTTATAGATATATTACAAAAACACAAAGTTTTCCAAAGATAATTGGTTCTTATTATTTTTCCAAATAATCAAATTAACCGGTTTAATCAACGCATGTAGTTTGCAACGTAAACGTTAGTTGTAGCTTAATAACAACTTAAAACCTGACTAGGATTTACTACTAGAGATTGCAACTAGCACACTTAGCCTGGTTATACAAAGGATCTAAGTCGAGTTCTCAACTGTAGGAACTCGAAGTTACAACTGACGTTCCTCCTCGGTACCGACTCGTCTATCCAGTCACAATAACAAAGGCAAGTGCAGTTATGTCTATTTGGTAATTTATCTAGTAATTGTTTTATTGCAATTTTAAACCACATTGCTACACGGAACTCTCTCCTAGAGTTCGAATATTGACTCATTGATTGAATCTGATTGACTCGGGATATTGGGGGAGTAGTGTAGCGTCTATGACCAATACCCCTATATTGCATCATTGATTGTGCGAGCTGATTCCTCCTATACACGAGGATAGGCCGGACCGTATCATTAGGATATAATTGAATCATCCCAAGCCGGTCATAGTTCGTTACCTACTCAAATCACACTGTTTTCAATTATAGAATTGTGAAAAATATTGTTAAAGTATTTCAAATTGTTTAACATTGCAAATTTTAAATTATTATTTGAATTATTGGATATTCGTAATTGTACTTTGCTCCCTCCTGACTGGAGACAACATTTTAGGTATCACTGAGGATGAAGAGCTATACTATAATAGCTATTATGACCCGGTCCTCTACCCTGCGAAGGTACCAGAGCCGTCTTTGGAGGACGCTGATCCTGGGACTACAGAACCAGATGCTTAGATAGTTTTTCTTTTATGCATTTTCTCTTTTATTTGGAGTTTGTAGTTTATTTCAGCATTTCATTTCCAGTTGTACTTCTGTATATTTTATTAAATAAAGTTTCATTTTCGAATAGAACAGTTGTGACAAATGTAATTGTGTTGTTGTGAATACCTACAATGGAACAACTTACTGCCGCCGTCTCACAACGGTGCAGGCTGGACATGATCCGATTCGACCCAAGAAATTGGGACCGGGTCGTGACAGTGTGTCTAGCGGGGAGCTCAGGAAGCAGATCATGCAGGAGGCTCACAGATCGCAGTACTCTATACATCCTGGTGCCAACAAGATGTACAGGGTTCTGCGAGAGCATGTCTGGTGGTACGGGATGAAGCGGGAGGTGGCCCACTTCGTAGCTAGATGCTTGGTCTGTCAGCAGGTCAAGGCAGAGGCCCGGAGGATTATTGCAGCCGTTGCCCATTCCGGAGTGGAAGTGGGAACATATCACCATGGATTTTGTATCTGGGTTGCCGCGTACACCATGAGGGAAAGACGCGATTTGGGTCATCGTTGACAGGTTGACCAAATCGGCCCACTTCTTGCCATTCAAGGTGGGTACGTCTACAGAGAGGCTTGCGGAGTTGTACATGAGGCAGATAGTCAGGATTCACGGAGTTCCCGTCAGCATTATCTCAGATCGGGATAGTCGCTTTACTTCCCATTTCTGGAGGAGTCTGCAGACTAGTTTGGGCACTCAGCTCAAGTTTAGTACTGCATACCACCCCCAGACGGACGGGTAGTCAGAGAGGACTATTCAGACACTTGAGGATATGCTACGGACGTGCGTCCTGGATTTTGGAGGTTCCTGGGAGGATCATCTACATATGGTGGAGTTTGCTTACAACAACAATTATCAGGCCAGCATTGAGATGTCACCTTTTGAGGCTCTGTACGGGCCTAGGTGTCGTACACCCTGATCTTGGGATGATGTTGGAGAACGAGCTTTACTGGGACCAGAGATGGTTGTTGACGCAGCCGAGATGGTGAAGCTCATCAGGGACAGACTTCGCGTGGCGCAGGACAGACATCGACACTGGGCCGATAGCCACCGGAGGCCGTTGGAGTTTGAGGTACAGATTTAGAGATAGGATTAGAAGTAGGTTGTATTTTGTTTTGTTTGATTGATCGTGTTTGATTTTTAGTAACTTGAGACCTTACTTGTGTTTAGGTTGGAGACATGGTTTTTCTGCGGATATCTCCGACTCGTGGTACGATACGTTTTGGTGGAGGTGGGAAGCTTAGCCCGCGCTTCATCGGCCATTTTGTTATCAGCGGAAGAGTCGGTGATGTGGCATACAGGCTAGACTTGCCACCTGCATTAGTGGGAGTCCACAACGTATTCCACGTATCACAGTTAAGATGGTACGTGGCTGACCCTAGCCATGTGCTTGATCATTCGGAGATTGAGGTTGGACCTACTCTCAGTTATCCAGAGCAGCCTGTGGAGATTCTGGATCGCCGGAAGAAGGTACTGAGGAAACAGGTGATACCCTTGGTACGCGTCGCATGGAGGCATCATTCTCCAGGAGAGTCTACCTGGGAGCGGGAGGATGAGATGCGCGAGCGGTACCCCTATCTTTTTGGACCTTGAGGTATACTTTTCTATCCTTCTCAGCAGTTTAGTTTCGCCTTTAATTTCAAGGACGAAATTATTTTAAGGAGGATAGATTTGTCACTACCACTTTTCTAGCTTGAGGTTATTTTGGTCATTTTTAAAATTTTGGGAATTAATTGGGCTTATTATTATTAATTATAATTATTAGAATTTTTAAGTGATTTTTAGTATAATTGATTTGGTGCTATTCTAGACTTTGACTAGTGTTGACTTAGGAGACTATCCTAGAAGCTAACCTAGGTCATGACTACTTGGTTAGGTTATGAAACCCTAGCTTGACCTAAGTTAATGATATCAAACTCATTAGAACTTATTTGGAGAGATTAGGAATTGATTAGGCTAGCTAATAGCTTATGATTTCACAAGTCATGATTAGTGACTTTGGCCCATGGAGGCCCATAGACCACTTGTAGAGCCCTAACCCTAGCCCAATCCAGCCTATGGCCGGCCAAGCCTATCCCCCCCTATTTAATGCTCATAGAATTTAGGGTAGCCTCCCTTAGAAATAATTGCAAGTTTTAGAAAGAGGTAAGTCTCCATCTTCATTAATTCATAGAAATTCCTATTTAATTCCTTTTTCCCCCAAACCAATTGCAATAGGTCCTAAATTTATTCTACTTGCTGTTAGTATTGAGAAATTTCAGGGGAAAAATAATTTGGAAGAGTTTTGGAGGCTTGAGGATCCACACACAAAGGGGCTTTTTGATCCTTTGCAAATCCTAGGTAATATTCTAATCCTTACCATAAGTTTCTATTTTTATGGCATATCTAGAAAGCCCTAGGCCTACCCTAGATGTAGGTATAGCTAACCCTAGGATTCGTGTCCGATACGTGTCCGTATCGGACACGTATCAGTCCTTGTATATAGGTGTTTGATGAAATGCCCCAAAGGGCATTTCGATTTACTTTTAGGAATGTATTTGAATAGAAATTTAGGTTTTAACCTTTCTTAGCGGTTTTTAGTATCCTGAGTCGTGTTTGGTGTCATGTCGTGTCGCCACGGACACGGGAACATGCGGTTGCACACGCGCACGCGCGAGCAGGTTGCTTGCCCTGATGCTCGGGGTCTGTTGCGCGCAGGACACGCCACTAGGACACGTGATACTTGACACACACGATGGAGCATCGACTGACACCACGTGTGTCAAGTTTCACGACCCCTCGTATCGGGTCGGACACGGTGTCGCGCGTGCACTGTGCGTATACTGTGCGTGTACAGTGTGCTATTTTGTTCTCTGTTTTGAATTCGGTTTTAAATGTTTTAATTAGTGGTTTTAATTGTTAATTTGATCCTAAATATAATGTATGATATAGGTTAGATTAGATTTACATGATTAGTTGGGTTGTTGATGTATATTTGATTCGATTTGGATTAACTGGCATGTTCGGCTGATACTGATACATAGGTTGACTGATACTATTTTTTTCTAAATTCCTAAGCAATTAAATCCCTGTTTAGTAATGGTTTTCACTGATTGAATGTCCCCACATGATTGTTAGTATATGTAAATGAAATGTTTCATTCGAATTTGGCTTATGGTTTGAGAATAGGATATTGCACATGTGGGTTCGATTGGATTGGGTTTAATGAAAAACTAGGAATTGTTTCCTTCCTATTTAAACTGTAAACTGAACTGGGGGATTGGTTCTTTTCTTTTTACTTAACTGATTTGAATGAAGGTTTTAATTCATTGGTTAACTGTACATGCATTATCCTGTCAACTAATTTCCTTAAATACCTGAGATTGGTTTTCCTTCTTCATGCTGTGACTGAATGAATGAGTACTCATTGATGTTAACTGTCATAGAGATTGGGTTTAGCTCACTGAATTCCTGTTTTTCCTAGCACTGACCTCATGTGTATCAATGTATTTTCATTCCAAATGAACTGAAATTTAGTTATAGACAAATAGGAACTGTCACATGAGATTGCATTCATAACTGAATTGAATTGATTCAAATTCTATTTCCTGAGATGTTCTTCCCATTTTTACCTAATAGAATGTTCTTTATTCCTAACAATGTATTCACAGTGATTCCATTTCTTAATAACCTGAACTCTACTTTCCCTTATGCCTACACTGTCAAACATGAACACACAACCTATTATCCTGTCACTTTATTGCTATCTGCCACACACACACTCTTGTATTCTCACATACCATATCACACACACATGTGTCTCACACACTCCACTGATTTCCAGGATGTGTTAGCTCACTGTTCAGGATTCACTTAATACATACGCACGCACACATGTGAATGCTTGCCTTTTTATTCCTATACACATGTGTATATACATATATACATGTATGTATATTTGTGAGATATATATATATATAGGTATCCTATATATATGAGTGTGTTCTATTGTATATATTAGATATATATGAAATGTGTTATACATATAGGTGGCCTATATGCTAGTGTATGTTTCTATATTATATTATATAGCTATATCAATATGTGTTTATATTAGATATATATATTGGACATGTGTATACGTATTATGGTTTGGTTCATAGGCATGGTATAGCCTATGGCCTATGGGTGGCTTGAATGCCAGTATAGGGTCTAGATTAGTCTTGTGTAGCCTTGTTAGACCTAGAATAGAATAGTATAGACTTGTTGACTTAGGTTTGACCTAGTTTGATTTCTAGGGTTGACCAGAGTTGACCAAGAGTTGACTTTGGCCTAGATTGACCTAGATTCATGTAGAATATATTGTAGTGCATCTTTTTACCATTCTGGACATGTTATGACTTGTGCTGTTCTAAATAGGAGCCAGACACCACTCCTCGGACAGTACTTTCATCTTGGACATTCAGATAGTAGGCGAGTACATTATCTGATATTTTCATACCTGTCTGGACTATATTCTTGCTCTAGATTACTTTACTTGATGCTGACACGTATCTTCACGGATTAGTACTATATGGATCCTTTCCTGAGATGTTATCCCTCTTCGGGTGCATCGGGTATTTCATGTTCATGTACTTTATCATGTGTATCAGGTACTCCTTGTACTCGTACTAGTTCATGTATTTAGATGTTCTCATGTGCCTTCATGTACTATCATGTGCCTCATGTACTACTCATTACATGAGTTCACGTATCTTAGCTGTATTCATGTGCCGATAACGTAACTTGAATGGATCCTTGTGTATTGATTGGGGCGGGGTGAGTAGAATTGGTTATGTGATCATTATCCCTAGTAGGTATTCATGTGCTTCTTAGTTGTATTCATGTGCCCCTAAGCCGTTTACATAACCATATTATGCTCTAAATCACTTAGTCACTTACAGTCTTTACTTATCATGTATTTACTTTCAGTTACAAATATCTCCTGTTTTCCCGTACTTTCTTTTCAGCGTTTTCTGTATTTTACTCTATTGCATGCTTTATACTCCTAACCTGTTATGAACTGTTTTGAGAGATATGTGCTCGTTCCAATCCTGATTGGACTTGTTGTAAATTTTACAGAGGACGAGGAGGAGACCTGCTTAGATACTTTCTATGGGACAGCCTTAGAGGACACTTGCGATCCGGACTTCCAGTCGGATCCCTTAGCTGTAGAGACTGTTGCTCCATAGATATCTTATCTTATTTCATAGTATTGGAGATTGAGTTGTATATATTGGATCTGTATTATTCTGGATGTTAGTGGAGTTTATCATAGACACTTAGCTTTCTCTTTATTTGTATTTCCTGTGGTTTTGGATCTTGAAATCTTTTATATCATTCTATCTTATCGTATTCTACCTTAGATGTGATTGAGATATATTTTGTTATGTCACCCCCATTCGGGGAGTATAACTGTTATTACCTTAAACTGTTAGATGTTGTGACCTAGGACAGCGTTCTACCGCCGACACTGCGGTGTAGGCTGGACGTACCCACGTCTCGTGCCCTTACTCTAGGGTGCGGGTCGTGACAAAAAGGCACATCTCTCCATGCAACGGGATATGGCTGCCGTATTCTGAGATCCCGAGAGGAGTCTCGGACATTGAACATTGCCCAAAGCTCCTGGACTTCCCTCCTTGCCTCCTTGGCTTCATCTGCAGCTGAAGGAACGGATGGTGCTACGGGATCATCACCCAAAGGAGGGGTGGTCGTGTTGGAGTCTGCGTTGACTGCGGGTCCCAAGCTTGTTTGCCCGAGCGTCCTTTCTGGTTGAGCTGGCAAGGCGGCTTTGATCTCGTCCACGGACTTGACCAAGGATAGAAGCATGGCTTCCAGCACTTCTAGCTATTGTCGGTCAGAAGGTGCTTCATGATCATCGTCAGCCACAAAAATTGTCCTGACGTGGGTAGAGGTAGAAAGGATTGTGGCAGAGGTACTCTCGGTGCCGTATTCTTGTATAGAGAAATCGTCAAAGAATGTCGGAATATCATCTTCGTCTGACTCGGAAGGGGTGCTACCCCCTGTGCAGGAAGCCACATCTTCTTGGTGAGGGTGGTAGCCCTCAGGGAAATTCGATTCTGTTGCAAAGTTTTGGAGGATCTCTACCCCCTGTGTGTGCTCGTGGTACACCGGGTTATCGCATATATTAAGGGGGCTACTACCCCCAGCTTCATCTATTCTCAAGGAGGCCAAAGGTGCACCCCCAGGTGCCGGAAGCTTCTTTTTGGATCGAGTGCCTAAATAGACACCCCTTATGGTTGATGGGAACCCCCCAGATGAGGGTTTCCTTACAATACTGGCCGAGATGACCGGGCTGGAAGAGCCTGTCTTCTTTTCTCCCTTGCCAGGAGGAACTTTTTGAGTTGAATTACAGGAGGCGAAAGGAAACTCCTCGTCCCCTGGAATTTGGACAGGTGCTGGCTGTCGATCTTCAGGTGCTGCTGATTTGTCGCAGCAGTAGTTGATGATGACTTGGGCGCAACGATGCCCCGAGAGGGACTCATTGCATGCTGACGCTGCCGTTTTGCGTTTGTGAGTAATCACGTCACGTAAGTCGGTAGGAAGCCTCTCTACCTTTACACCAAACTTATAAACTCGGAAATCCTGAGCGCACGGGTTCTTAGGCATCATGTTTGCTCTCTAATCCGTGGCTAGTAAAAGCACTTACTCTGGATCTTCAGAGGAAGACTTTAAAGATCCACCCTGTCCGCTAGCCCTGGGGGACTGGACGCGGGTGGTTCTGTACAAATTTTCTTCAGGAGCCCGTGTAACAGTCAACGGGGCCCGCTGACAGTCAGTAACTTGGACAGTTGACTGGGCTGGTTGGGCCCGTACTGTCATAAATATTTTGACTTAGCACCCAAATGTGCGTAGTAAAAGGAGTCCAGATTGATAAATCCTGCATCTTTAGTGAGCCGCATGGTGCCGGGCCCGCATGAGAGGCGGTCGAACACAGAGCTTCTGACAGGGTCGCATGAGACGTCCTGTTTGAGGCCAGAATTGGTCATCGCATGGACCATCTTCTTGCGGCTAGCGTTGGCTGCCGAATGGTTCATTTTCCTGCGGCCAGAGTTGGCTGCCGCATGAGTCGTCTGCCTGTGGCCAGAGTTGGTTGCCGCATGGACAGACTGTCGATCTCCTCTATGCGGCTTCTTCTTCGTCCGTATGGAGTTCCCTTGTGCCCCCAAAAACTCAGCATCATAGTGTTTTCCTCTGCTCGTTTTGGGGACAGTGGGGTCCTCTGCGGTCGGAAGCAAAGTCGCAGGAGAGTTTAGGTCACCGCCTTGGGCTGCAGAAGGAGCTTCTTCGAGAACTTGGTCGGGGGCAACAGTTTTACACACCGACGCCTTGCGAGTCCTCTTTGGGTTAGTTCGCTTCTGAGACGGGCTGGCGCTCCCTTCAGAGAGCTATTCTTCGAAGGCTTGTTGGTCGAAGCGAACCACAAGCATCTGTTGTGTAGAGCCGAGCTTGGATGCGTCAGAGTGTATCACCAACTTCTCATTGGAAGAGAAGGATGTCCCCAGCAGAGTCGCCATCGTGTTTGCCATAAAAATTAAAGACAGGTATTACAGAACACTGAAATTGATTGCAAACTCGTTTGTACAAAAGAAAGCCTAGAAAGAAATCCTAGGAAACAATCTAAGTACAATTATTTAGTTTTGATTCTGGGGGGTGACGGTGGAGGCTCGGGAAAGTGCTATCAACTCTGCCTTACTCCATGGACTATCTGATGCAGTCTCTAGCTCGTGAAGAAATTGCTTTTCTCTTGAAGGTTGCCAGCCTTTTGTAGGGGTATGGTACCCTGCTATTTATAATAGGATGTATTTCGAGCCGCATAGACGGCTTGCGGCCACGTGGCTGATTAGCACGCAAAGATCCACTCTTTGGCTGCCATCTGTCAATTTGTTGGGATTTTGTTGCAGCAAATCTGGATAGTTACGGACTTGGTCAAATTGCCACGTGTCCTGTTGCGTATAGTTTTCTCAGTCTTCAATCATGTGGGGTCGCATGAGACTCATGCGGCTTGGATCATAGTTGCTCTTGGCTGCATGAAGTTTGGAGACTTTTGCGGCCGCATAAGTCTGAGCCGCATAAGGTTCATGCGGCTTAGATGACACTCTTATGGGCGCATGGAGGCGTACGCACCCTGCTTTTGGACGACGTCTCACGTCTTATCTTTCTTGTCGAAGTGTTAGAACTGTCATATTTTTCTAGGACTTGTCAGCTTTATCAGTCGAACTGCTCTTCTTGGCCGCATATCTTCCTTCTACAGCGGTTTGTCGACGGGCCGTATATGTCTTTTGAACAGTCATACGGCTTTCTTTCATGCGGACCTGTTTGGCCCAAAGTACCTTATGCGGCAATTTGTAATCCGTATGAACCCCATATTTTTTATGCTTCTACAACGACAGTAGAGCTGGTGACTGCCCAGCCACTGAGAGGACAGATGCAGCAGTATCAGCCGAAGACTCCATACATCCAATCCTTTAAGAAGATGGGACCCCGAGACTTCAAAGGTATAGAGGGCATCATATATGCTGATGATTTAATAGAGCATATCGAGGACATATTCAGATTGGCACAGATACCAGTCTGTTTACAGATCGAGGCAGCGGCCAGTCAGATGCAGGACTTGGCCCGTACTTGGTACCAGATGGACCCGAGGGTTGGTACAGCCGGTCAGACTTGGGCAACCTTCAAAAAACTGTTCAAGAAGAAATTCTTTTCCGATACAGCACTCGGTGGCTTGGAGGCGCAGTTCGAGAGTTTAGTTCAGGAAAACCAGACCGTTGAGGAGTACGCCAGAGAGTTCTGCCGTTTGAGTAGATTCGTCGAGGATCTTACTGAGGCCGGGAAGGCGAGAAGGTTCCGCAGGGGCTTGATTGGGGAGATCAGGTCGTATACCAAGAGCAGTCGCGACACCACTTTCGAGCAGATTCTAGTAGGAGCCATGGTAGTGGAGGACGATCTTGGGCTGAAGGAGAATAGGACGCGAGATACTCAGGGAGCTAGTTGCAGTACGGGCCCGGCCAAGAGGCCCCACTTACAGATTCAGCAGCAGTATCCATAGCAGAGGCCCCACTTACAGATTCAGCAGCAGTATCCGCAGCAGAGACCCCACTTACAGATTCAACAGCAGTATTAGTAGCCGGGGGTCTACTTTCAGCAATAGTAGTTTCAGGACCGTATACCCTTTCAGCAGGTGCACCAGCAGCAGAGGCAACAGCAGGCCCCGGGACAGCAACTTGTTATCCTTTACCCTTTATGTAAGAAACTAGGACATGATTGGGACGAATGCCGGAAGAGGCTGTGCAGATGTTTGCTTTGCGAAGGATCCGATCATCGGCTGAGAGAGTGTCCTGAGTCATTTGGATGGACAGTTCAGGAAGCAGGAGCCAGGGCTCTGGTGGGCCAGCAGAAGGGATTACCCTTACCAACTCAGCAGCAGAGGTACATGCAGCATCAGCAGCAGGCCAGGGGAAGCCAACAGGGGCGAGCTTTCGCCAGGACAGTCGAGGATGCACAGGCCATTGGAGATCTTGCTGCAGGTTCTGTGCTTTCGTTTCTATTTCCGCAATTGCCTCATATAACTGTCTTGAAATTCGATTCCATTTGTTCCTTGTTGATTGATCAATTTTGTTCTGTTGTTCTTGTGTTATGTTTGATTTTCTTCTGAGATAAATCATATGGGCTAGGTCACCTCAGTTATGGGATCTAGAATCTTCGATTGTCGTGTTAGCTGGCATAGTGAGGACATATAGTCAGATTTTGGACGTATTTCTCGGGTGTGGAAATTTAAGGTTTTTGCTGCCAAGCATGCGACAAAGCAAAATTTTTAAATACCATGATTCTAGAAGTATGTACCTTAGTCGAGGGCTCTGTGATTATTGTAGCCTTGCTCACTAGCATGACGAAGATTCTGAGTATCATGATTTTGGACAGACGCATATGATTATCGAACTGTGTGATTGAGACTATGATTGTGGGGTGTTTGACCGAGAAGGAGTACTACCATCTTAATTTCGAGGACAAAATTTCTCTAAGGAGGGTAGACTTGTAACACCCAGTTTTCTAAATAAGGGTAATTTTAAAATTTTATGATTTTAATTATTATTTATGATATTTAAATCGTAATATGAATTTTAGTAATTTTTAATCATTTTTAAAACTATTTAAAACCATGACTTGTGATTTTGATGTGCTGCTAGTGAAACCCTAGAGACAGTCTGACCTAGAGCCTAACCATGTGATTGGAATATTTATTTATCATTTTTACCCTAGGGGTAATTTGGTCATTTTGACTTATAGGAATTATTTGATTAATTATTGGTTTGATGGTTGTTAATTTTGACTTTTACTAGTTGCGACTTAAGAGACCAACCTAGATGTTGACTCTAGCTATGGTGACTTGAATAGCATGGTAGGACCCTAGTTTAACTTAAGTCAACCCAAGTTAAGCCATTTAGAATCAAGTTTCATATAGGAGAATAAATGATTAGGTTCATGGAGTTTTGACTTAAGGAGTTATTTCCTTTACCATTGAAACTTGGCCCAAGCCCATTAATCATAACCCTAACCCTAATTTTATCCTTTATTGGCCAGCCACATAGGGATCCCCCCACTATATAAACTCTCTTCCTATTGTTCTTGCCTCTTTTGTACCAAATCAACTTTTGGAAAGGAAAGGTATTTGTCCATCTTTCCAAATTCATAACTAATTCATTTTAATTCTTTTTTGACTCTAGCTTCTTGCATTAGAGTCTAATCCTACTCTATTTTCTATTCATGGAGAGAAATCTCAGTTTTGGAACAATTTGGAGATTTGGGCTAGCAAGGAGAATCATTCTATTTGGGGCTTTTCCTTGTCATTGACACACTATAGGTAAACCCTCTAAATTATATTTTAATTCTGATTTCTTTGCATGGGTGTGTAGATCTAGGTGTCCCCTAGCTGTCCCTCAAGTTTGGTAGGAAACCGTGTCTATTTCGTGTCCATATCGGACACGAATCAATGTGTCTATGTATGTGTTTGTTGAAATGCCACAAGAAACTTTTTATTCATATTTTTTAAAACTAATTTTACACAAATGTAGATCTATATATGTGTTTTTATTTCACCTAGGACTGAACACGAATTCGTGTCGTATTCGTGTCGAAAACGGTCGTGGACACGCTGCACGAGACACTGCACGAGGCTCGTGCTATCCCATGCTTCTCGGGCACTGTAGCGGACATGACACAACATGTTTTGACACAAAATTTGGTGGACACCTAGGCCACGTGTCTGATACTACACTGACAAAATTTCATAGGATATTATTGAGTAGATTGGAAGAAATTCCACCTGCACTGAATTACACTGTCACGCACACGCACGAACAGTGGCTTCTAACACGGCCCTCGTGTTGCGTGCAGACACAACAAGGACACGAATCAGGGTGTCGACACTCTAGCCCTATATTTCCCCTAACCCTAGACACGAGCACGTGGCCTCTCGAGCTCTGTGTTGAGTCCAAATCGACTCGACACGCAAGCACGAGACAGCCCTTCACTGTTTCCTGATACATTGGGTTTTATCATTTTGGACACTTCGTGTTCACTTGTGTGGACACGAATGCATCCCCCCATGACACGTCTACATGTGAGAGACACTCAGCACACACTGTTTTGGGTTTTTATCAAGTTTTGAGTTTCGAAATTGGGATTTCAAGGGTGTACAGGAATTTTTACTGATATTGTGTATTAATTGGGGTTTTAATCTGTTTTAACTGAATTTAAATGGTTTAAATACAAATTGTAATTGTTATAAAAACATTGATAGATGTGTAGATAACTGGGAATTTGAATGGAATGTGTTGTATTCGAAATTCATTAGATGCATGACTGAACAGTAGTGTAACTGAGAAAATCTCCCAAATTCAAACCTGAGAACCATTTTCACCTGAGAATGGGTTAGAGCATAAACCTGAGATTTGTAATGAACCTAATATTGTAATTCACTGTTGTACTGATTTTCTCTATACACACTCACCCTTACACTAAAACTGAACCCACACACACAGGTACACAGGAACAGGAAACACCTTATGCTACACACACACTGTTGTACATATTACACACACACATGTGTACACTGACCTAAGAACACCCTACAATGTCCAGCTAGCCACACAAACACCCTGTCCACTGCATACACACACGTGTTCACAAGACCCTAAAAACTAAAAACTGCTCACTGATTTTCACACACACACACACACACATGCATATGCCTTAGCTGATACACTAATTTCTGAAATCACATACACATTGAATCCTGAAATTCTATACACACACATCACTATTAACACACTTCACTCATACACACACACATATGTACAAGACTAAGACCCTATGGGGACTGCCACACAAATCTGAGAACACCTCTCACATTGCCACACTCCCTCACACCTTGACACCCACATGCACTCTATAACCTGTGATGAAAATCTAAACATTCACTCTGTTTTTCTTAGTTGGTTCCCCCATGTCAATTTTTGAGCTTATATAGGTAATGTTAGTGAATGATGAGATGTTAGCTAATATGTAAACTGGGTTACATTGACTGAAAACTGAGTAGGGATTTTATAAAAACCTGAGAATGAGAATGTACATGCATTGTATAGATAACTGAGAATAGTTAGGTTTTGTATTGGTTGGATTGGCATTAGGTTCTGTGATGTTAGTTGCATTAGGTTTTCATTCGCTAAGTCTGAACTTACACTGCATATTAAGATACCTACCTTGCATTCATTCATGAACTCACCAATTTCATTAACCCTTTTTGATGTAAACCAACTTGACTAAAACCTCATATACAATGTAAACCTACATGCACCTTCCTGAACACATTGATGCATGATACAAAAACTTGTGACACTTGGGCACATTGTGTATACACTAAACCCCCTCCCTTAACAGAACACTGAACTGTCTTAACCCTACACACTATGACACACACTCTTAACCCCCTCTCTACCTCTCTATGCATTATGAATGTGAATGAACCTAAATATATATATATATATATATATATATATATATATATATATATATATATATATATATATATATATATATATATATATATAATGTATATATAATGCTACATTGAGATATATATGTATATATATGAATGCAATGATAAATAATATATGTAGGCATGAGTGTTTATATGCAATGTATTGTATATATGTATATTGCTAATTAAGTTATAGGCTATGCCAATTGGGATGTATATATATATATATATTATATCAGTATGCCTTGGATGATGTTGGTGCCTTGCTTGTGTCTAGCCTTGAGTACTAGTCTAGGCTTGGTTAGGCTTGGTAAGACTTGATTGGACTAGGAATGACTTAGTTGACCTAGTTTGACTAGTGTAGTTGACTAGAGTTGACCAAATGTTGATTTTAGTCTAGTTTGACCTAGACAGCATGCAGATGCATTGTACATTTCGTTTATCATCCCTTGTATACATCTTGACTTGTGTTGCTCTAAATAGGAGTCAGATACCTCATCTTGGACAGTATATTCTCACAGACATTCATATCGCAGGCGAGTACATTCTCTGATTATTTTATAACTTGCTTAGGATTATATTCCTGCTCTAGATTACCTTATTTGATGCTGTCACGATATTATCACGGAGTGGTACTATATAGATCCCTACATTGAGATGTTATCCCCCTCGGGAGCATCGGATACTTTATGTCATGTGTTTCATGTACATCATATATTCTTCGCTCTCATGTTATTCATGTATACTTATGTGTTTCATGTACGTTCATGTACGCTCGTGTACTCTCATGTGTTCTCATGTACGGCCATGTTTCTTATATGCTTCATGTGTAACCTATACTTCATGTGTACCCCTTCATGGACCTTTATGTGGAATTCATGTGCACTCAGTTCTGAGCCCTCATGTATACTTCATGTGCACCCATCTATGGGCTTTCATTTGAAAATCATGTGCGTAACATAACTTGTCTGGATCCTTGTGTATTGATTGGGGTATGGGGGAGTATAAATAGTCATGTGAACAATTCCAAAGTAGTATAACCATGTGAGCTCTTTAGTATATTCATGTGCAAATCCAGCCGTTCATATGTCAACTTTGTACTCTACATCACTAGTCACTGATAGTTCTCTACTTATAGTAGATATTTCCATTACAGTTCTCTCTTTTACATCATGTACATTCTTTCAGTTTTCATGTATCGTACTCTTTTGCATGTCTATATTTCCTAACCTGCTATTATCTGTGTGAGATGTATTGTGCTCGCTCCTTTCCTGACTGGACCTGTTGAAAATATTATAGAGGATAATGAGAAACCCTGCACCCCTTACTATGGTGCTTGCCTAGATGACACTCGCGACCTGGACCCTTGGGAGGTTCAGGCAGCTGCTGAGGATGATACCCATGCATATATAGTATAGATAGTCTAGATTGTTCTTTTTTTTCATGTTAGTTGTTGTCTTTGATTTCAGAGTTGTATTATTATGGAGATGTTGAGACTTGAGTTTGTTGACTTTGATTTATTTCACTTCTGTTTGTACCTCAGTTTTGAGGATTTCCTTATCTATTCTATCGTGCTATATTCTACCTCTAGATTGTGATTGAGTTGTACCTTCTGTGACTTAGCCTCCAGTTGGAGAGTATTCATATTGTGTTAGTTATGTTCATGACCTAGAACAGCGTTCTACCGCCGACACTGCGGCGTAGGCTGGGTGCTGTTACGTACGCGTACCCTCACAGTGGGTGCGGGTCGTGACAGATAGTAACTAATATAAAGTCGAATATGAGAACTACTAGTCAATGTGGGACTAAAAAGGAGAAGTTAATTTTTTTAATGAGAAGCAGGGTCGGCCCTGAGCTGATGGGGGTCCGAGGCGAAACTTCCAAAATGGGCCCCCATAATGTAAAAAAAAATTGTTGTAGTTAAGATTTGAACCAAGAACCTCTTAAATATAAGTCTAGCATTATAGCCACTACACCACAATGCTTTTTGTTTAAAAAAAAGCACATAATAGATACTAGTTCTAATGTAAATAGTTCCATATTGGTGCCCCCTTTCGTCAGGGGGCCCTGGCCGTCGTCCGGCCTGCCCTGGGCCAGGGTCAGCCCTGATGAGAAGAATACAACAAATATATGATATTTTTGAAACTATAAATGTATTTATTATAAAAAATTAATAGTAATTGTCGCGCCCCCTAGACGAAAATTCTGGCTACGCCACTGTGCACATGCATATATATTAGTCCTTTATAATATGTGATGTACAATAGGACTTATTACCTCTACTTTTACAAATTATCTTACTTTAACTCATTCGGTAGTAACTAATGTATGATCTCATGTTGTAAGTCCACGCAAACAACAATGTCAAATTTTTAATGTATGAATAACAAATGTTTCGCTTTCACAATTGTTTTGGCGTAAACTCTCCAACAATAACTTAGTTCATCACAAGCATGTATATATATATATTTTTGGTTATTGTTTATACTACTTGAATAAGTAAAATTATGTTCAATTGCAATATCGTTTATAACACTTCTAAATTGAAGACGAGATTCAAATATATTTTTAACATATATTTCGGTGTGTTAATATTTAAATTATTATCTAAATTATCGGTTAAATCATCACTAATTTAATCATTCTCATATTCATTTAATATACTTTGCTTTCAACAAATGAAAAAAATGGTTTGAATAACTATGACAGACGTTCAAACTTTGGTTATTAGAAAAATGTTGACTACTTGAATAATATATGTTTCAAAATTTGGTATGGTGGAGTAACATAAATATTTACTAGTCACGTTCACGTGCATTGCACGTATAAAAAAATCAATAATATTATTAATAAAATATATAAAAATTTAAATTATAAAGAATATCTTAAATATAATTTTAATATATTTTAGTATAATTTGTTATGATTTTTTTAAAAATTATGGATATGTATTTAATTAGATAATATTATGTAGTAAGTATTAACATAATTTTAATTTTAAATATATTATAGTATCGGGTGGTTTTTAATTTTTTACATGAGAAGAGAGGGTTCGGTTATCCACAGAAGATAAGAAAGCTAGTTAATTTTAAACTTTTATTTTCTATTTTTTAAAAACTTAATGGTTGATGATATACACGGCTTAGACGGCTTAGTTTGGAGCCGTTTTGAAGCCCATTTATATTAGTAGAGATATACGCTGAATCTAAATTACTTTGAAGAACAAAATTACATGCTTCTTTGTCATATAATAATAAACAAGTAAAATAATGCACCTTAATATGAATTCATACCAGATAGAAAACGATCAATAATAAGATTGTTCAAATCATCGATCTAAGTTAGTATTATGATGACGCTTAACAATTAATGTATGGACAAACTTCCTGATGATGCTGACTTTTTCCACCCACCCTGGGGCGTCTTCCACCGAACCCTAGGTTTTTTTTTCTTAACATGCTATCCCCAGCCTTCTTTCCCTGCGCAGCTACTCCTCCATCCTCTTTTTCTCTCTCCTCCTAAGCGATCCACCATTTCCTTCCCTCCATCCTTCCCCTCCTCCCTCCAACTTCCTTTCCTTATCCCTCTACCCATGACTGTAATGCCCCACAAACCAGAACACTGGAGAGAGCGGGGGGCAGACATAGCCAGCTACGTATATTGAAGTGCAACCCACCTCGCTATACGGTCACGGCTGTCAAGATACATGTGGGTTTAACTACAAGCCATCAGTCTCTTATGGTCATGAACAAGCCTATTGTCTCAATCTCAAGCAAGTAATAATAGTTACAAGATGTCAGAACACCAAATATACAATAGTAAGGCGTCCCATACATTACATATTTGGATGATCATGAAGCTAGTCACACAAAATATGAAGACTAGCAAGAGTTTCAGTCATACATGATCAACCCTAGGATTTGTTCATCATGCTACACCCGTAGGCAGACAGTAAGTGAAGTACAATCGAGCTAACACGTGCTCGTGGGCTAAACGCCTCAAAAGAATATTTTTACAATAGAGTGGGAGAGCAAAATAAAACCCACTCGTTGTCAGGGTTACGCCTGGTGGTCACCATCTGGCTAGAAGGTAGGAAGATCCTCTGGAGCCGCTCCGGTATCTGGCCATACAAAACCAGCTGGGTCAGATCCCAGAAAGAGCAAGTGCCACAAAGGAGGCTTCACTTAAGAACTAAACCAGCAATTAGCACAAAACATAATTATATAATAAAAGACTGGAAATATGGAAAATTATGATGATATACGATAAGATAACCATGGGAATATTCAGATAACCAAGTTATAACCCGTAAACCAAACAAGGACCGGGTTGTAACCCTTCATCTGAACGGAACTTGATTTCTCACCATTTATCGATAAAGTAAGCACAAGCATTCAGGTCATGCTAACGATCTTGTACAGGATCAGGACAAGACTAGACTGGGTTCGACTCCATCCAATAAATCACGGTCATGCAATAAGTACGGCTTGATACTTTAACTAGCTAGGGTTATCACATGCCTAATAACTAGCAAGATGCAATGAGATTGTTCCATAGCCACAAGCCCTGCAGACCATCCAGGCTATCCGGACGCAATTCAGGGGTTGAATTCATGTGGATACAATATCCAAAGAACACATGTACCCTTAGGTAGCTTGAAGGGTGCAACACATGACAGTGTACTGGAAATGTGCCCTACTCGACGGCAGGCTACAGATCCCATGATTGGGCGCCCAGATAACGGGATTGCCTGTAGCTGGGAATTCTCTTCATGACTAATAGATTATTCTAGTTATTAGCCTTAGTCAGTTTAAGTAGGTACCCCTGACCGTGGTACTCAGGGGTCCCTGTCCTAGACATGATGTAAGACGATGCTGGTTTACTTGTACAAACACAATCGTCCACGGTGTCCAGGCCATTCATTCTTGTCATGTCATGCTAGTCGTCGCAACAGCTTTCAATAGTTTCCATCAGGCTTACTTGTCATGTCTCGTCATGTCACGTCATCTCAGTTACTTGCCATACCATGTCATGTACAATTATCATTCCAGTCATATTAAATAAATTCATGATTATCAAGTTCATAAAAAAGGCGAAAGGATATAAAAGGGTAATGGTGTACACCATAGGGACTCAAAGTCTCTACGCGAGCAAGACTACGCTAGGCCTAAGAGACCCCGAGCGTAAAATAGCTCTACGCAGACAAGACATAAGGATAGGCAGCTTTACGCGAGCAAGAGAGCAGGGGGTGGGATTCTATACGAGCAAGCGCTTTACGCTAGCAAAGCCGCATGCGGGCAAGACTCTACGCAAGCAAACGCTCTATGCGAGCGGAGCTCTACGCGAGCAAGCACTCCACCCAAGTGGAGTAGCCCCTGCTTAGAGTTCGAATGAACTCGGCGTAGAAGCGATTACGCTGGCACGCAAATGCGTGTGCGAAAAGGGTAATTAATATGCGGGCACGTAAAACGTGTGCATAAAAACTAAATACTACGCTAGTACGTAAGAACGTGTGCGTAAAACTGCATCTTCTCCCCAAGGCCGATACAAGCAGGCGTAAAAGCTCAAGAAAGCCTCATCTCGGTCGAGTCTCGGTAAAATCTAGCCATTCAAGAGCCAAACTTACATAAAATCGAAATTCCCACCACATGGAACTCCCTATTTCGAAAACAACCAAGTCCAGTAGATCAAAACCATGAAGATCAATAATACTAAAACTCAGATCTACGTGAAATGAGCCACATAAATTAAAAATGTTAAGTACTAAAGTGTCTTAGAATCTCATGAGGAAGACAATGGAACAACAAAATTTAAGTTCCTCCATGAAGCAAGTTGCACTCGCCTACTACGGGTGGTCGGTGGAGAAATGAAGAAGGAAGAAGAGTAGTAATGGGAAAAATGAATGAGGAGAGAGAAGGGTTATTGGGTTAATAAATGGGGGATGGTGGTAGGTAGGGGTTTGCATACTAACTCAAACCAAACCCAACCAGACCGAACCCAATCGAACTCGAACCAAGCAATTGAAATGCCAAAATAAACCAGTCAATAAGACACGCAATATGAGTCAAAATACGTACACATATACCAAAATACGTAATACGACCTACGGGCATTACAACTCTACCCACCTTAAAAGAATTATGTCCTCAGAATTTAATTAAGAGGCTAGAGAGGTCAAGCAAGCTACAATAACCACAGGCAAGATATAACTAAGCAATCAATCAAACAATCAATCATGCAAGCAAGTAATCGAAGGCATGAGGCATAAGGAAAACATTATGCCACACGAGTCAAACAGGTCGGGATATCGCGATCGGATGTCATCCTCACGCTCCCACGTTGACTCATCCAAAGATTGATGACCCTAAGCAACACGGACTAACTTGATAGTCTTGTTCTTGAGTATCTTCTCTCTTTGGTCCAATATGGATACGGGTCTCTCCTCATACGAAAGGTTGGTACCAACAACCAATTTCGAATGATCAAGGACATAACTTGGATCCGGAATATACCGTCGTAATTGGGATACATGAAAGATATCATGTACCTCACGCAACAACGGCGGAAGAGCGAGACGATAGGATATATCTCCTACTCGCTCTAGAATGTCGAATGGCCCGATATACCTAGGACTAAGCTTTTTCCGTATGCCGAAACGAATGGCGCCACGGGTAGGCGAGATTATGAGGAATACATGGTCGCTGACGAAAAATTCAAGGGGGTACCGATGATAATCGGCCCAATGGCGCTGGCGATCTTGTGCGACGAGAAGATGATCTCTGATTTTTCTGACCACCTCAATTGTCTGAGTAATCATTTCTGGACCGAGCATCTGCCTCTCTCCAACATCATCCCATGCTAGCGGGGATCTACACTTCCTACCATACAATGCCTCGAACGGTGCCGTCTGGATACTGGCTTAGAAATTATTGTTGTACGAGAACTCCACCAGGTGTAGGTGATCTTTCCATGAACCACAGAAGTCGAGTGTACAAGATCTCAACATATCTTCCAAGGTTCGTATGGTACGCTCTGACTGACCATCTGTCTGCGGATGATAAGCTGAGCTGAACTGGAGGTGAGTTCCCAAACTCTCTTGCAGACTACGCCAAAAGTGCGACATAAATCTTGAATCTCTGTCCGAGGTAATACTGACTGGTACACCATGAAATCTGATGATCTGCCTGAGGTACATCTCTGCTAGCTGAGCCGTCGACTGACCAACTCTGAACGGGAGAAAGTGAGCCACCTTCGTGAGCATGTCTATAATAACCCAAATAGCATCTCTACCGGCCGGGGACCTAGGTAATCCAGTCACGAAATCCATGGTTATATGCTCCCACTTCCATTCTGGGATCGACAAAGGTTGAAAAAGCCCAGCCAGTCTCTGATGTTCAACTTTAACTTATTGTTAAGCCAAACATCGAGAGACAAACTGGGCTATCTCCCTCTTTATACCATTCCACCAAAAATGCTGTCGGATATCGCGATACATCTTGTATCGCCCGAATGAATCGAATACTGAGAACTGTGAGCTTCTGCCATGACTCCCTACCTGATATCTCCACTGGGTACACAAAGACGTCTTCCATGTCGAAGTGTATCATCCTCATAGACACATAACTCTGGTCTTCGTCCTACCTCACACTCTGCTATGAGTCGCTGAAGCTTGGAATCTGTTGACTGAGCTAACCTGATCCTATCAACTAAACTGGACTGAACTTGCAGACTGGCCATCAATGCTACATTGGTAGGAAGGACAACTTCTATATCCATCTTCTGAAGATCTGCTAATAACTCTGGTTGTGCTGTTAGAAAATAAACTCCGGCTCTCATGCTCAATGCATCTATAACAACGTTGGCCTTCCCAGGATGATACTGCATGTTGATGTCATAATCCACAAGCAGCTCTAGCCATCTCCTCTGACGCATGTTAAGATCCTTCTGGGTGAACACATACTTCAAGCTCTTGTGGTCGGTAAAAATCTCCATCCTATCTCCATACAAGTAGTGTCTCCAAAGCTTAAGTGCAAACACTACTGCTGCCAGTTCCAAGTCGTAGGTCGGGTAATTTCTCTTATGATCACGAAGTTGACGTGACGTATAAGATATTACCTTCCCATGCTGCATAAAAACACATCCTAAACCTTTGCCTGAAGTATCACAATACACTGAGAATCCCCCAGTTCTATTTGGAAGCGTGAGAATGGGTGTCGTCATCAAGCCTCGCTTCAACTTCTTAAAAGATTCTTAACATTCTATGGTCCAAGCAAACTGCACATCCTTGTGGGTCAACTGGGTCATAGGGGCTGAAATTCGTGTAAAGTCCCAAACAAATTGCCGATAGTAGCCGGCCAAGCCAAGAAAACAACAAACTTCTGCAACGGTACTGGGTACTGGCCACGTCTCAATAGCCACGATCTTCTAGGGATCCACTTCTACTCCTCCTCTGGTGATGATATGACCCAAGTATGAAATACGATCGAGCCAGAACTCGTATTTACTGAACTTCACATACAACTGGTGCTGTCTGAGAATCTGGAGGACAACTCTGAGATGCTGCTCATGCTATGCTTCACTCTTGCTGTAGACCAGGATGTCGTCTATGAACACAATCACGAACTGATCCAAATAAGGCATGAAGATACGATTCATGAGGTCCATGAATACATCCGGCTCATTGGTTGGTCCAAATGGCATAACAAGGAACTCCCAATGCCCATATCTAGATCTGAAAGCCGTCTTCGGGATGTCCTGCTCTCTAACTCTGATATGATGGTATCTTGACCGTAAGTCAATCTTCAAAAATATGGACGCCCCTTTGAGTTGATCAAACAAGTCATCTATCCTCGGGAGAGGGTATTTGTTCTTGATTGTCACTGAGTTCAAGGTACGATAATCTATACATAATTTGGACGTACCATCCTTCTTTCTCACAAGAAGCATCGGGGCTCTCCAAGGCGATCCACTAGCACGGATGAATCCCTTGGTCCTGAGTTCCTCAATCATCTTATACAAGATCTCCAATTCTGACGGCGCCATCCAGTAGACTCTCTCTGACACTGGGGCTGACCCGGGGATCAAGTCTATGGTGAACTCGATCTCTCTCTCTGGTGGCATACCTGGAAGCTCTTCGGGGAAAACATTGGGAAACTCTTCTACAATTCTGGAAAACTGGGCTGCCGCTGCAACTGCCATCCGGAATGCTGGAGGAGAAGGCTCTATCCCGCCTCAGAAAAATGAAAACTCTGGCTCATCAGGAATACTAAAAATAATCTTGCCGATATGGCAATCTATTCTAGCATACTGGTCTCTCAACCAATCCATCCCTAAGACCACATCATAATCGGCCATCGGGAATTCTATCAACCTAGCGGGAAACTCTCTACCGCTAACTATGATCCGACACGAGGAAAACACTCTATCTACTCCCATAAGTCTGTTACCAATAAGTATATTGAGCCTTACTGATAATGACTCGGGCTCCAGTCCTATCCGTGTCACGAATCGTACAGACATAAATGAATACGATGTACCAGAATCAAACAATGCTGATGCTGGAAAGAAATTGACGAGAATAGTACCTGCCACTACCTCACCAAATGCTAACTCCTCCTCTACGGTCAAAGCCATCACTTGACCGTACCCTCGGGGTGATGGTCCCCTCTGCTGGAAACCTCTTTGGCGGTTCTGGGTCTGAGCTTGGACTTGTGCATACTGCTGAGGGTTTTGCTGCTGAAATACTTGGGCCTGAGGCGGCAAGGGCCTCAAAAACGGGTACTGCTGCTGCTGCTGAACTGGTACTGGGGCTGGCCCCCTATCCGAGGGACTAGAAAAGGTTGATAAAGATGAACTCCCCCTATTCGGGCAGTTCCCAACCCTATGGTCCGGTGCCTCACAAACCAAGTACAAACCCTGTGCTCTGCGACATTCTGACACCACGTGCCCTGACTTTCCACAATGAGTGCAACCCATTATGGAAGACTGCTTCTGCTGCTGCTGGGGATATGTCGAGGTCGGATGCTGAATCGACACAACGGAAGCCGCCAGCCTCGGAGCTCCAATGGTCAAAGCCCTGGCTGCCAAGGCTGGTGCTGAAGACTGGTTCATCTGGCCGTGAGACCGCTTTCGACTTCCGGTCCGGTCCACAATCCTCTGGAAGGTATACTCATGCCTCCTAGCTGCTCTCAATACTGCATCAAAAGTCTGATGCTCAAACTGCTCTACCGCCAGCAAAATCTCCAGGTACAGTCCTTGCTGGAACCGCTGAGCTCTGTCGAACTCGGTCGCCACCAAGGTGGGAGCAAACCGACTAAGCCTGGAGAACTCGATCGCATATCCATCTACCGTCCTGCCCATCTGCTTCAAATTAGTGAACCTCGTCTGTAGATCGTACCGAGCTACAGCATCAAAATATTTGGTCTGGAATCTCTCACGAAATACTGTCCATGCAATAGGTACCCTTAATCCAACGGCCTATGCCGCCCACCAGCTACGGGCTAGATCTAATAACTGTAGGCACACCACGGCCACCTTATCATCTTTTGGGGTCCTGGCTGCTTCTAGAATAACCTCAGTATCCTGCAGCCAAGCATCTGCGATTATAGCGTCTTCGCTACCATCGAAGAAGGGAGGGTTCAAACGCTTGAAGCTGTTGGCCATACTGTTACCTTGATGACCACCTCTATTCAAAGCATCTTGTACTGTCTGGTGCAATACATCACCTCGATGATCCTGTGATGCAAGCAACTCCCTGATGAGTCCGACCAAGACTCCATTATCCTGCCTTACAGGCTGGGCTGGCTGTACTGGGGTTCTGGATCTCTGGGAAGCATGACTCGGGAAGCTGCTCCTAAGTGCTGAGCTTGATCCTCTTATTGCGGGAGTACTCGTTGATCTCCTTCCGATTGATTGGCAGGTCCAGGAATAGTGCCGCTGAAGAAGACGATACAGGGAACAATAAGGAAGGACTAGGACAGATCAAAGATACAAGCTTGTGATCAGGTCAAGATTTTAGGGATTTAGAGGATACGAGCAGAGATCAAGGGCGACTGCTGATTGAGACATTTATTCGGTAAACCCCCACATATCTTGATTCACAAAACCTGCATGGGCCACCACTTAAACCATGTAATGCCCCACAAACCAGAACACTGAAGAGAGCGGGGGGCGAACATAGCCAGCTACGTATATTGAAGTGCAACCCACCTCGTTATATGGTCACGGCTATCTAGATACATGAGGATTTAACTACAAGCCATCAGCCTTTTATGGTCATGAACAAGCCTATTGTCTCAATCTCAAGCAAGTAATAATAGTTACAAGATGTCAGAACACCAAATGTACAATAGTAAGGCGTCCCATACATTACATATTTGGATGATCATGAAGCTAGTCACACAAAATATGAAGACTAGCAAGAGTTTCAGTCATACATAATCAACCCTAGGATTTGTTCATCATGCTACAGGCCGTAGGCAGACAGTAAGTGAAGTGCAATCGATCTAACACGTGTTCGTCGGCTAAACGCCGCAAAAGAATATTTTTACAATAGAGTGGGAGAGCAAAATAAAACCCATTCATTGCCAGGGTTATGCCTGGTGGTCACCATCTGGCTGGAAGGTAGGGAGATCCTCTGGAGCCGCTCCGGTATCTGGCCATACAAAACCAGCTGGGTCAGATCCCAGAAAGAGCAAGTGCCACAAAGGAGGCTTTACTTAAGAACTAAACCAGCAATTAGTACAAAACATAATTATATAATAAAAGACTAAAAATATGGAAAATCATGATGTTATACGATAAGATAACCATGGGACTATTCAGATAACCAAGTTACAACCCGTAAACCAAACAAGGACCGGGTTGTAACCCTTCATCTGAACGGAACTTGGTTTTTCACCATTTATCGATAAAGTAAGCACAAGCATTCAGGTCATGCTAACGATCTTGTACAGGATCAGGACAAGACTAGACTGGGTTCGACTCCATCCAATCAATCACGGTCATACAATAAGTATGGCTTGATATTTTAACTAACCAGGGTTATCACATGCCTAATTACTAGCAAGATGCAATAAGATTGTTCCACAGCCACAAGCCCTGCAGACCATCCAGGCTATCCGGACGCAATTTAGGGGTTGAATTCATGTGGGTACATTGTCCAAAGAACACATGTACCCTTAGGTAGCTTGAAGGGTGCAACACATGACAGTGTACTGGAAATATGCCCTACTCGACGGCAGGCTACAGATCCCATGATAGGGCGCCCAGATAACGGGATTGCCTGTAGCTGGGAAATCTCTTCATGACTAATGGATTATTCTAGTTATTAGCCTTAGTCAGTTTAAGTAGGTACCCCTGACCGTGGTGCTCAGGGGTCCCTGCCCTAGACATGATGCAAGACGATACTGGTTCACTTGTACAAACACAATCGTCTACGGTGTCCAGGCCATTCATTCTTGTCATGTCACGCTAGCCGTCACAACAACTTTCAATAGTTCCCATCAGGCTTACTTGTCATGTCTCTTCATGTCACGTCATCTCAGTTACTTGCCATACCATGCTATGTACAATTATCATTCCAGTCATATTAAATAAATTCGTGATTATCAAGTTCATAAAAAAGGCGTAAGGATATAAAAGGGTAATGGTGTACGCCATAGGGACTCAAAGTCTCTACGCGAGCAAGACTACGCTAGGCCTAAGAGACCCCGAGCGTAAAACAGCTCTATGTGGGCTAGACATAAGGATAGACAGCTCTACGTGAGCAAGAGAACAGGGGGTGAGATTCTACGCGAGCAAGCGCTTTACGCTAGCAAAGCCGCTTGCGGGCGAGACTCTACGCTAGCAAATGCTCTACATGAGCAAGCACTCCATCCAAGCGGAGTAGCCCCTGCGTAGAGTTCGAATAAACTCGGCGTAGAAGCGATTATGCTGGAACGCAAATGCGTGTGCGAAAAGGGTAATTAATACGCGGGCACGTAAAACATGTGCGTAAAAATTAAATACTACGCTAGCACGTAAGAACGTGTGCGTAAAACTGCATCTTCTCCCCAAGGCCGATACAAGCAGGCGTAAAAGCTCAAGAAAGCCTCATCTCGGTCAAGTCTCGGTGAAATCTAGCCATTCAAGAGCCAAACTTGCGTAAAATCGAAATTTCCACCACATGGAACTCCCCATTTCGAAAACAACCAAGTCCAGTAGATCAAAACCATGAAGATCAATAATAATAAAACTCAGATCTACATGAAATGAGCCGCGAAAATTAAAAATGCTAAGTACTAAAGTGTCTTAGAATCTCGTGAAAAAGACAATGGAACAACAAAATTTGAGTTCCTCCATGAAGCAAGTTGCACTTGCCTACTGCGGGTGGTTGGTGGAGAAATGAAGAAGGAAGAAGAGTAGTAATGGGAAAAATTAATGAGGAGAGATAAGGGTTGTTGGGTTAATAAATGGGATATGGTGGTAGGTAGGGGTTTGCATACTAACTCAAACCAAACCCAACCAGACCGAACCCAACCGAACCCGAACCAAGCAATTGAAATGCCAAAATAAACCAGGCAATAAGACACGCAATATGAGTCAAAATACGTACACATATACCAAAATACGTAATACGACCTACGAGCGTTACAATGACAACCTACAAAGAGTTCATCGAGAAGATGACCTCCCTTTTTACCCTCTAAGGCCCCTCTGATCCTGTCGCGCTCTCGGCCAGGAAGAGCGCGATATCCCAACATTGGCGCTCCACCCTAGCTATCAAACCATACTTGACTCGCCACTTTACCTACCCATCCCTTTTCTTTATTCTTACAAAACTGTGGAAGACCTCTACTCCTCAACAAGTTTTTGATCTGGATCCAAATTCGGGGATGTTCCTGGCGCGTCTGGACTTGCCCGCAGAGGTGGACCAAATGATCTTAGACGCCCCCTGGAGCATAAATGAGGACGTATTGGCTCTAGAGAGATATGATCCAGCAAAATTGTCGGAGGAATATAAATTCTAGTTTATGAATTTCTAGGTTCAGCTGCATAGGATTCCTCCCAAATTCATGGACCGAATAGCCATTAGCAGGATTGTTAAAGCCATCGGCTCGCCCCGTTCGTGCACTACAGCCGACGAACTGAAATGGAAAACATTTGCTCGAGTGAAGGTCCTTCTAGATATATCCAAACCCTTGAAGAAACAAATCTCCACAAATTTTGATGGCAGCAGTCTAAGCTAGGTGCTAGTTAAATATGAAAGATTACCCCGCCTATGCTTATTCTGTGCGAGGGTGGGTCATCTGCTGACTGTATGTCCTGATAGAAAGATGTTCACATCTCTGATCGGTGATGACCGGTCCTGTGAAGAAAAGGTAGAATCAGGGAGTTGCTCAAACCAAGGGTCAATGAGGAAGATTATAGAGCCGAGTCAAACAGGCTCTCCAACCGACGCTCTTTCTCTGTGAGGAATGAAGTAGGACTGGACCATGCGACTGCTCGCTCTGAGAATGTCCATCCTACACCACAAAATGCTGACCACTCCCTGTCATAGCCCCCTGCTACGACCGTTCTCATCTCAACAAGTGAGCTCATGACACGTGGAGCCAATCCAGTGCTACAACTGGCTAAGTATCAACTTCCACACAGAAGGGGAGTCTCTATCAATGCCCCTAACAGTTCGGATGACCCAGGATCCGAGAGAATCAAGGATATTAGCCCAAGTCCCATCCCATCATTTCCAGAGCAATTCTCACCTATTTTGGACAGGCTGGATACGATGGAGACTGATTTCTTGTCATCCACTCCAAACCCTGCTCTTTCATCCTCACACCCGACTACCTCTCTGATTGGCTCGACACAGAACCTAAGGGGCCCGCTAGTCATAATTCAATCAAACTCGATATTTATTCACATCCCTAACCCCTCCACTATGTGCGGTAATGGATCCCACCTGTAACAACGCTCTCCAATCTCCTATACCTATCCTCTCCCTCCATCGAGCCCGTCATCGAATTCCTTGCCTCCCCTCCCCCGCTCTCGCCTCCCGCCCATAGCTATCCACCTCTCAAAACCAGATGTAAAGTTGCATGGAAAAAGTTAGCATGCATGTGCCCACCCAAAGTTCATGTACTCTCCCCGGATTCATCAACGTCAAGGAAACGTGCTGCGTCCCCCTCCTTTCCCCTTTCCTCTAATAAGAGGACAGCTCGCTTTGTTACTCCTTCTGATCCCTCTGACAAGGTCCTGGCGGCTGACCTACAAAGGCCGCGCGAGAAATGTTAGTGCTATCATGGAACTATCGAGGTACGAGAAATGTTTCGACAGTTCAGACGCTCCGATCATTTCTCTCCACCATCCGCCTGTCACGCCCCAATCCCGCAGAGTTCTTTCGTCCTCGCTTCGGACTCTGTGAGACCGTCGGTCCTTGCTTGGGCGTGATGCCGTGCAAGCCTAAGTTACGCTTGTACAAGGCCAAGACCTGTAATAAGATAAGATAGACAATAGCGCAGCGGAACATATAGCAGATAATTGAAGCAGCAGCGGACATTTTACAGATATATGAATTGAACACAATGGTAACAAGAAATAATTCTCTTTATTGATATTCCTTGAACAGATTACAAGCTCTAGATTCTCTCTGATACAATGCTTATATTCTCTCAGAAACTTTACAGATTATATGTCACGACCTGCACCCGCTTTTCGGGATACGAGTGCATGTCCAAGCTAGCCTACGCCGCAGAGTCGACGGCAGAACGCTGTCAAGCCCGTAATAAATAAATGCTCAAAATAAACTTTATTGTTCACATTTCTAAATTGATTACAATATTTATAACATTTATATTTAAAGAAAGTACAAGGTTCTTACAATTAATGTAAATGATACCACATCTATCTAATTTCTAGGTTTCTGCCTGCTAGTACACCTGTATCTTCCAATGCTAAGTGAAGCCACAGCTAATTTGAAAAATGTCGGTTTCCAGTCAGGAATGAAATAAGCACACAAACCGACGGTAATGCAAAAATACAATAGAATTCACAAGACATGAAAATATCATATGTGAGATGAAACTAGAAAGTAACTGATGTCATGGCATGTCTAGAAAGCAAGTAGGTAACTCCACAACAAGATGTATCAACTGGAGAAACATGTAACTAGGATGTCATGGCAAGTGGTAAAAAAACAAAGAAAACAAGTAAAAGACAACTATCTATGTGTTTTGAAATATCTTGTTCAACATGTGAACGGCTAAAGGGTAAATTCGGCATCCCGTACGTGAATTGTGCGACTGCTATCTGACAAGAATAGACATTTTGAGAATGTTTCTGGGTAGTCCACATGTATACTAAGATATTTTTCCGCCCAGCTAGTACTCAAGGAATCCAGTCGCAAGCATGGTAATCATGTAAAAAACAGTCACAAAGTATAAACAAATCTATGATACTAATCCGTGTAACAACGTGTCATCAAGCAAGAGAGCATATGTATAAACATGAAATGGAAAACTACTATGAATCGAAAGCAATCAGAAAGTGCACTTGCCTGAATCCTTGCACAAACCGTAGTCACAAGTCGAGGATGAGGGGATTGTCGATCTAGAAGCTGTCAACCTATAACATATATCGTATCACGAACTATGTACGAAAACCATAAGTCAATTCTAAGGTTCTAGTTCTAAATTCATGGAATAAGTGGCTAATGGGTTACTAATCTAATAATATTTAATTATGAAATAAATTACTTAAAAACCTAAATTAACCTAATAATAATTTGAATATAATCTAAACATGCAAGTTTGGCCATAAAAAGTCATGTTTCCAATTTTGGAAACCATGTCATGCAAATCGAGACATACCATTGACTATCTAGTTAAACTTCGTGAACTCAAGGTTTTAAAAGTGCACCTTGGTAGATTTTAGCACCACGAGTTTGTTAGAATCAACTGTGCTGCAAATTCACGTTTTGGTCAAAAGATATCACCATTATGGCTAATCGTGACCAAAACATAATTCACCAACAATTCTGAGTTCAAAAGAATAACTAAAATAATAGATGAATGAACTAATTTATGGGAAAAATATATGTCGTATAGCTCTGTGTTAGCTTTACGAAACTTCAAACGGTTCATGATTTCGATTTTCGGTCCTCCCGGAATCTCGAAAACACCGAAACGTGTCAAGTTTCAGACAATCGACACTTTACGAATTTTACAAAAATTAAGGTTCAGATATAATAAAAATAAATAAATTAGATATTCGAAAATTATACCTCAATACAAATCCAACAAAAAAATAGCATGCAAAAAGGAGGTCGGAGTTGTCCGCAATCGCCTCGGGAAGTCGGGGGTCTCTTTGGAACAAGTTTTCTCAAAATCGGCCAGAATTAAATTAGGGTTTACTATTCAGCGAAAATATATATATATGGCGGGTACAGTCAGCACCCGCTGACTGGGCACTACAATGGCTGACGGGTGGGCCCGGCCAGCGCTGACTGGGAATGACTGGATAATTAATTACAGAAAATGATTTAAAAATTATTCTAAGGCCAAATAAACTCAAATAAAATCCTAAAAATTCCTAAAAAAATTGTAGAAAATTACAGAAAATATATCTAACCTCCTATAATATAAATAAAAATAATTTACCTCATATTAGTCTCAAATGGCCTCATAATAAATATTGGAAGCCTTTAAAATATATGAAACTTAATAAAATAAATATCTAAAAATTGCAAAAAAAAAAAATTCTATCAAATTATAAAAAATATTTATAACCTACTAGAGCCTACATAAAATACTGGGTCTCAAAACAGTCTCAAATAAACCTATTGTAAAATCTTGAAAGTCATTAAAAATATTAAACCTTAATAAATAAATCTCTAAAAATCTCTAAAAATTATAATAAGCTATAAAATAATTAAACAATGCTTATATAAACCATATAAGGGCTAAATGACCATAATATGATCATAGCTCTCTTATGAGCTTAGGTACAAATCCTAATGACCATAAAAGTTAATCATAATCAAAATAAAATAAAAAAAATCGAAAATTAGGCTTACATTACAATGATCTCGTTCCCATACATTACTTCCCTTTATATACAAAACTAACTCTTGCAACAGATGTCTATCTCTTGGCATCTCTTCTGATTTCTGGCTCCTGAGGATGAGGCTCGGGCTATCGCTTTGGACTATCCTTCTCGATGCATATTGCACCTGCTTGCAGAATGATGGTGGGTTAGTATATCAGCATACTGGTGAATTGTGAACAAAGAGCTACATTTGTTTGAAACGATCACTGTTCATTTAGTGGGAAAACGTTTCTTGTGATATGATCTTGCTACTTTTACCTATATTCATTTCTTGCATACAGAGTCAGTTTACATCCCTTTTGGAAACATCTTTGAAAAGCCACAATTCATTTCATTTCATTTCAAGCGTACAAGGGACTGTTCAATTCAAGCACGATGACTATTCATTTCAAGTACGATGACTGTTTATCTCGTATGCAGTGCGCATCATGTTTCATAAGTTACATCAATTCTCTTCTTCAAGCCACTCTTAGGACGATTATAAGCACGATATCACATCTTTTCTTTTGTAGGACACAGCATTTCTTTTCAATAGATTAATCTCTTCAAACAATTCATATGGAAAACTTAAGCAACACATATGTATCACTTTTTCAGTGATTCTTACCAATAGTCGACAGTCCATCCCTGCATAAGACAAAGATTAGCATAAACATGATAAAACCAACATTGTTCTCTGTTCGTCTCTATATTGTTAGATCTTAACAAAAAATTTCTTATGCATGCCATCGATTAGCAGCTGTGACTCAAGGCTCAGCTCTGTACCAACACATATGTAGACCAGCAGCTGTGAACCAAGGTTCAGCTTTGCACTGATAACACATATACTAGCAGCTGCGGCTCAGGGTTCAGCTCTTCACTAATCGACATCTATCTATATGATGGTCCATGGGTCATTCCCCATAGTTAGCCGCTGTGACTCTTGGGTTTAGCTCGTCGCTAGTGGACACTCTCTTTATACACCGTGAGGTCTCTTTTACCTCAGGTTGTTACTCTATCCTCCCCCGGGCCGAGCGGTTCGAGTACCCAAGAACCAGTCGTGAGGATCTATACTTGTGCACAAGTTGTCCAGGACCAATGCAGGTATACAACTCTATCAAATAAAACTCTACTAAGCACAGATCATTGGACAACATTCATATTTCGTCTGTTCTCTTCTTTTATAAAACCGAGCCAATAGCTCTACTCTTTTTTTCTATACAAACAAGCCGTATCATCTCTTTTTCACAATATGCCATCTCTATACATCTCTGTCTTTTTATAGCAACAATCAAGGGACAATGAACAATCTTTATTTGAGCAAGCACAATATCAACAAGCATGAACTCTACTCTTGATAGTTATAATCTATTCAGGGACATGTAAACATTCTCTCTTCTTTTCTTATTAAGCATGGCAACAGTTTATTCATTCGAGGCACATCTCTAATTTAGCACATCATCATCTCATTGATTTAACATGGCAATATTTTATCGATCAAGGCAACATTCATTTCTTAACAAGGCATCATGTCATTTCTTATTAGCATACAATAATTCTTTTTCTTAGCATACAGTTTAACTCTTTTCTTGTTCTAAGCATAGCAACATGTGAAATCTCTTACAAGCATACTCAATGATTACCATCTTGTTATTAGCAACAACATTCATTCAAAAACTCAGATTCTTATTAGGCACAAGCGAGTCATAAAATGAGTCTTTGTCCACTCACCCAGATCAATCGTCTTCTGTTGCAGAGCCAGCAATCTGATCTCTCTATTTTTTTAGCGCCTTCACGGAGCGGGGTACTACAGAGCCAGCAATCCGATCTCTCTGTTTATCTTCTTCGTCTCTGGAACTATTTTCTTACCGTTCCATACCTCTCTTACTCTCCCACATCTCGATTTTCCAAATTTCTTCTCGGTTCCTCCTATAGGCCTCTCTGGGGGTCTATGGCTGGGTTGGAAAGAATCCATTCAAGCCTCCATCCAATTCTCATTAAATAATCTCATCATTCTTTCCATTGCAGCCACATACGAGTCTCTTGCATGGAATCTGTTTTGTGTTTATGGCTGCCCCAGGAAGAGAGATAGAACCAGGCTTTGGGATATCATTAAATCAGTATCAGACAAGTTCACTATGCCTTGGTGTTGTATTGGTGATTTCAATACAATCACCAAAACGGATAAAAAATTGGATGGAAGAGCATTTGATTCCCAGGCAGCGATGCCCTTCACCAACATGATGAATCATTACGGACTGCTGGATCTGGGGTCTACTGGACCCGTGTACACGTGGTCCAATGGTAGGAGGTCATCCTCACACATCAGGGAGCGCCTCGATTGTGCCATTGCTGATACTAAATGACGGTGTCTATATCAGCATGCCATAGTTTCCACTCTACCTCGTATAAACAACGACCGCGCCCCCATCCTCCTCAACACTTTTAATAAGCTCCAACAACGGAAGAGGCCACTTCGCTTCGAATCTTTTTGGTTGTTGAATTCTCAATTCACTAAAGTACTTGAGAAATCCTGGCAGGGACCCAACACTCCCTCTGGTTCGAGTTTCGTGCGAAAACTTCGTGGGACATTAGCACATCTGCACAGGCGGGGCAAGAACTTATTTGGGAACAAAAAGAATCGCATCTTTATCCTCCAAAAAAGCTACTGGTTATTCAAGCCGCGTCCCCCTCCATAGACTCCATAGCCAAGGAGAGGAAGCTTTGCTCGGAGCTTAATGACCTTCTGCTTCTCGAGGAATCATATTGGCGACAGAGGGCCAAATGCCAATGGATTAAAGATGGGGATAACAACACTAAATACTTTTATACTCGAGCCACCAACAGAAAGAGGAAAAATGACATTCGCACTCTCCAACTCAAGGACGGGACTTGGACCTCCGACCAATCGAAAACTGCCATGGCACTAATCGATCACTTTCAATATTTATTCTGCGAAGAGATTGCGGGAGCCGTCGAGCCATCTTTCATCATATCTACTAACCCCATCACAGAGGATGAAAATGCTCCTCTTGGGAGGATTCCTTCACTGGAAGAGATCGAGAAAACCACTAGAAGTATGGGACCCTTGAAGGCGCCCGGACCTGACAAATTTCTAGCTCTATTCTTCCAGAAGGGATGGCATATCGTGGGTAAGGATCTATCCTTCACTGTTCAATAGTTCTTTACCTCTTCAAAAATGGTCCCATCCCTTAACCACACTCATATTGCGCTTATTCCTAAGAAAATGCTACTGCAACTCTAGGGGACTTTCGGACTATTTTATTGTGAAATATCAGCTATAAAAACAGCTCAAAACTCTTCACTAATAGATTGAGGCCAATCATGGATAGGATTGTTTCACCAGTCCAAAATGCCTTCGTTCCAGGAAGACACATCTCGGATAATATTATCATCGTGCAGGAGATCATGCACGCCATAAAATTTTTTTCCAAAAAGAAAAACTCATTTGCCCTTAAAATTGATATGTCAAAGGCCTACGATCGTCTCTCATGAAAATTTATCAAAACCGTTCTTTTGGGAATTCGAGGCCATACCAATAATGTCATTATGGAATGTATATCATTGGCCTCCTTCTCCATTATGCTAAATGGCTCCCCAGAAGGTTTTATCCAACTCAGAAGAGGTATTAGGCAAGGCTGCTCGTTATCTCCATACATTTTCATCCTCTGCACTGAAGTTCTTTCCCGGCTTTTCTACTGCTATGAGAGAGAGAGGATATGTTCCATGGGATCCGCATTAATCAATTTGCACCATCGATCTCCAACCTCCTTTTCGTAAACGATATCCTAATATTTGGACAGGCATCTATGCAATCTTTAAATCAAGTTCACAAGATATTGAGTACTTTCTCCTCTTGGTCCGGGCAAATGATCAACTTCGAGAAATCAAGTATCCTCTTTAGTAAACATGTAAGAATCCAGGACCATCAATCTCTAGCAGTTACGCTTCAACTCTCCTTCATGAACAGTGAAGACAGATACCTGGGGCACTTACTTCTGCAATCCAAAACCCGGCTTTCTATATAAAAATTATTATTGATAAGTGCAGCTCTCAACTTTATGGCTGGAAATCAAAAATGTTATCTCATGCGGGTCAAAGCGTCCTTATCAAATCAACACTTGGAGCCATACCTATTTACTACATGTCGACTTACAAGCTGCCAAAGGCGATCACTGCTAAAATCTCTCAGTACTAACGGTTCTTCTGGTGGGGACATGAAATATCTGAAAGAAAGATGCACTTCCTTGCTTGGAAAAAATTTACTCAACCAAAAGATGTGGAAGGAATGGGGTTTCGGAATCCCGAATGGGTTAAGGACTCTCTCATTGGCAAACTCCTTTAGCAATTTGTCAAGAATCTACACCAGCTGTGGGCTCGTCTCCTTAAAGGAGTGTACCTCCAAGACATATCTTTCTGGGCAGCAAATACCCCCAGAAGAGCCCCCCAACTTGGCTAAGCTTGCTGGCTATTTGTTCCATCATTTCGAACTCCCTTTGTTGGAAGGTAAGGGAAGGTTGGTTGGATATACTTTCCGAACCATTGATACCAAATTTGCCTGGATTTCGAATTTCAGACACCAAGTTGCCCCCTAATGGTCCCAGACTTGTTCGCGAACTTATGGTGTTTCAACCAAGAGGCTGGAATAAGCCTTTGGTTGAATCACTATTCTCGCCTATGGAGGCCAAAGTAATTTGTGCTATCAGCTTGCTAGAGGAGGATGGCCCAGCCAGTCTTATCTGGACGTGCTCGAGAAATGGATTATTCTCTTCCAAATCTCTGTATGAGACCATACAGCGACATGAACCTAACAGCTCTACCATGGGGGATGTCAACCCTCACTGGTGCCGACTAAGGCAATTGAAGGACATAGCTCCAAGGGTGCAACACTTCGTATGACGTCTTCTCCAGGAAGTCCTACCCCTGCTCACTGCCATCAATAAGAAAGAGGACACTATATGCAAACTGTGTCCTTTTTGCCTATCATATGATTAAGACGCGGACCACCTTTTCCTCCACTGCCATGTTGCCCGTGAAGCATGGTTCCCCTGTAATTGTGGGGCTGCACATTGAGAACGACTTCAAAGTGAACACACTCCTCATCTTATGGCTGGATGACCCACATTCGCTCGAGGCCTTTAAAATAGGAAAGCCCTCATCTGGGCTATCTGAAAGGCCAGATGCTCATGTGTTTTTCGCCATGAAGCACCGAGAATCCTAGGCATTGTACATCATACATCAAGCAAATGCCATCCACCATGCCTATTTAGTTGGCCATATGGCTAGGGTTACAGAGCTACAAAACATAAGGAATGGGGTCGCTAAAAACACCCGTTGGACTCCTCCTTGTGGAGACACTATTAAGATCAACGTAGATGGTTCCACCTCTACCGCTGCTATTGCAGTGGCAGCCATTGCTAGGTACTTGAGCGGTAACTTCCTTGGTGCTATGACTTGGTTCTCGAATCCAATCCACATTTTAGACATTAGCCTACAAGCGGAAGTACATGCCATTCACCAAGGCATCCTCCTTGCTAAGAAGCTACTCTCCACCTCCAGGATCAACGCCATTGAAGGCGACTCTCTTACAGCCATGAGAATCTTCAAGGGCGAGAAGTCACTCATCCCATGGAGATTACAAGTGTAAACCCCCTAAATTTCTACTACATTTTTTTTTAAAATAAATAATTTTTGGTATTTATTTTGTACTTCGTATCTGCACGTCGCATACGAGTTTGCATTTTTGCATTTTACGTAGCGTGCGAGATTTGCGATTCGTATTTGCTCGACGAGTGCGAATATGTGTCGAGGTACATATTTTTGAAAAATATTTTTATTATAAATTTTATTTTATATAGGGAGAGTACTTGTTCAAACAAATGTGATAAATATTTTTATTTTTTATAAAAAATTTATTTATTTCGTTGTTTAAAAATAAGTAGTGGTTTAGAAAATTTTGGTTATATAAGAAATATTATTGTGTGCGAGCGACATGAAACTTTTTCATGTCCACTTATTTTTTTGAAAACTAAATATAATTGGTTTATTTATTATAAAAAAATATAATTCAAATATTTAAGTAATTATCATGAATTTTGAAATTTTATATTATTATATTTTAATATTTACGAAAAAGATGTTTAAAATTTAGTTTGATTTAATATTTGATTAAATACGATAATTTAAATTTGAGGATATTTTACTTCAAGTAGACTTTAAATTAAGTCAAGATTTTATCTAGAATTGATTAAATAATTTTTAAAGTTATTTAAATTAAATGATGGAATTATCCATCGGAATTTTAAACTAGTTCGAGTCCTTATCCAAATGAGAGCATCACCTCCTATATAAGAAGAGGCTCATTGACTCTTCTTCATAAGTCCACACCGCCCAAAAATTTCCACAGTTGCCTCTGTGCATCGTGTCCGTGTCCGTGTCTGTTTTTCATCCACTATATTGGTTTTGTACAAATACATTGTTCTCTCCGTGTCGGACAGTTCCCGAAACGAACTCACTTAACCCAAATTCCTACCCTTCTGCCACAACCCGACCCCATCTTTGTGGCACATTGCTGCCACCATCAACACCATCACGTCAGACCCGCCATCGTTGCCACCTCCAGCCATCTGCCTCCGACCACCCCCGACATCGACCATAAGCCGCTGCAAACCCTACACCACCACCAAGCAGACTACAATTACCATCGTTCTAGCAATCCTGCTGCCGTTTCTGTCCCCTTTTCGTGTCCAGCCATCGACAGACAACTCTGCCACCCCAGCCCCTTCATCATCGCTGTCATCTCCAATAACCGAACACCCATATTACCACCACGTTGCCGTGCCCAAAAAACCCCAAATCCTACCGCCAACACCGCGGATTCGACACCGTCGTCGTCCCTATAACCACAACTTCGTATAGAGGAGAAGGGAAAACAGAACCCTTACCTCCATCACCGCGTCGAAGATGACGCTGCGCCCATCCTCCTTCAGATCCTCTGAGCTCCTCCAGCGCTGGAGTGCGCCTGCCGGACGATGCGACTCCTCCGAATAGGGGACGAGGAAGCGAGTCACCGCCGCAGCGTGCTAGCGAGCCTCCGTCGCCCGCGCTGCCTCAACCCAGCGTCGGCCTTCACCGTGTCGACCCCTTCACCGACCCCTGTTCTTCTCCGAGCCTCCGCTGCCCCGGCGCTCTGTCGCTGAGGTCGTGAACCCTCCGCCTCGCCATTGGCGAGAGCCACCAATCCTTACCGGCGTCCTCCGCCGGTGCCTAACCGAGAGTCGTCGTGCCCGACACCTCTGCGTGGTCGTCGAACCCTCCTCCTGGTCGTCCGGCGACTGCGACGGACCGCACCTTGCCCCTGACGCCGTGGCCAGCCCCGATGACTCCTCTCCTTGTGTCGGCGCCCCTCCGGCCGCCTCGTCCCCTCCGATAAGCATCGGTGACCGCCCTCTGGTAACTTTCCCTCTTCCTCCTCTCTCTTTCTTCTTCTCATTTTTTACATATCCCTTTCTTATTTCGAGAGAGAGTACAGATTTGGGTTACATATTAATCAATTGTTTATTTAATTAAGGTTATAATTATTATTAGTAATAATAATGCTTTATCAGTATTAATATTAAACATCATTTCTTGTTATTATCATTGGTTATTAATTATTGCTATAGTTATATTAAATATTTTATATTAATATTTTCTAAATTGTATTTGTAACTAAAATATATCCTAGGCTTTGACTCTACGTATTTCAATTTGGGATTTGAAGGTATATATTATTCTTGTTTTTTTCCAACTATATTTTTTTAAATGTAAATTTGACCTAAAGTCATATTTGACAAAACTGGATTTAGCCATAAACTGATTTCTCTGGATTTTGAGATTTTTATCTAAAAAGTTTTGGCTAATAAAAGTATAGTTATTAAATGTAATAAATAATGATTTTCAATATTTCAAAATATATATCCAAAGGTTATAGTGACTAAGAAAATATTGTTTACAAATATCATGAATATTTTCTAATTAGTTTATAAATATTTTTCTAAAATACATACTATTGTAATATTTTCTACCTAATTAAATTATATATATATATATATATATATATATATATATATATATATATATATATAATTTAAAAATAGTTTCCTAGATTATTCAGGTATTTATCTAAAATTTATTCAATTAATAAAATACAGTTTCTAATAATAAATAATGTTTTCAAAAATAGTTATAAATATTTATAAATTCTTATGATCAAATATTTGATGATGGATAATCATATTTTCTCGCGAAGTCGGACCCTTTCGCAACGACCATGGCTATTGGACTATTGGGACTTGGCATAATACCGTACCACACCAGGCGACTCACGGGCAAGATACCTTGCCATGTTTACTGCTTACATTTAGTTGCAATTTATTTTAGTTATTGTATCTATATTTCTTCTTTATTATTTTCTTCTTGCTTGTGAACTTAGAGTTAAGGGACTACCGTCAATTAGTGTATCTCATTAAACTTGTCACGATTATATCACGAGTTGTGTGTGAGATGTGAGTATCATGTAGTGGTCACTTGCGTGTTGGCTGATCATCCGTGCGCATGCGTAGGAATAACTGTCAAAAGATGCATGTTAGAAGACTTGACAGTTATTGAATATAAACCGTGTTGTGGAAACGACACGTGTTGGTGTGTCGTGGTTACGATGCATATATAGTATCATTGGGGGGGAGGGGACAGCTACTAGAGTAGGGGCTACATTTATTTTTTACACATTTATGGGTGATAGTGACTTGGATGAGCGTTACTTGTTGCCCGGCCGATAGTGTCTCGGATGAGCGCTACTTGACGGCCACTCTTGATTACTTGCGTGAATCCTTACAGCCCCTGCGTAGAACGTTGTCCTCAAAGTGCATATCACTTAGATGGTTAGGGACCAGTTGTGTTGTAGTTTTATAGTGGTTATATTTGCAGTTATAATGGCATGTTCTTCATGTATCTTGCTACGTCCCTCTGAGGACCTGGTGATTTCTCCAGGTGTATTTTGTGACTTCCTGCAGGTGCTCTAGCTGAGGCCATGTCTTTCTTCCTTCCCTCGTGATGATTGCTCTTGGACTCGTCATTTGCTTCGCTCGACCAAATTATTTAATTGTATATTTCTTTCTTATTTAAACTTGTTGGTAGTGGATATGTCTCCGCCCAACGTTTGTACAAATGACTATTTGATTATATCAACTAAACTTTATATTATGGATGAGATTTAGTTTGAGCATGGCTTTCTATATTTTACAGCTTATGTATACATACGAGCCTTTCATTTACTCATACGTATACTACTGGCATGATACGTATCTAGTCCCAAGTATTTTGGGACTGGGGCGTGATATGTTTTTGTGGTGGCCCAAGCAGGTCCAGTTTGCCGTTTCGGTTACATGACTGTACTGAACGAGCCTACAATATAGGATTAGAGTTTAGGATCTCATCCACCTGCTTAACCCTCTTCCTTGACAAAATTTTCTGAATCACTTGTTCAACTCCACTGATCTACATCTTGATTGAGCTCTTCCTACCGAAATCCTTATTTTCGTACTTGATAGGAAAATGACTACACTAGTATATGCTCATAGGTCAACCCCATGGCTAGTAGGATTACATTGGCAACTAGTATGCATTGAGATCCTATTCGAGTTATAATGATATAAGGATAAGAGGAACCATATTTGTCTAGAAGTATGAACTTAAGGATTAGTTAATTCTAAGTTGGGTAGTAGCAACATTAATAACTTCGAAGGATTTTAGAACTTTATTTGGTCTACAAAAGGATAGTGGGATCTATATACAATTGAGAAAGGAAGTTGATTTGATTTTTGAGTTTTGATTTTGAAGGTCTTTGAGAAATATTTGTGATTCATTTTTTTATAGCTATACATCCTTAAAGAGATATAAAGTTAGTTGAAAAGAATTTTTAAATTTGAATGATGTTGTAAGATTATGAGGACGGTTGATAAAGCTTAATTTTAAATTGGGTTGTATGGTTCCCAATTAATAAGTTCGTAAATTTTGAAGTAAGGATATTAAGAATTTTTGTTAAAAATAATTTGAAGGATATAAAATCAAATTGAGGATCTATTTTAAACTCTTGTATGAATTACGATTGTTAAAAACCTATTTAAATTTTGAGTTGAGATTTGGATTAATAATAGAAAAAGAAAAACATATAGATTGGATTTGTGACACAATAAAGGTTTATTCAAGATTGATTAGAAATTTTGAAAATCTTAAGTTATGATTATGATGTGACTATATAAGGTGGAAAGGTTAGTTTATGATACATTCTTGGAGAAATTTTTTTGTGTTATGATAAAGGTTATCTTGAGGTTGATTAAAAGAAATTTAAATTTTAAGTTATGAGTATGATTGGCAGCTTAGAAAGATATTTTATTTGGAGAATTATACTGCAAAGTTTTGAAGAAGTCAAAAATTATAGATTCAAATATGGATAGGCAACCAAGATAGATGAAGGATTCAACTTTAATTACCATATCCCCCATGACCATGATAGTAGTGTATACACAAGTGTTGTTAGTCATCTCCAAGATCATGTGGTTATATTTCAATCTTGACTCACTCGACATTCCCTCAAATCTAGATTTTATCGTGACTTTCTAACCATTTGAAACTTGAGAAATAATTGGATTATTCCTTGATCACACCCCATCAAGTGGCTATTATATCTCTAGAAACTGTATTCCTAACTTATGTTACCTTGATATACTAGAATCTGAATTATCTTTATTTCATGATTTAACTTGGTTATTTATTTTGTGCGTTAATCATTACCTCATGAACTCCCACTTTCTATTTTAAATTATTTTATGTCCTTTACCGTGACTTGGATATTTGGAGCACAACACTAGACTTTTCCATCCAACAAATTTTATATGCAAGACCTAGACGAGCCCACCTTCATGCAGACATATCATGTCCTACTAAAACACGCCCCCTTGTACTCTATTTTTATGATGCGACTTTCGGTTAGAGATCAAATCTTGACTCAAGCCTTTCGACCCCATATATGATTGTGACCTACTTAATTTCTTATTATGCATCAAACTTTGTGCATTGTCATTTTATTTACATGCCTTATCTTGATTTACTTACGCATAACACCCTTCTACTCTCTATGCAATATTAGCAACTTTTACTTTCCTCATTTCCGATTAAATTGCTTCACTCATATTTCACCATGATTCCTCCGTGGTTTATGCAATTGTGTTCATTTTATGATTCCCTTGTTCGAAGAAGAAAATGGTCATAACATCCTTTGGTTGGAAAGAGGTTAGAATAGAAAATCCTAGAAGAGAGAGTAGTGGTAAAGTTGAATAAGATGATTGAATATGCATAAGTGAATTCTTGCAGTAAAACCTTTGAGGCAGAGTATATTCTATGATCAAAGGAGAGTAGATTCTTGTTCGACGAATTGGTTCTTTATTTTATGAGATGATAAATAGAGTGTTTGAAGAATTCAAGAAAAAGTCTAAACTTTTGAACCCTTAATAATCAAGAATTTAACCATGTGATAATTTTTAATATAAAGGTCATATTAAGTGAGACTGAATTTGCTCTTGACTAAATTGAGTGGAGAAATTTTGATGTAAATTCTTAAAAGGAAAATTTTGCATGAGGAAATTAGCTTGATAGAAAATATGTGGGAAGAAGAGTATTAGAGATTAGTTGAATTAGAAAGTTTGGACTTATCGAATTTTAAGATTTTGGATATAGCTCATATCAAAGTAACTTCGAATTGATGTTCGACTAAATTGATTAAAAGGCGACTGAATTATTTTAGAAAATTATGAAAGACGAAATTGGTATGAGAAAAATATTTACGTATGTATGGATAAGTTGGGAGAAATAGCTTAGGAATTATTAAACTTAGACGTTTGGACTTATTGAATCTCTATCGTTGAGATATTGGATTTAGATATTTGAATATAGTTGGAGCTCAAATCTTCGGGAGTAAATTTCGAGGATAATTATCAAATTGAAAGCAAAGAAAGAAAAAAATATGAATTATGGATTAAATTTTTAAGAGAAATAATAAAATAGATGAAGTTGATTCTGAGAGGGTCAAAGGAGAATTTGAATTTGGAAATAAAAAGAGATTTGAGAAGCTATTGCCTATTACGAGGCTGCACATTTCTAAGATTTATGGTTCGTATTGATCGAGAAACTATTCGACTGTCATGCACGTGATCATTTGCTAAACTATGACCGTTGATTAATTTATATCTAAATGGCTATTTTCTTTGAAATCCGTTTACGACTCCTTGCCTGAATTTTGATTATGTTTTCTTACCTAGAAACACATGTACCTCCTTAAGCCTGCCTATCCTAACTATTCCTAAATTTCGAGGACGAAATTCTTTTAAGTTGGGTAGGATGTAAACCCCCTAAATTTCTACTACGATTTTTTTAAAATAAATAAATTTTGGTATTTATTTTGTACTTCGTATCTGCACGTCGCATACGAGTTTGCATTTTTGCATTTTACGTAGCGTGCGAGATTTGCGTTTCGTATTTGTTCGACAAGTGCGAATATGTGTCGAGGTACATATTTTAGAAAAATATTTTTATTATAAATTTTATTTTATATAGGGAGAGTACTTGTTCAAACAAATGTAATAAATATTTTTATTTTTTTATAAACATGTTATTTATTTCGTTGTTTAAAAATAAGTAGTGGTTTAGAAAATTTTGATTATATAAGATATATTATTATGTGCGAGCGACATGAAACTTTTTCATGTCCACTTGTTTTTTTTTGAAAACTAAATCTAATTGGTTTATTTATTTAAAAAATATAATTCAAATATTTAAGTAATTATCATGATTTTCGAAATTTTATATTATTATATTTTAATATTTACGAAAAAGATGTTTAAATTTTAGTTTGATTAAATACGATAATTTAAATTTGAGGAGATTTTATTTCGAGTAGACTTTAAATTGAGTGAAGGTTTTATCTAGAATTGATTAAATAATTTTTAAAGTTATTTAAATTAAATGATGGAATTATCTATCGTAATTTTAAACTAGTCCAAGTCCATATCCAAATGAGAGCATCACCTCCTATATAAGGAGAGGCTCATTGACTCTTCTTCATAAGTCCACACCACCCAAAATTTTCCACAGTTGCCTCTGTGCATCGTGTCCGTGTCTGTTTTCCATTCACTATATTGGTTTTGTACAAATACATTGTTCTCTCCGTGTCGGACAGTTCCCGACACGAACTCACTTAACCCAAATTCCTACCCTTCTACCACAACCCGACCCCATCTTTGCGGCATTGCTGCCACCATCAACACCATCACGTTCGACCCGCCATCGTTGCCACCTCCAGCCATCTGCCTCCGACCACCCCCGACATCGACCATAAGCCGCTGCAAACCCCACACCACCACATAGCAGACTACAACTACCATCATCCCAGTAATCCTGCTGCCGTTCCCATCCCCTTTTCGTGTCCAGCCATCGACAGACAACTCCGCCACCCCAGCCCCTTCATCATCGCCGTCATCCCCAATAACCGAACACCTATATTACCACCACGTTGTCGCGCCCGAAAAACCCCAAATCCTACCGCCAATACCGCGAATTCGACACCGCCGTCGTCCCTATAACCACAACTTCGTGTAGAGGAGAAAGGAAAATAGAACCCTTACCTACATCACCGCGTCGGAGACGACGCTGCGCCCATCCTCCTTCAGATCCTCTGTGCTCCTCCAGCGCTGGAGTGCGCCTGCCGGCCGACGCGACTCCTCCGAATAAGGGACGGGGAAGCGAGTCACCGCCGCACATGCTAGCGAGCCTCCGCCGCCCGTGCTGCCTCAATCCAGCGTCGGCCTTCATCGTGTCGATGCCTTCACCGACCCCCATTCTTCTCCGAGCCTCCGCTGCCCCGGCGCTCTGTCGCTGAGGTCGTGAACCCTCCGCCTCGTCGTGGGCGAGAGCCACCAATCCTCACCGGCGTCCTCCGCCGGTGCCTAACCGAGAGTCGTCGTGCCCGGCACCTCCGCGTGGTCGTCGAACCCTCCTCCTGGTCGCCCGGCGACTGCAGCGCACCGCACCTTGCCCCTATCGCGGTGGCCAGCCCCGATGACTCCTCTCCTTGTGTCGGTGCCCCTCCGGCCGCTTCGTCCCCTCCGATGAGCGTCGACGACCGCCCTCTGGTAACTTCCCCTCTTCCTCCTATCTCTTTCTTCCTCTCATTTTTTACATATCCCTTTCTTATTTCGAGAGAGAGTACAGATTTGGGTTACATATTAATCAATTGTTTATTTAATTAAGGTTATAATTATTATTAGTAATAATAATGCTTTATCAGTATTAATATTAAACATCATTTCTTGTTATTATCATTGGTTATTAATTATTGCTATAGTTATATTAAATATTTTATATTAATATTTTCTAAATTGTATTTGTAACTAAAATATATCCTAGGCTTTGACTCGATGTATTTCAATTTGGGATTTGAAGGTATATATATATATATATATATATATATATATATATATATATATATATATATATATATATATATATATATATATATATATATTATTCTTAAAAAAAAAAAAAAAAAAAAAAAAAAAAAAAAATATATATATATATATATATATATATATTATTCTTGTATTTTTTGAACTATATTTTTTTAAAATGTAAATTTGACCTAAAGTCATATTTGACAAAACTGGATTTAGCCCTAAACTGATTTCTCTAGATTTTGAGATTTTTATCTAAAAAGTTTTGGCTAATAAAAGTATAGTTATTAAATGTAATAAATAATGATTTTCAATATTTCAAAATATATATCCAAAGGTTATAGTGACTAAGAAAATATTGTTTACAAATATCATGAATATTTTCTAAGTAGTTTATAAATATTTTTCTAAAATACATACTATTGTAATATTTTCTACCTAATTAAATTATATATATATATATATATATATATATATATATATATATATATATATATATATATATATTATTTAAGAATAGTTTCCTAGATTATTCAGGTATTTATCTAAAATTTATTCAATTAATAAAATACAGTTTCTAATAATAAATAATGTTTTGAAAAATAGTTATAAATATTTATAAATTCTTACGATCAAATCTTTGATAATGGCTCACCGAATAATCATATTTTCTCGCGAAGTCGGACCCTTTCGCAACGACCATGGCTATTGGACTATTGGGACTTGGCAGAACACTGCACCACACCAGGCGACTCACATGCAAGATACCTTGCCATGTTTACTGCTTACATTTAGTTGCATTTTATTTCAGTTATTGTATCTATATTTTTTGTTTATTATTTTCTTCTTGCATGTGGACTTAGAGTTAAGGGACTACCGTCAACTTAGTGTATCTCATTAAACTTGTCACGATTGTATCACGAGTTGTGTGTGAGATGTGTGTATCATGTAGTGGTCACTTGCGTGTTGGCTGATCACCCGTACGCATGTGTAGGAATAACTGTCAATAGATGCATGTTAGAAGACTTGACAGTTATTGAATATAAACCGTATTGTGGAAACGACACGTGTTGGTGTGTCGTGGTTACGATGCATGTATAGTATCATTGGGGGGGAGGGGACAGCTACTAGCGTAGGGGCTACATTTACTTTTTACACATTTATGGGTGATAGTGACTCGGATGAGCGCTACTTGCTGCCCGGCCGATAGTGTCTCGGATGAGCGCTACTTGACGGCCACTCTTGATTACTTGCGTGAATCCTTACAGCCCCTGCGTAGAACGTTGTTCTCAAAGTGCATATCACTTAGATGGTTAGGGACCAGTTGTGTTGTAGTTTTATAGTGGTTATATTTGCAGTTATAATGGCATGTTCTTCCTGTATCTTGCTACGTCCCTCTTAGGACCTGGTGATTTTTTTATGTGTGTTTTATGACTTCCTACAAGTGCTCTAGCTAAGTCCATGTCTTCTTTCCTTCCCTCGTAATGATTGCTCTTGGACTCGTCATTTGCTTCGCTCGACCAAATTATTTAATTGTATATTTCTTTCTTATTTAAACTTGTTGGTAATAGGTATGTCTCCGTCCAACGTTTGTACAAATGACTATTTGATTATATCATTAAAACTTCATATTGTGGATGAGATTTAGTTTGAGCATGGCTTTCTACATTTTATAGCTTATGTATACATACGAGCCTTTCATTTACTCATATGTATACAGTTGGCATGATACGTATCTAGTCCCAAGTATTTTGGGACTGGGGCGTGACAACAAGATCTCGTCCACTCAATTCAATCAGAGCTTCCCCTGATGTCCTAGACTGAATTCCTATATGTGAGAAGAACGGGCAATGTAGCTGCACACAAGTTAGCTAAACTCTTTTAGAAACTCGTCTGATGAGTTTTTCTCCTCTCCTCCAGAGTGCATTTGTCAAACCCTAGCTGAAGATTCCTCTTCATTTGGAACTATATCACCTATTCCCCTTTCTATTGATTAATAAAGATATTGTTAAGTCAAAAAAAAGTTAGTATTATGATGTGCTAAAAGAAGTTGGGTTAAACCTTGATCATAAGATAATTCGGTTAGTGTACCTATATTTGGGCATAATATTGTTAGGGTTTGTCCACAGAAATACTACAAAGAAAGGAGAGAACATAGTTTGTAGGAGATGAAAGTGAGAGAATGCAAATGTAATTTTGTAAGAGGCAAGTAGATATGTCATCTCAATTTATGGTTGATCGTTGTCATGTGAACGATAAAATTTAATCGTTGTAAAAATCGACTGTTGATAAATAAAAAACTAAAATAGAACTTTAGAAATGTGTGACATTTTGCTACAAAATATACTACACATTTCGATGCTCCCGCTGATTTGAAAGGAAAAAAAATTAATGAAAATGCCAAACCATCAAGCGAGTTGGACTTTCCCACCCCCTTTTTTCATTACATATATATATATATATATTGAACCAACCACCCATTTTATTCATGAAGGCCGAAAAGGCCGAACCTTTACAAGTATACCATAAGGCGCAAAATGCTGATGCATGTACACGTATACTGACAAAAGAAGAGGCTAACTAGAAACAAAATGGCTAAGCCGAGGTTAGGAGAGAGTTCCAGAAAACCGTCCGGCCATGCTTACAGAGGGGTCTCCATTTGCGACACGGACGAATTGTCTCTCAAATAAGCTGGTCGGCGCTGTACTGGTGGCCTTCATATCTCGTCTTGTTCCGATTTTTCCATATAACCCACGTGGTGGGCACAGCGACGATCTGGTGGCTATGGGACGCTAAGCCCCAGGTTGCCATTAGGTCATGAAAGTTGTAGCCCCCATGAGGCAATCTGCAACGCTGGAAAAGAGCTCTCCAGACCTTGACCGGTAGGTCTCCCTGGCTGAGGATGTGGTTGACTGTTTTCGATTGTCGATCTGTGCAGCATGTGCACGTTGAAGCAAGGATAAACCCGATTGTGTTGAGAGTGTCGTAAGTGGGGAGGATATTGCGTAGGGCTCTCCAGATGAGGAAGGACCACTTCTTGGGGATGCAAGTCTGCCAGAATGAAGCAATGGTAGGGGACGTGGCCGTGGTACCTAGGATTACTCTTCTGGCCGACTTAACCTAGAATGCGCCGACATCATCGGGCGACCACTCGAGCTTATCATCGTCCGATCCGATCCTCAAACCGCTACGATAAATGTAATCGACCGCCTCGGACCCAGCCCATAATCGGACTTTATTCCAGTTCGAGGTGTTATTAGGAGGGTCCCACAAGTCCTTGATGGTGCTGTTCCTAGGGGCAACCGAAGTGTTGGGAAGCAAGAAATTGCCGACCCAGCGTTCCAAAAATGGTGAAGCTACGCCTATGCCCACCTTAAGGTAAATCGCTGGTTCGGCGAGGGACTGCTCGATGAGAATGCGCCGCCAGGCCGCTGAGGATTTGCTGTTAGCGATGGCCGTGGACGGGTGGATGTGCTTGAAGTATCTGGCCTTCATGAACCTGGACCATAAGTTCTTACTCGTACGAAGCGTCCACCATAATTTCATCGAGAAAGCGTTAACAATGTGGGAAAGTTTCATGAAACCCAGTCCCCCTCCCCGGTGGGATGGGCTATGGTGTCCCAGCTGGCCCAATGGTGCTTTTCGTGACCACCGCTGTGTCCCCAGAGAAAGTTGCTGAAGATGCCCTCGATGTAGCATAGAACTTTCTTGGGGGAGCATGCTGCCAGGGTGTAGATAGGAATGGAAGTGAGGACGTGATTGATGAGGATAATCTTGCCTCCTGGGGATAGAGTGGCGTTGTGCCAGTGCTCGAGCTTCTTCCTGATGCGAGTGGTCAGGTTCTCGAAGATCTCGGCATTGGATTTGCCGTACACGAGGGGGCACCCAAGGTAGTGAAATGGAGGGTGCTTGATGGAGAATGAGGTGGTGGTTGATATGCTAGTCGCTTGCTCTCTCATGATATTGTGGTGGGTGCAGATAACACTTTTATCCGGGTTGATCTTCTGCCCTGAACACCTTTCGTATTTCTGGAGCATATTGTGGATGACTTCTACCGATCCAGCATCTCCGGATGAGAATATAAGGATATCATCAGCAAAGGCCAGTTGGGTGATGATCGGGCAGCCGATGGCCGTATGGTAGTGCTGGAAATTGGGGGTGCTCGCCATCTTATTAAGGTTTATGCTCAACGCATCCACCGTAATGATGAAGATGGTGGAAGATAGAGGATCTCCTTGCCTAACCCCACGACTGGATTTGAAGAAACTGTTTGCTTGGCCGTTAATAACCGTGGAGAACCACGAGTTGCTGATCGATCTCCACACGACATTGGTCCAGGTTTCGGAGAAGCCGAAGGCGCTGAAGACCCAGATCATGAATTGCCAATCCAGTCTGTCGTCCATGTCCAATTTGATAGCTATGTTGCCCCCTCTTGCTGGGAGCTTCATGCAGGTGACTAACACTTTTGCCAACATGATGTTATCTTGGATATTTCTTCTCCGAACAAAGCCACTCTGCTCCTTCGAGATGATCTTGGGGAGAAGGCCTGCCATGAGGGTGTCGATGATCTTGGAGATGGGTGGCGATGATCTTGGATATGATCTTGTTGGTAAAGGTACAGAGACTAATTGGACAGAAGTCACGAAATGTCTCCGAGTTGTCTTTCTTCGGGATGAGGATGAGCTTGGTGCTCGAGATGGCTCTGGGATAAGTAGCTCCCTGGAGGAAAGCGGAGACCGCATTGTGGATGTCAAGCTTGATGATGTCCCAGCATGAGCGGAAAAAAATCCTCGAAAATCCGTCTGGTCCAGGCGCACTGTGTTCATCGAGGGCCCAGACAGCTTCTTTCACCTCTTCCTCAGAGGGGGGTTGTTCGTGTAAACCCTCTAATTTATTAATTTATTTAATATTAAATTTGTGAAAAATTTTGCTAAAATATATGTATGCATAATATTTGGAGTGTAATGCATAGTATGGGTGTAAGTTTATATGATATATTTATATATATGTATATATGTATGTGTGTATGTGTTGATTTACTAAGGTGTATATATTTACATATACATATATGTGGGAATATATGTGCATATAAATATATCTAATTATTGAATTATTGAAAAGAGTTTTTTTAATTAGAAATAATAAATAAAATAGAATTTAGATATTTAAATACAGTAATAATAGAAAAATAGAAAATAGGTTTAAAAAAAAGAATTTCTAAAAAAAATTCTAATAAATAAAAAGAAATAAAAAAGAAAAAGAAATGAAAAAGAATGAAAAAGAAAAAGAAGTGAGAAAGGAAATGAAAAAGGAAAAGAATAAGAAAAAAAAGGAAAAAAAAACAAAAAAAACAAAACACCCACCCACTTAAAGTAGGCGGGCCCCCCCCTCCTCTCCCTTGCTGCAAGTAGCAGCGCCCAAATCCGTGGACACCAACCTGTGAGCACCATGGGTGCACATAAGAGCGTTATTACTAATCCTAGTATTACTAGATTTTGCCCCAACTTGCTATATATATATATATATATATAACTTCCTCCACAGACCTCAAAATCCTAGACTTCCAAAACGAAAATTGCGGCAGAACATACCCTCTTCGCCTACGAGTTCGTTTCACCAGCGACAGAGTTATGTGCACGACGAACGGAGCATCGGAAGTCAGCCCCTCGTCATCCACGGAGCAGTTTTCCCACTCAAGGTACCCTAATTCCCGACGACGTAACTTTTTACTCGTAGCACCGATTTTTGATCCGTAAGATTTTATGGAAAGTAGACTTGACCCTCTTTGAGATCCTCTAGGTGGATTTCAAAACAACCCATCGACTTGCTCGAAAAATCGAGACGAAGTTGAAGAAAAACTTGTTTTTTGTAATACTAAAAACTGTTTTAAAACGACAACTTGTCGGCCAATTTTCTTGCTGTGCATTAAAGATTTGTAGAAACTAATCAAAAAAGTAGAAGACAACATAACCAAGATCGCAACGCATCTTCTGGATCATCGTTTTGACTAACGTGTAAAAAGTAAATTGATGTTGAAGTTGGAGGAAAAACTGTGTTCACTTATATAAAAATTCTAAAATTTTTCTCGATACGGCGTGCGCCTCGAAAAACTGGGCGACGTGGTCACGCACTATACGCATCAAAAGGTGCGTATGGACGTTGTCGATGTGTGGGAACTGACGAAACTCATTTTTGTTGTGTGTGTGCGACAAAATCAGTCTGTATCCGTCAAGACACCCCTGTATCGCCAATTTGCAAACTTTGCCCTAACTTCGTGTACAGTCGTCGATTCAAGACGAAACTTGCACCAACAGGTCCGAATCAAAATTATGGTCCTGTGTGCCAAGTTTGGTTCGATTCTGAGAAGGTCGAATAGAAACCCCTTTTTGGCGGGCCTACGACCCACTCAAACGGGCAATTTTGTACGCGGCTCATCGGAATCCAAAACTGGACATACCATTGAGTTCCTCTCCTCAAACTAAATCTGTAGACATGTAGTTTGACGACTTTAGAGACCATAGACTTTGGTACGCGTTTTGGTGCAAAGCGAGTCCAACGGCGGACATCGTTTTGACCAGAAATTACGATTTTGCCTCTGTTCCAGAATTAGACTTTTGGACAGGCATTTCCTAGGTATATCTTATACAACGAGTACATTTTTGATATTTGTTTCAGCGTCCGGAGTTGTTTGGAGATTGTGACATTTCTTGGCTGACATTGTGATTTTCTGGACTTGCCACTTTGCACCATTAGGCAAGATACCTTGCCACCTTACTCTGTGATTTACATATTCTTATTTTCAGTTGTTATTTTTAGCATTTCTTATTTGTTATTATAAAACTGTGCGTCCAAGTCACACTTGAGTGCAAGCGACTCTATCGGTCGTTTTCTTGCTTTTATTTATCTCTTTTGCATCGACTTAGCCTAGTGACCATCCATTGTTGATGAGGTATTGGTATATCTCATACGGCCTTGACACTTACTTTACCACATATTGTGAGTTACATATAGGACACGTACTCGCGTAGTCGGCCGGCCACCGATACGTATGAGGCGTGCGACGGTTAGGAGTAACTGCCAATAGAATTGCATGCTAGTAGACTTGGCAGTTACTAGAGGGTCATAGGAGTCATGGATGTGACTCCACTAGGCATGGGGTGGGAAGAACAGTTCTTTGATGTATGGGCCACATATTAATTGCTATTGTACCTGAAGCTCCGCTGGAGACGCAGGTTCACCTTACTATTACTGATTCCCTCTGACGTTCATGGAGCGTTATGGACGTTTTTTTACTGATTCCCTCTGACATTCATGAAGCGTTATGGACATTTTCTTACTGATTCCCTCTAACGTTCGCCGAACGTTATGGACGGAGACGACTGGTTCCCGAAGGAAGGGACGATGCTACTGCTATACAGCCCGAGTGCCCATATGTGAAGGATTGTTCTTTATTATATATTCACTATAGTACGGTTAGGTACCCTATTGCATGCATCCCTTATTTTTTATTATATATCACAGTTTATATGGCATGGTATTTTCTTGTATCTTGTTATGTCCCTCTGAGGACCTGGTTATCTCTCCAGGATTAGACGATTTCCCACAGGAGTACGGAGCGGCATTGGATCCATCTTTTGTGGGCGACGAGGCATTTTCCTTTGACATTTAGCTCTATTCTTATTTTAGAGGATTATTGAGACTATGTAGTGGACATCTTATGTTCTTTCATTTACTTTCTATTTTGCGGAGGTTGGACTCTGATCTTTGTGACTATTTTTCATAGCTGTTTGGAGTGGGTATGTCCACCCAACTATCTTTTGATGCATTATTTATTGGACTCTCATTTCTTCTGTGTTGAGCTGTGATGAGATTAGATACTTATATTATGGCCTGTGATTTTATTATATATATACAGCTTATGTACGTATACGAGGATTTCATATATTGGAGTATTCTTCGTATATGTGCAGCTGGCATGTTGCGTACTTGGTCCTAAGTATTTTGGGACTGGAGCGTTACATGTTTTTGTGGTGGCCCATACAGGTCGACGAAAATATTGTTGGGTTACATGACTGTGCACAACAAGCCTGCATATAGGAATAGGAATAGTATCTCATCCAGAACTACTACTTCCCTTGACTTCCAATCTTTTCAAATTCCTTTGATTACTTGAATTACCTCATGTCTAACTTCTCCTAATATCGTCCTATTCTTCCTCGTGCCAACAGTATGAATCTAAGAAGCGGACACACTTCCACCTTGGCCATCACCTCTGGTGATGCGGCCACCCAAGAGGAACAGAATCCTCCGATGACCCCGGTGACCTCGTACTAGCCAGGACAGTCGCAGCCTACTACGACTCCGACGACGGTACACCATGAGACATAAGCATCCCCAGTCAGCCAGGCTGGGCAGACCACTACCATGCCATCAGAAGGGAATATACCACTGCCTCCACCACCACCCTTTCTTCAGCAGTTTCCACCACAGTCGGGACCTCAGATGCCTCCACCACCGACTGATGGGAGCCCTACTTCCCAGTTTATGTACGCCATGATGTAGGCTCAGTGGCAGCAGACTGAGCTGATGAGACAGACAATGATAGCATCATTGGCTAGACCTCCACCACCACCTCCAGTACCAGTACCAGTACCGACTCTGTATCCTTATGAAGGCTCTATCAAGAATTTCATGGATATGAACCCCAAGGCCTTTAGAGAAACGGAGAAGCCACTAGAGGTGTCACGGTGGCTTATTAGTACAAAGAAGCTACTGAAGGCATCCCAGTTGCCAGCTCGAGATTGGATGCCAGCAGTGGACCTACTGTTAGAAGATAATGCTCACCACCGTTGGAAGACGGAAGAGAGACGACTAGGCACTGGGATCACCTGGAAGCAGTTCTATGATGCATTTTATGAGAGGTTATTCCATATTCATGTTCGAGATGGTCTCTACGATCAGTTCCTTCATCTGAAGCAAGGGAATATGACAGTTGATGAGTATGACTCAGAGTTCAATCGCCTGAGTAGATTTGGTGCGGGATTGATTCTGACAGAGTTAGAGAAGGCGAGAAGATTTCACCAGGGGCTTACACCAGAGCTCAAGTCTTATACGACTACCCAGTCTCGAGTCTCCCATTCAGCTGTCTTGGAAGAAGCTCGTGCCCAGAAGATTCTTCGCAAGGAGCAACAGTAGACATCGAGGTGCCATATACTAGCAGTCATACCGGCTAGAGCTACACAGGATGGACCTCTCAGGAGGCCCACAGGACAGTACCAGCAGAGGCCCACACCATATCAGAAGCCCGTTTGCCATTACTGTGGAAAGGAAGGACATGTCCAGAGAGACTGTCGGATCCGTCATGGATGGTGTTTGAGGTGTGGATCCAGCCAGCATATGGTCAAGGATTATCTATAGCAGCAAGCGATAGTATATGCTCGACAGAACCCGAGGCCGACAGCTCCTACACTCCCAGCACCCCGACCAGGACAACAGGTGTCTGGGCTTATAGCACCAACCGTAGGAGCTCCTCGCCCACCATTACCACCCCAGCCAGAGCAATACGACAGGACTAGAGTTCAGGACCCCGGCCATAATTACGGGCATGCTGTCTCGTTAGCAGTAGAGAATGTGGAAAAAGAAGAAGAAGTCGTAGCAGGTATAATTTTTAATTTTTATTTTCCCTGTTATCATATCTATGCATCATAAGTTTAGCCAATATTTGCAAAAACAAAAGTATGAACTTTATTTCACAAACTTTGTAAGAAGATTACAAAAATTCTGGAAAAGTACAACTATAGGAATCCAATCTGAAGACGATCGCTTTATCCCTTGGACGATGTGAACTTTGAAGACGATAGCCTCTGAAGTTGAAGGCAGAAGCCACGAAAGAATGCAACAGCACTTGGGCAAGAACTCCTGAACTCTCTGATATTTCTGAACTTTTTTATGTCTGATCCCCTGGAATGAAGACTTGAAACTCTATTTATAGAGTTCTGGAAATAACTAACTTTTAGTTATTCTGAATTGCGCATGTTGGATTGCGCATGGACTGGATTGCACAGCATCAGACTGCGCTGGCAGTTGTTTGATCGTGGGCCAACTGTCATGGACACATGGCATCATTTGATTGAATTGCACATGATCGTGTATAGATGGTTGCCACGTAATGAGCAATTGATGGCATGAATGCCACGTGTACATTTGTCAATTGTCCTGATGAAGTGTGCCACATGAATTGCGCGACTTCAGATTGAGCTGGAATGGACTGCGCAGCAGAGAGCCAGGCCGATTGTGCTGCATGTACAGCTGTCCTCGAGCGCTGTGCTACACAATAAACGAACAGTTTTCTCGTTCTCCGTACTGTCAGCTGTCAGAAGATCTGATTCTGTCTGTCAGATAATGATGACGTTGCCACGTCAGCTTGCGCACTTGGATGAGTGCGCAGTTCAGTCTGCGCAATCGGGATGGTACACAATCTGTCTTCTGCACAGTTCATTTGAAAGATGCATTTCTTGATTTTTATGACTTTGTTGATGGGTGCAACTTGATTTTTAGGACCTACAAGACCGCCTTCAAAGTTTTCGAAAGTTAAATTTATTCAAAATTTCGAAATACTTTGAATTTTGAATTTTCAATCAAGTTGCGTATGTGATGATGCTATCTGCGCAATTGGAGGGATTACCCCTATTTATTCGGCACAATCTGAGGCGGCCGTTGCTCTCGAAAAACTATAAATAGTTCCCTTTGTTCTTTATGTTATTCTTTACTTGCTTTCACTGTGCTTAAGAGAGAGAAATCCCCGAGCCTACTCCGACTTCCTTCTTTCTTTTCCGTCGACTTCAGATGGCACCAAAGCGCTCTGCCGCCGATAAGGGCAAGGCTCCCGCCGAATCTTCGGCTCGGGTTGCGTCGTGCCCTTCTCGACATGAAGCTGCGTACCCCGCTCTTCAAGGTAGACAAACAATCGAAAATCATTTTTAGGGTTTTTTCGACATTACTGAATCTCGAACCCTATCTCTTTTTAGAGATTTGGTCATACTGTGCCACCCCTTTTTAGGGTTTAGGTTGCACGAACCCAATATTCTTCTTTTTTATGAAGAGTATCTTCTCGCACAATCGGTTGAATTATGCTGGCAAAAGTCAGCGCAATCGACTGATTTGTGCAAGATTGTCAGCACAAACTGTTGCTTTGCGCAAGTTATTCAGCGCAATCTGATGGTTTGTCCATAGAAGATATTGTTGCACAATTTGATACTTGTGCAATCTGATGTTTGCGCAATCTGATGACAGAATCTTTGATTTGACTTGTACTGAATTCTGTTTTTTTTTTGTTTGATGCAGTTAACATCGGAGAGGATCCTGAGTATGAAATATTTGCAGGGTCCCTTGCTGAACCGGAATTCAAAGAAGAGTTGTCCCATGTGCTCTTTCCCCACTATGCTCTGTCATCCTCCCGCCAAACTATCTTGATAACTCAGGACAATGAGACTTTGTTAAGTCTGATGAATGGACAACCCCTGCAGTCTGCTGATGCCATAACCCATAAGAAACCTATGTTTTTATTTCGCGACGCCATTGACAAGAGTTCTCAGCCAAGACCCCGTGTTGAGCAAAGACTCTTCCAAAGAAAGGAGAAATTGATCATGTTACCAGACATTACTAGATGCCTTCTTCTGGCCTGCTATGCCCATGCAAGCCATCCCAGGAGGATGGACTGGGACATTACTCCCCTCCAATATACAAGGACTGGAAAGATTTGTGTCAAGAAAGGACCAAACAACAGAGATATGTTTTATAGCTCTTCTGAACGTCATGGTACTTTGCTCAGAGGGTTGAAGCCAGGGTGCATCCCTCCAGAGAATTCTTCTTTGCTGTTGCCGGTGAGAACACCAATCTTTGTTAATGAATATGCAAAGGCCGAGGGCAGATACCCGGATCAAGACATCCGGCTGACAGGTCTGGTGAACCCAGACATCAAGAGATGGAGCTGTATAACCAACTGGATATTGGTCCAGTTTGAAGACAAACTTAAAGAGATTGAGCTATATCATGCGGTACATGCTACCGTATATGGATTCCTCCCAAATCCTCATCTATTTTTGGCCTTGGCAGAGAGGTATAATTATAGGACAGGGACATTTATGACACCTTGCGGGAAGATGGGATTAGCCCTCCATGAGATGAAGTACATCTCGTGCTTACCAATGGAAGACTTCCCTTATGAGGAGTACGTTCCAACAAACGACGAGTTAGATAGACTACGTCGAGAAAATTCAAAGATGGTGGCAGTCTTCGACGAACTACTGTGCCATTACAACATATACTCCATACTATAAAAGCGGTTCTTCCGGCACCTGCTATTCATCAAAGTGGTTGACTTATCTTTTTCTTAACCATATCATTGAGAAAAAGACCAAAGATCATGACTCATGCAACCCGGCTTTCTTTCAACCCCTCAGCAACAGTAAAGTGATCAGTTTGATGGAAGAAAACAAGAAAATGGATATCAAAGTTAATGATGAACATCAATACCCTCCACTCAAGGCTGGAGATTTTGTTGAAAGCTTTATAAGAATGGGTTACAGGTCCATGTCTAAAGAAGCCCAGCTGGCGGGTTTCTTGACATACTGGCTCCGTCGATTCGTCGTACCCGGAGCAAGCGTCGTGGACCGCTTCCACCGCGGTGTTCTTTTTGCTGCCGTCCGGTTAGTCTTCGGCTACCGGATGGATTTACTATCAGCAATGACCTGTAGAATAAATGCAGGTCTTCATCTGTATGTTGACTCCATGCTCAAATGTAAGGGTGATAAGGGGAACTTCCCTAGACTGGAGTTGCCTTACACCTATTTATTCGGATGGTTGCTCTTGCACCATCCGTCATTGTTGAACCCCGCCATGGGAGCAGTTAGTGGCAGCTTTCTGCGTAGATTCTCCCAGAGCAAGTGGATATACACTAGTCTGAGGGACTGCAGACGTACCCTGAACCTTGGCAAAGGATGGAATTTTTATTGCTTTGCCCCTCCAACTGGTTATGAATTTATGGCAAAAAATCTGGTTGACCTTGGGAGGCAACCATTAGGTCGAACAGCTTTTGACTGGCTGAAGACGATCAGACCATCGCATTTGGTGTACAGATTTGAAGAGGAGTGTTATCTTGAACCATATTTGCCAAGTCGCTTCGCTCGTCAATTTGGTTACGACCAGTTCCATATAGGCAACGCTATAACTTGCCTACAAGGAAAGGAATACCTGATTGATGGTGCCAGAGCATGGGCCTACTACAACGCTCGAGACACAAGGACAGTGTTCTCGATGCCAAACAAGAATGATAATGTCCTTAGAATGTTATATACATATTCATTGTTTTACACGGCAGCGAATACATGTGCTGAGAACTATAGCCTTGTTGACAGTTTTGCAATAGCAACACGTCTGAAGAAAGGAGCGACTGATATACTAGCTCCAAATAACGACGAAGAACATGAACCAGTGGATGATCCATTGGAAGCCTCCAGGGAAGCAAACTTCCCTGAGGAAGTCAACCAACCATTAAGGATTTCTTTGAAAGTTGTTAAATCTTCGGTCAAGGAGAAGAAGAGAAAGAGAGAAGAACCTTCTTCTCCAGTTGCGAAAAAGAAGTTGATCTTGGATCCATCATCAGAGAAGGTCACTACTAGATCACAATCCCGACAATTGGCTGAGTCAACTCGAGAAGAAGCAGCTACGCCGACCTCTATTCAGAAACAGGTCGAGGTAGTAAATGTAGAGAGTCCTGAGAGGCCTCTGCACAGAAAGAAACTGGCCCACAGAAGAAGAAAGAGAACAGTTTCTCCTCCAAGGCAAGTCTTGTCTTCGGTAGTGGTGAATGCTGCAGTGGGAATTACTATGTCATCTCCTACTCCCGCCTCTGAGCCTAGTCCAGAGCAGAGAGAGGAGACCGAACAGAGGGAGGAAGTTGATCAAAGAAATGAAGCCGTAGAGTCCAGAAAAGATATTGTAGAGACGGAGCACGAAGCTTTGCGATCTCCTTCACCAGCGGTGGAGACTACTCATCTTCCTGTCACACTAGGAACAATTCGCGAGAAGGAAGACCGTCTAATGATTGAAGCATTAAATGATTGCAACTTTGGTCTACAAGATTATGTTGATCAGGCCGCTATAACTGCCAGCGGGGAGGTACCCGAAGAACATGAAAGCGAGGAGAGTACATCATCAGAGGATATTGATGATACATAGAATCCTGAAGGGGATGATGAAGTGCATGTATCTTCCGAAGCTGCTGATGACACCTTGGATCCTGAAAAGGATGTTGAGGTGCAGGTATCTCCAGAAAAGATAGTAGACGAAGAAATGTCCCTGGAGGAAACTCCTGCTGTTGATCCCAAAGGTATAGAATGAAATTAGCAATCTTCTTTTAATAGATTGACAGCTGACATATTTATTCTTATCCATACAGAACTCGGATCTTCTCCAGCTCCTCCAGTGTGCACAGATATAGTTCTTGTAACGACGATAGCTAGCAGCAGTCGTCATTTGTCATGTGGCTCCGAGGCAGGCAGTAGCCAGGCAGTAATGTCTGAGGCTACTTCTGCTAGGCTGGAATCTGTTCCAACAGATGACAGGCCTGTTGCCGGACCCAGCCATGGTAAGACTATTTTCACTTTTGATCCTCTTTGACAGTAGCAAATGACAGGCAAAATGACAAAATTTTAATTTTTGCAGAGGAACAACCGGAAGGAGCAGCCAGCTCTACTTTAGTTCCCTTATTCAAAGAGCCCTCCGTCCAAGTATAAGAGACTGAACGTCCCGCCGCTTCATCATCAACAGGAGTAGCTGCTACTCCTGGTGCTCTGGCTACCAATCAATTTGTCATTAAATCATTTACCAAGTTCTTCTTTGATTCATTGGGGCCTTTAATAGATAGAGTGATGGAGAAGGAAGAAGCTAATTTCTCCACGGTTAGAGGTCCAACCTCTTATTTGGTAAATGCCATCCGTAATCAAGGAGACGAGGCTCAGGCTACTTTTCTTGATCACATATTAGATGAGCTGGAGACCTCAGTTAAGAGCTTCAAAGAACTAAAAAAAGGAGAAGTAGAGCCTTTAGTGCAAGCCGAATTTGAACGGATGTCAAGAGGCTGCGGTTGAGAAAGTTAACTTCCAAATTCTCTTGGATACTTTCACTGCCAAGTCTGCTGAGTACAACTCCAAGGTAGAAACAGTGACATCTGTTGCTGAAAGAAGAGAAAGGAGAATTATTGAATTGAAATCAGAAATTGCCCGTCTTCAGGAAGAGCTGGAAGATGAGGTTATCCAACATCAAACTGCAATTCAACAACTTGATATTCTAACTCAAGAAAGGGATGAATATGCTGCAGCTCATAATGCTGAAATCACTCGCAGAATGGTAACTCTGCCAACCTTCAATGAAAAATTTGGGATGGAAGAAGCCAGGAAACGAGTGATGGAATCTCGTGAAGAGCAGCTACAAAATTTGAAGCAGCAAATGACCAATTTGATGATGCCACCGGCTGAGTAGAAAGATATCTTGTATCTTCTTGTCTTTTTTTTTATGATATGTAACGTCTTTCATCTTTGATCAAATAAAAGACAATTTTTGTGTGGCTCTATCATTTATTGCATATCTTATTCAAATATAAATAATAGCAATAGAAAATATATTCAGAGGTACAGGACATAATATATTTCTTGATTAGAAAACAATTATATTCATTATTGCTCAGAGGTAATGTGGACGTGGCAGAATATAATTTGTTGAATATTATTATTTCAATAGACAACTTAATCGAGGATGATAAGTTGTTGATGTGGATAAACGAACGAAGTGAATCGTCAAAATATATGAACGAAGTGAATCGTCAGGATGAACGGATGAACCGTCAAATAAGTGGAATGAACGGGTGAACCGTCGGATGGATGGAATGAACGGGGGCACCGTCAAATGAATTGAATAAACGGGTGAACCGTCGGATGATGTAATGAACGAACGAACCGTCAGATTGATTGAATGAACGGGTGAGCCATCAGATTGATGGAATGAACGGGTGAACCGTCGGATGATGATGAACGGATGAAACGTCAAATTAAATTGAATGAATGGACGAACCGTCGAATTGATGTGATGAACGGGTGAACCGTCAAATTAATTAAATGAACGGACGAACCGTCGAATTGATGAATGTGTCGCTTCATTGTTTTAAGAATTGACACCTATAAATAGAACAGAAATCTGGCAGGAATGATCATTTCCACTTTTCAACATAAAGATGTCGTCTGGAGATGCATCCAAGAAGGCTGAAATCGCTTCGAAGGTTGAAGAACTCCCGGAAGAACGCCCAACCGATCCCAATCAGTCGAAGCCGATAGAAGCGGGCGAAGGTTCATCTGCACCCAAGCCACCAAGGGATATCTTAGATTTTCTGCTTGAACCAGGAAAGACTGAAGAGGAAGAGACCATGAGGATGGCTGCTTGCAAGTTCTTGGTGGGTTCAAGCAAAGATGTTCTCGGCTCCTTTGCCGATTATGTCTTTGATAAGGACGGCAGTGTCCCGCGTCCTGATATTGAGAAGGATGATAGTGACCTTCCTTGATATTATGTAACATCATTTATGATAAAATAAAAATCAAACTTTATTTATGAACTGTCTGATCATATTTACATAAAATCTCTGTTACATTTATACATAGTATTTCTTGAGGAATTTGCCATTGATGGGCATCATAGCAATTCGACCATCTAACTCTGAAAGTTAATAGGCTCCATTTGAAAAGACTTTGCTGACAATGTAAGGCCCTTCCCACTTTGCATCAAATTTGCCTTTGCTCGAATGAGTCATAGTCATAGGACGTCTGACTATTAGAACGAGTTCTCCTTGTTGAAAGGCTCTGACTTTAACTTTGCGATTAAAAGTCTTCGAGATGCGGGCTTGATATAACTCAATATGTTGTTGAGCCAATAGCCGTTTTTCGTCGAGTGCTTCTAATTCTTGAAGTCGAAGAAGATCGTTGTTCTCTGTGGTGAGCTCATTAGCAATGGCAATCCTTAAGGACGGGATTTAAAGTTCCAGGGATAGAACTGCTTCACAACCGTACACCAAAGAGAAGGGTGTATAGCTTGTGGGGTTGCGGACCGTAGTACGATAAGCCAAAGACATTCGCCAAGCTTCTCACTCCAATTCTGTTTGTTAGTAGATACAAACTTCTTGAGGAGCTTGATAATGGTTTTATTGAAGGCTTCAGCCAAGCCATTAGCAGCAGGATTGTATGCTGTCGAGGCAACATTGTCAATCCGGTGATCATCACAGAATTTTGTAAACTTCTGGCTGATAAATTGAGGTCCATTGTCGTGAATGATCCTTCGAGGTACACCAAATCTGTAGATGACATAGTGTTTGACGAAGTTGATGACACTACTGGTCTTGACTTCAGCCAGAGATATAGCTTCAGCCCATTTGGAGAAATAGTCTGTTATCGCTAATATGAATCGATGTCCTCTAGAAGAAAGAGGATTGATGGAACCTATAATGTCCATGTCCCAAGCTTCGAAAGGCCAGGAGGCAGCAGTCGGATGCAGGAATTCTGATGGTTGATGTATGAAATCTGCATGGATTTGACAAGCACAACATTTTTTTGCATAGTCGATGGCATCTGATACCATAGAGGGCCAATAGTAACCCATTCGTCGGATGCGATCCTGTAGCTTAGGACCGGGTTGATGTGCTCCGCAGACACCATCATGAGCTTTGCGCAATACTTGCTTTGCTTCATCACTGGCGAGACAACGCAAGAGAAGACCGTCATAAGTCTGACGATAGAGAGTCTTAGTGGTTTGATTATAATAGAACCAGAGAGACCACCGTCGAATACTTGTAGCCTCTTTGGGATCTTCGGGGAGTATGTCATGAACCATGAAGTCGATGAAAGGAGCTCTCCAGTCTTCATTGATAACATTGGCTTCAGTGAGGTTACTAAACTCAATATTACGATTGTTCTCAATGTAAAACAATTCTCGATTAGAGATAACCACCACTTGCTGTCTCTTGATAGGGATAACCAAAACTGCCGCAAGATTGGCTAAAGCATCTGCCTCGGTATTGCAAGCTCGATGAACATAGTCGATGAAGAAGGCTTTGAATGATGTAGCCATGCTGATTGCCGATTCATGATAGGACACTAGATCTTGATGGCGAACTTCATAGGTTCCTCTAACTTGGTTAACCACCAGCTTAGAGTCGCCGTAGACTTCAAGATATTCGACGTCCAGTTGTTTAGCTAACTGAAGGCCAATGAGTAGAGCATTGTATTCTGCTACGTTTTTGGAGCATGGTTCATCTAGAGAGTAGGCTCTTTGGATAGTTGATCCGTCTGGAGAGACGAGAACAACCCCAACTCCTGCTACAATGGCACCATTTGGTCCGATTTTGGATGCACCATCAAAGAATAGACGCCAAGTATAAAATTCTTCAGAGATCATACTTGATTCTAATATCTCGTCTGGAATTTTATCATAGAGTTTGGATATCTCTGGAACAGGATGAGCTGCTAAGAAGTCCGCCAGCACTTGACCTTTGACAGACTTTTGTGGAACATATACCATATCATATTGAGCTAGCAGAATGGCCCATGTAGCTAACCGAGAATTGAGTGTGCTGGGCTTCTTCATCAGTACCTGAAGAGGATTAACTCGGGATATGACATGAATTGTTTGTCCGATGATATAATGCCTTATCTTTTGAACGACAAACATAAGAGCTAGGCATTCTTTCTCAACCGGACTATAACGGTGTTCAGTACCGATTATAGTACGACTGAGATAGTAGATGGCCTATTCATGACCTTCTTTGTTCTTTTGGGCAAGTAAAGTACCCAATGAATGGTCCATAGCACGGACATACATTAAGAATGGTATGCCTGAGATTGGTGGCACCAAGACTGGTGGGTTCATGAGATATTGCTTTATATCTTCGAATGCTCGTTGACACTCTTCAGTCCAAATGAAAGATACACCTTTCTTTATTAGCTGAGTAAATGGTCTGCAGCGTCTAGACAGATTTGAAATGAATCTCCTGATGTACGCAAGTCGACCTTGGAATCCTCGTAGCTCTTTTAGGTTGCGTGGAGGACGCATCTCTTGAATGGCTTTGATCTTCTCGTGATCCACGTGTATACCCTTAGAGGTAATGACGAAGCTGAGAAATTTACCACTTGAGACAGCCAAGAATGACTTGGTGGGATTCATTTTGAGTTGATGTTGGCGCATGAGATTGAATATTATTCTTAAGTCTTGAATATGATCTTCCTTCAAACGACTTTTGACAGCAATATCATCGACGTAGCATTCGACAGTTTTGTGCAGATGATCTCGAAAGATGGTACTCATGGCTAGTTGGTAAGTTGCACCAGCGTTCTTGAGAGCAAATGGCATCACAGTATAGCAGTAAACTCTGCGAAGAGTGCGGAAAGAAGTGTGTTTTTCATCTTCAGGATTTATCCGAATCTAATTGTATCCAGAGAATCCGTCTATGAAGGATATTCGCTCGAACCCACAGGTGTTGTCAATCATGACATCCGTGATGGGGAGAGAAAATTCATCTTTTGGACATGCTTCATTAAGATCCCGAAAGTCGATGCAGACTCGAACTTTGCCGATTTTCTTTAGAACTGGGACGACATTGGCTACCCAATCAGGATGTTGTTCTTCTCGAATAAAGCCACAAGCGATGAGCTTTTTGACTTCATCGTCGATTGCATCCATCATTTCTGGCTTAAAATGCCGTTGTTGCTGTTTGACCGGTTTTGCATTCGGCAGAATATTTAATTTATGAGTAGCAACTTTAGGATCTAGACCTGGCATGTCTTCATAACTCCAAGCAAAGACATCAATGTATTCTTTAATAAGAAGAATTAATTCTTGCTTATCTACCTCTGGGATGTTCTTACTGATGAATATTGGACGAGGTGACCCGCTCTCTCCCACATCAATTTGAACTAATTGATCTTCGGTAGGGGGTTCTCTTTGTTCGAATCGGAGTTCCCATTGGGTATCCATTCGTTGAGCCCAAGGATCTATTTCAGGACTTTCTTCGATATTCTCGTCATAGCCTTCAGGAAGTTCGGCGGAGTCCATGTTGGAAGATACACTCAGCCGATGAACTTGACCAACGCTGGTATCAGAATCCTATGATCTGGAATCAGAAGAGTTAGAGCGTTCTTCACTATCAGATTCGGAGACTGCTGGGGATAACACCGGAGGAGAAGCATATCCGAGACCTCTTTTGGTCCTGCTGTAGTACATCTCTGACTTTCCTTTCGGAACAGTCGTACGGATAGGAGTTCGTCTACCCTTGCCATAATTGAGACCACTCTTGAAGTCATAACCCATTTTTCGGATGATGTCTTTTGATTGCTGACTGTAACGACGGAGTTGGAGATGTCCTGTATCATTTCTTTTGCTATCATCCGTATAGCTGAATTGTTGTTCCGGTCTTTTACTAAAAAGTATTGGACTCTCGCCTTTCTTACGAGCGGGAACAATACGATATGAATCATCTGAATTTTCAAATGGGACTTCTGTTTGAAGAGATTATACAACTCCCATTGTAAATGATCGGAAGCTATCTAACATATCCAAATAGCATTTAGTATGATAAATGACATCAGTATACTGGAAAGTAGATGCTTTTTCATTGATCTGTACATTCGTATTTACAACAGGACCTTTAGCCTTAGCAGGCTTGGTCAGATTGATTATAAGAGGGAGAGAAGAAGAATGTGGAGGAGGATTGGCTTTGTTACGACGGAGGTCGATAACAAGCGGCTCAGAGGAGGTGAGCTCCCTTTTGTCCTTGTTATGAGTTAAATCGATAACAAGTGGCTCAGAAGAAGTGAGCTACTTTTTATCCTTGTTACGACGTAAGTCGATAACAAGTGGCTCAGAAGAGGTGAGCTCCCTTTGATCTTCATCAGTTGGTTGTTTCTGGACTGTCAAGTGAATAGCCAGTGGTTTAACAGACTGAGGATGAGAAACACGCCCTTTGACATGTATGATAAGGGTGTCTTTAGGCAATGCTTCTGATTCTTCTTCAGTGTCTAAAGCCAACACAACCTTCATGAATTCATCTTTATACATATGAGCATCGTTGCAGTATGCTTCAACACCTTTGAAAGGATAGAGATCAGCAACCTCCTTTTGAACCTCTCCATTGTCATCGACATATTTGAAACATTGATGGAGAGTCGAAGGAACAATGTTATGCTCATGCAGAAATGGTCTTCCCAATAAAGTATTGTAAGAACAACCATGATTGTCAATGATGTAGAAGGTCACCTTTGTGCGTAGATTGCCTATTTGGAGTTTTAGGCGAATCTTGCCCAGAGGTTCACTCCTTTCCTGGTTGAATCCGAGGATGGTGGTGATTGTACTGGAAAGACTATGCACTGGGATCTTCAGTGCATCTAGCATTGTCTTCGGCATGATGCTGAGAGCAGACCCTGGATCTATCAGAATACAATCGACTTTCATCGAATCGACATATCCTGTATAGTATAGAGGACGGCCATGCCTATTGTCTTCCATCAGCATGTCATCCTGTGTGAAGGTAATGTTTGGAATTAATTCCAACACACTATGACAATGGAGGCAAGAGACTGGCTCTGCTTCCAGCTTCTTCAAAAGGGCTAAACAAGTTTCTGCTTGTATGAGAGCTTCACTTAGAGTTTATCGAGTCTCTTTGGAGAGGCGCAATAACTCAAAGATTGACAACCTGGCAGGTGTATTGGCTAGTTGAGCCAAGATATCAAAGTTGTAAGGCTTTTCAAGTCCTGTGGGAGATGACTTCTTCAAAGGTTTGTCGAAACGGACTTGTTATTTGCCTTTGTCAGCTACCACCGGTTTGGAAGGAATGGATACCACAACCGGTGAGGATGCAGAAGGGATGTCTTCAGTGGAAGCAGGTTGCACTGGAGCAGACTCAGAAGAGGAAGTAGGATTTTCTTGAGTCTCGAGAACTTCCCGTAGATAGGCTTTCCCTGACCTGGTGCCCAGCAGGATTTCTTCGTCAATTATGGGGTCAAAAGACACCATGTTGCAAGTCTTTGTCTTACCCTTAGAGCGATCTTTCTTCTTGGAGGAAGAGGAAACTTTAAACTTCGAAGTGAGATCAGGGTGAATCCACATAATCTCACCATTGTCAAGAGATAAGGGGACAAGACCTTCACTTGGTGGAGGCGGAAGATTCTCGATCTCAAGAGTAGCTTTTGGGATAGAAATGACACCATGCTGTATCATCTGCGGAGGGAAGTTACCGAACTGGACTGAGACCATGTTTGCAGTAACAGTCTTCTCGTCTTGTTGTAGAGTGACGACACCAGCATTGACCAGCTCTTGAATCTTGCCTTTGAGCACATAGCATGCTCGAGTAGGATGCCCAATGAATCTATGGTAGACACAATATTTTGGGTGATCGGTTTTACCGACTTCATCAGGTTTCTTTGGGTCTGGAAGCTGAATCTTGTTGCTTTTGATTAAACAATCAAAGATGCTAGCAGTGTCATTCTCGTCAAAGGAGTACTCTACTTTAGGACGAGGTTCCCTTGGTGGAGGGGCAGAAGGAGTAGAAGTAGACGTAGGTGGAGCTACGTTGACAGCCAGAGATTCTTTGCACTTCAAGTTGATGTTCAAAGTCTCCTTGTTCTTGCGGTTGTTCTGGCGATTACCGCTATTCGACGTCTGATGTTCATCCCGATCGGGGTTAGACATTTGTACCCCTAGTTGCTTGAACTTGTAACTTCAGCTGCTTTGGCGTTGACAATAAAGGATGGCCAATCTTGGAATTGAGTTGATCCCGTCCATATGCTGATGATAGGCAAAAATTTGCCTTATAGGTGTCTATAGTGATAGCGGTCGGAGTCCCTGGAGGCATCTTTAAGGCTTTTCGGCAGAATCTTTCAATGAAACATTCAGCAGTTTCATTATGTCTTTGCTTAATTTTATTAAGGGCTGACATGGTCATGTCGTTGATCCCTTCAAAAAATTATTCTAAGAAGATTTGTTTGAGACCCGAGAAGGAAGTGTACAACCATCGGGCAGGCTTCTGTACTAATCGTATGCCACACCGGCTAAACAGCCGACGAATACTCTGGTAAGAAGAGCGTCATTTGGCTGAAGTTGGACAGTCATTACCTCAAAGTGATTGATGAACTGACTAGGAGAAGTGCTACCGTCAAACAACGAGATGGTTGGAATTTTGTACTTAGGAGGAAATGGGACTTCCTTCCATTCAACTGGGTAGGGTTGCTTGATCCCTAGTCTTTGTAAGTTGTCTTTCTCTTTGAAGGCCTCGAACTGAGTACGCAAGAGTTTAACAGCTTCATTAGCGTCTTCTGATGAAGAAGGAGCAGGTAGAGTCTGAGTGTTAGGAGGAGGAACAGCATGGTAAGTACCACCCCAACACCTGACTGACTGGGTGTAGGTTGAACTTGTACATGAGGTACTTGAGGAGATACTACCCCCAGCCAGCATTGACAGGTACTGACGATGCTATGATTTCAGGACTTACAGCAGGTACAGTCGGTGGTGTGGTATGTTATGCCACAATAATAGAATGCATACTGGCGACCATTTTAGCCATGGTCTTCAGCTTGTCTTCTAGTGCAGCAATTCGTTGTTCTTGATTTGCTGAAGTTGAAGCATCCGAATCTTCATTGACAACATAAGCTGTCACTTCTCTTGGTACAGTGGAAGACACTGTCTGTTCAGAACTTTCGCTGTATGCATCATAGTCAGAGAAAGAATCATCTCCTGAATGAGAGGTAAGAAGATGACCAGAAGGATCTTGAAGAAGATTCTTTTGACCAATTGTATCTCGGCCGGGATCGGGTATGTCGAAATACTCCTTTAGAAGATTCCTGGAGTAAATCTAAATACCGTTGGCTAGGACGACGAGGCTTGCCGTGCTTGGAGCATTTTCTACTCCCAATGTCTCGGGAAGTCATGTTGACAGAAGCATACAAGACTTCATCTTCATCTTCTGACATAGGTTCAGAGTTTGCAAAAGTCAAACGATCGAAGACAGATCATTTTGTTGTCTGGCAACAACACTAGATGATGACTTTGTGATTACAATGATGATTATATGGTTGAACTGGAGGTGTCAAGATATTGTCCCGCTTTTGCCTGAGATGCTCTCGGAGATCAGGAACAACGACAGGACGAGAAGAAGTTTGAGGGATCTGTTCTTTAATAACATTTAGAACATGGTTCCGGTTCTTCAGATATTTTGTCCCTTGAGTGTATAGGGAAGTGCTCACTTCATTGGCATAGGTGTCAGGATTTTTGACTCTGGAGGTTCGCTTTTGATGCAGGTTCGTCTTTGGCATTGGTTGTTTGCGTTTTGCCGAAGTTGGCCTATTGAGATAAGTTCTTTGATCTGTAAATTCACCTCCAGGGATTTCTGTCTAAGACACAAATAATTTTCCCTATTTTGATCAGAATATCTTGAGAGTTGGGAGATCTTGGAACTCTGCTACCGGGGTAGGCAGAATACCTCTTTGATCAGTACAATTTCTCTTGACATGAAGGGAAGAAGAACTGTTATTTGAAAGAGTTCTTGTACTGACTGGTGCAGAGGCACGTTCAGATTGATCTTCTACAGTAAAAACTGAGGAAGACTGAGAAAAAACCAAAGAGCCTTTTCCTTTGTTTTGTGAAGAAGGGTTAGCTAAAGAGTGTTTCCCTCTGTTATCTTCCAAGTCATGGGACGAGGAAGTTTGAGAAAAGACCAACGGGCCTTTTCCTTTGTTCTGAGAAAGAGGAATAGCCAAAAGACTACCCCCAGTGGATTGTGCTGGAGCAACAGAGTGCTTGGAGAGAGAAGCTGAGTCTTTCCCTTTGTTGTGAGAGGAAGAGAGATTAGCCAAAGGGCTGTCTCTCTTGGATTGTGCAGGCACAGTTTGCGCATGGGTTGATGGAGCACTGGCAGGTTGTGCATGAGACTTTTGGCTACTGACACAACAGATTGCGCAGCAGGAGTTCTGGCCACAGAGTGTTTAGGATGCACTATGGTTGCTGGAGTGGTGGATTGCGCAGGAGATGTTGCTGCTAACTGCGCCAGGGGCAGAGGAGTCTTATACTTTGACATGCAGCATAAGTAGTTTGTGCACTGGCGACAGCAGACTGCGCACGAATGGTAGAGACAGATTGTGCAGCAGTTGAAACAGCAGACTGCGCAACAGTCTTACCAGTAGAGACTTTAGACTGCACAGCAGTCTTGGAGACAGAGATATTAGACTGCGCAGCATTCTGTGTAGCAGACTGTACAACAGACTGTGCAGCAGTCTTGGTGGTAGAGGGAACAGACTGCGCAGCAGTCTTGGGGACCCACACTGGACGCACTTTACTCGTGGCAGAAGTTGTTGCAGTGTGAAGGGTGGTCCTGGAGTTGATCATGGCTTCGTAGGCCGTCTGGTTGACCTTCACAACCAGCGTCTTCTGCGTCTTCCCGATAGACGCAATGTCACATTGAGTTGTCACTTCCTCGTCGGAGGAGAAAGTCGTCCCCAGCAGAGTTGCTATTTTGTTTGCAAAAACAAAAGTATGAACTTTATTTCACAAACTTTGTAAGAAGATTACAAGAATTCTGGGAAAGTACAACTATAGGAATCCAATCTGAAGACGATCGCTTTATCCCTTGGACGATGTGAACTTTGAAGACGATAGCCTCTGAAGTTGAAGGCGGAAGCCTCGAAAGAATGCAGCAGCACTTGGGCAAGAACTCCTGAACTCTCTGATATTTTTGAACTTTTTTATGTCTGATCCCCTGGAATAAAGACTTGAAACTCTATTTATAGAGTTCTGGAAATAACTAACTTTTAGTTATTCTGAATTGTGCATGTTGGATTGCGCATGGACTGGATTGCGCAGCATCAGACTGCGCTGGCAGTTGTTTGATCGTAGGCCAACTGTCTTGGACACATGGCATCATTTAATTAAATTGCGCATGATCGAGTATAGACGGTTGCCACGTAATGAGCAATTGATGGCATGAATGCCACGTGTACATTTGTCAATTGTCCTGATGAAGTGCGCCACATAAATTACGCGACTTCAGATTGCGCTGGAATGGACTGCGCAGCAGAGAGCCAGGCCGATTGCGCTACATGTACAGCTGTCCTCGAGCGCTGTGCTGTACGATAAACGAACAGTTTTTTCGTTCTACGTGTTGTCAGCTGTCAGAAGATCTGATTCTGTCTGTCAGATAATGATGATGTTGCCACGTCAGCTTGCACACTTGGATGAGTGCACAGTTCAGTCTACGCAATCGGGATGATGTGCAATCTGTCTTCTGCGCAGTTCATTTGAAAGATGCATTTCTTGATTTTCATGACTTTGTTGATGGGTGCAACTTGATTTTTAGGACCTACAGCCAAGGCCAGAGAAAATCAGACAGTAGGACGATTGTATAAGCACGAACATTGGACACGGCTTAGATTCTTAAACCTCGAACTACTCGTATTTTTATTCAATCATAAATCCCGTATACAAATATTTGGACTAGTCTGACTAAACACCGCTATTATAGCCTAGATTTTGCAAGCTTCTCCTTATTGAGCTTGTTCAAGACATGTGTACATTGGGGACGCCCACTAACATATTGTCTAATTAGAATTAGTGTATGATGGTCTGATCAACCTTCGAACAGTTGGTTCACTTTTATTTGCTTATCCTACGTGGATTAAGATATAGATGGCTCTAGGATCTCATCCGCAACTGCCTTGACAACTCTATTTGAAACGCCTCTAGAATCCTATATTCGTATTCAATCCTCTCTCCCTGGAACAATTATTGTTTTCGCCTTTACAGATTTCGGAAAGTCAGATGCTCGTATTGAGGAAAGATAGACCCGTAATATCCTTCTCAGTTCATCATACCATCTATAGGCAGGAAAGATATATTGATACAATCATTGACATCTGTTGGAATCAAAGTACGGTCTTCAAAACTTGACTCATATCTATCACATCTCGTATCCTAGTACATCGTGTAATATTCTTCCACAAATTGAGGTATGACCTTCCAACGCGAACCTTTTTAACTCCACTAAACCATAGAGCGGTGTCTTTGTTAACTTCTAGAAATGAATTATTGTAGGATATAGATCGTAGAGCCCCAGTAGAATTTAGAATGTACTAGGATTGCCTATTGATTAGAATAAGTGGTTTCTGTTAGAACAATAATTAGTGCCTCATAAACTCCCACTTTCTATTTAGAACATTTTTGGGTCCTTGACCGTGGCATTTAGATTCGAAGCACAAGACCAGCTGCTACCTTCCAACAAATTTCATCTGCAAGACCTATACGAGTCCACCTTCATGTAGACATATCATGTCCCACTAAAACACGTCCCATTGTACTCTATTTTCATGATACGTTTTTTTGAGCAAAAAAAGGGCTAATTATAAACCTTACCGTAATACCGACGAACCTTTCGACTTCAATTTGAGAACAAAACTCAACTCAAAACTTTTGACCCGATATATGGTTGTGATCTACTCGAAGCCCAATATGCACCTGCCCTAGTGTGATACTCAATTGAGACCCTATCTGCCACTTGTACACAAAGCCATGGAAGGCATATTTTTGACTTACGGTACCTATCTAACCAATCCGATTCGGAACTAGCCCAACCTCTCGAGTTAGGACTTGTTCTAGACTACCATAGCCTAGCAGAGATGGTATAAGTTGATCTTACGAGATATTGCCCCACCAATATAGTTTAAATTCGAGATGGATTCATTCAATATGAAACCCCTACACCTTTTAGCCCCTCTCAGAAGGCTCATAACGACGTTTATCACGGATAGCCAACTTCTATAAGTGGGGTAGAGCCTTGAACCAAGAACACTTGCCCTATAGAAATTAAGCCAATAAGGTTCCTTGTACAACTACCCTCATTTGTTCGAAAACCAAGTGACGACTTTCATGCGTTAGCCCCTTAAAATTTTTGCATTTGCATTAGACCCCCTTACCGTATTTTTAATTTCGAGAACGAAATTTCTTTAAGTTGGGTAGGATGTAAACCCTCTAATTTATTAATTTATTTAATATTAAATTTGTGAAATTTTTTGCTAAAATACATGTATGCATAATATTAGGAGTGTAATGCATAGTATGGGTGTAAGTTTATATGATATATTTATATATATGTATATATGTATGTGTGTATGTGTTGATTTACTAAGGTGTATATATTTATATATACATATATGCGGGAATATATGTGCATATAAATATATCTAATTATTGAATTATTGAAAAGAGTTTTTTTAATTAGAAATAATAAATAAAATAGAATTTAGATATTTAAATAGAGTAATAATAGAAAAATAGAAAATAGGTTTAAAAAAGAATTTCTAAAAAAAAGAATTTCTAATAAATAAAAAGAAATAAAAAAGAAAAAGAAATGAAAAAGAATGAAAAAGAAAAAGAAATGAGAAAGAAAATGAAAAAGGAAAAGAATAAGAAAAGAAAAAAAAAATCAAAACACCCATCCACTTAAAGTGGGCGCCCCCCCTCCCTTGCTTGCTGCAAGTAGCAGCGCCCAAATCCGTGGACACCAACCCGTGAGCACCATCGGTGCACATAAGAGCATTATTACTAATCCTAGTATTACTAGGTTTTGCCCCACATATTAATTGCTATTGTACCTGAAGCTCCGCTGGAGACGCAGGTTCACCTTACTATTACTGATTCCCTCTGACGTTCATGGAGCGTTATGGACATTTTCTTACTGATTCCCTCTGACGTTCATGGAGCGTTATGGACATTTTCTTACTGATTCCCTCTGACGTTCGCCGAACGTTATGGACGGAGACGACTGGTTTCCGAAGGAAGGGACGATGCCACTGCTATACAGCCCGAGTGCCCATATGTGAAGGATTGTTCATTATTGCATATTCACTATAGTACGGTTAGGTACCCTATTGCATGCATCCTTTATTTTCTATTATATATCACAGTTTATATGGCATGGTGTTTTCTTGTATCTTGTTACGTCCCTCTGAGGACCTGGTTATCTCTCCAGGATTAGACGATTTCCTACAGGAGTACGGAGCGGCATTGGATCCATCTTTTATGGGCGACGAGGCATTTCCTTTTGACATTTAGCTCGATTCTTATTTTAGAGGATTATTGAGACTATGTAGTGGACATCTTATGTTCTTTCATTTACTTTCTATTTTGTGGAGGTTGGACTCCGATCTTTGTGATTATTTTTCATAGCTGTTTGGAGTGGGTATGTCCACCCGGCTATCTTTTGATGCATTATTTATTGGACTCTCGTTTCTTCTGTGTTGAGCTGTGATGAGATTAGATACTTATATTCTGGCCTGTGATTTTATTATATATATACAGCTTATGTACGTATACGAGGATTTCATATATTGGAGTATTCTTCGTATATGTGCAGCTGGCATGTTGCGTACTTGGTCCTAAGTATTTTGGGACTGGGGCGTTACAGTTCGAACCGAAGATTGTCTGTGTCGCTAATAAGGTGGGGAACCTCGTCCAGGAAGGAGTTGCCTTTGAGGACCGTCTTCTTGGAAAATAGTCTGGAATAGAACTTTACAGCCGCCACTTGGATGTCCTTTTGATCGCTGATACTGGTACCGTTGTCTACGGCAATCTGATGGAGAGTGAGTTTTTGTCTACGCCCATTTATGCAGATGTGGAAGAAGCTCGACTTGTTGTCCCCCTCGCTGTCCCATTTGATCCTAGCCTTCTGCTTCCAAAAATCGGTCTCAATCTTCAGCCTGAATTTGAGGATGGATTTTATGAGATTCAGAGCCTTCCTGGTATCAGGCAACCAGTCGATCATGTATCTCGCTTCGGCTCGAGTCAGTTCGTCCTTCGCCTCGTGAATGGCTTGGAAGATATCTCCATAAGCTTGTTTGCTCCAAGCTGTCAAAGCTTTTCTCGTGGCCTGGAGCTTAATGGCCACCCGGTTGAGGGGTTCTAGGGAGTCCGCCCTGTTCCAAGCTTCCGTAACTACCCCCAAAAATTAGGGTGCTCGCCCCAGAAGTCCAGGAAGCGGAAGCTCTTTCTGGACTGGTTGGAGGTTCTGGTGATTCCAACCAGCAGGGGGCGTGGTCGGATTCGGTGGCATTGAGGTGAGAAAGCTTGGAGGTAGTCCCCATACCGAGCCAGTGGGCATTCGTTAACGCCCTATCGAGGTGGAAGAATTGCCGACGGTCGCCTTCCTGCATATTGCACCAGGTGAATGCGTTGCCAATAAACGGAAGGAAGGTGAGGTGAGAGTTGAAGATGAAGTTGTTGAAGTCTTGCATGTAATGCCCCGCTCCGCACGGCACATTACGCTGAAGCGTTGACTCAACGAGTCGCGTTGACGCAAGGAAATGTATCGATACAAAACGATACGAGAGTTAAGTTGTCCCGAGCAACGCATCAAACTAAGTTGATGCGAAGAGTTGCCTTGTCCCGAAAGAATGCATCGAGTTGAATCGATGCGAAGTGCCGCGTTGCCCCGAAGGATGAGTGCGTTGAATCGGCTCGAAGATTCTAAGAAATCGAATCGACCAAGGCACAAGTCCGAATCGTTGCAAGTATTGATTTTAGTTGGTTTCGTGTGCAGGTTATACTTTGACGGGAAAATATTAGAGGTCGATCTTTTGCAATATTTAGTAAGGGGTCCGCGAAATCAAATCGTCGCCTTGCGACGGGCCGAGACTTGGGCACGCTAAGGCAAATCGGACGTATGACTCAATGTAGCACGAAGTGCTCGAATGGCTAAGTCAGGAGAGTGGCCGTGCAACAAAGTTATGAAATCGAGCCGCATCGGCCCGACGAAACGACGAAGGCGAATCGACTCAAGGTGGGAGGATTGACTTCTTTTACTCCATCATTCGATAAGTCAAATATATCATTGTATGCTAAAGTTAACCTATCGACGCCACGGGCGTGGCCTGATCGGAGATAAATCATAGTGTGAGTCGAACACTAAGTTAGAACAATTGAAATGATACGTACATCATATGCACGAGTCACTATAGAATATTGGATATCGCTAAGGCGAGCGCCTCGGTGCGCATGCCGTAAGAACATAGGATAACTGTAATCGGCGAGTGCCGTAGTGCACGAACCATACCGTGCCTTCGCGCATGAGTTAGACGGCTAGAACATTGGAAGACAATAGGCGAGCGCCCTAGCGCACAAGCCCCGAACATTGAATGCTAAGTTATAGAACATGGATATACGGTCGAACGTGCCTACGTGCACGAGATAATAAAAAGATGGCTTCGTTGCGAGAGAATACAGTTGTGGCATGAATGTGGCGGAACTGTCGGCTATGACATGGTGCCTCGAAAGGTGTTCGAGACCTTCGGGTCGTTCGGTTAACGAGCATTGAGTTGAGACACGATGCCATTGAATCATTGAAACGAAGTACGAAATATAAGAACACAGAAAGTTAACAAAAGAGACGCGAGATGATAAAGTCCGAGTCTCGGACTCAAGACTATGTTTGGTTGTTTGAATTCGATTACTTGAATGATAGAGCATTGCATGGTCGAATGGGATGGACTTGAGATAATTGCGATGATATCTTCCGTGCACGGAACGTTTCCTCTGAACGGGCGCACCGGGGCACCGGGACCGTTCGGCCTAGGAGGGATGATAATCTTTGATAGGCGCATATCTGCGAAGTCCGATTAGCACTCGGTCGTAAATGTGAGAAGCCGTAAATGATGGTAGGCACGCGGTAAGTTTCGGTTGTTGGGATAGCAACCCAACCCGTGAAACGCCGGGCTACCCAAACAAGAGAGAGAAAAGAAGGAGAGAAAAGAAAGTAAGGAAAGATAAAATAGAAACTCCTTTAGTCCATTCCGGCGCGGATACGCCAACGGCCCTCATATAGTTAAGGAACGATGGGTTGAAAGTGTAGGCGCGAATGCGTCCCGCATATAGATCCTGCCTAGAGATGCACATATAACATGACAGGGAAGAAATGGGGCGTATTCACCTTGCGTCAGTGCAAGGGACGCAAGGACGAGTTCATCGACTTGGTAAGCCACGAATCAAACACGAGAATGCTTGTTGCTTGCCTATTCAATTCGATAACATGCTGCTATGATAACATGCTTTACGCTTTCGAATATGCCATGAAATTGACCCTAAGGAGAACATAGCAAGATCATAAGCTAAGTTGCATGATTCAACATAAATATTAAAATATCGGTTTGGAAAGATGATCTTTGTTTCAGTACATGCGAGGACGAACGTACTGATCCCCCACCAGCTTTATGCAGGATGCAGGAAATGGATTGCTCGCGGCGAAGCGTTGCTTGAACGTGTTAAGGCTTGGAATGCCGAAGCGCATTGAAGCGTGCTATCGCATTGACGCTCGGACTACGCAGCTGGATTGATACGGCCGAGATATAGAAGGCATGATGTATGGAACGGTAAAAATCCTTTGTGGGCAAGAGAGAACCTGAGTGTTGTAGCCAATCTGGCAATTGTTGTTAGGCTATCGAAAGCCTTTGTAATCTCAGTTTCGAATATCAATAAAGAGAATTGTTTCGTATACTCTGTTTTTCCTTCGTGTTAATATCGAATCAAAAAGATAACCATTTGAGAACCTGTCATCTTGCCTTGCACGAGCGCAACTTTAGGCTCGTGCGGCATCACGCCCCCTGCGAGGACGATGATTCGGGTGATTCCGGGTCGGGGCGTGACAAATTGGTATCAGAGCTCTAGGCTCAATTTCCTCTGGACGCTCGCTTCATTTCAATTCGAAAAGTTGCCCACCACCACTTGATATCACTCTTGACTCTACTCGATGCCGCACTGGATGTTCCATACAATAAGTCTAATACAAATCATAAAATTTTGCCGCATGTTTTTTGGAAATTTCATGATGTTTGCTAAGAAAGTCGCGAAGGGTATATTGCATTGAATACAAACGAGCCGTAAAAATGTTAGTTGCTGCAAGCACAACAAATTGTGGAATACGATTTGGGATGTTGTTGTTGCAATATAACGTGTTGAAAGAGAAATAAAATGATGCATGAAGTGCAGCGAGTTAATGTGAATATGCGTTAAAATGAAAGTAAAAAGTGATAGCCAATACCGAATGTGTTAAACGGATTGAGCATTGACTTGGAAAGTCGAGATTAAATCGTTGCACGAGGTGCGGTAAAAGTCGGAAATAATTGTTGCACGATGTGCAACGCGTGTTGGAAGAAAAATCATTACACGTGGTGCAACGCATATCAGATTAATCGTTACACGAAGTACAAAAAAAATTGGAAATGAATCGTTGTACAAAGTGAAATGAAAGTGTCAGAAATAAATCGTAGCACGATGTGCAACGCGTATCGAAAGTAAAAATTTGTTGAACGGGGTGCAACGTATATCAAATAAATTGTTGCACGAGATGCAACGTAAGGAAAGAATTGAAATCGTAAATCGATAGAACGAATCGTTCGGTTGCACACCAAACTTATGTTGGCAAACGAGAACATTGACCGAGTTGTGTCGGACGTGGTAGAATCAAAGTTATGGTTGTGATCAAGCACGATCACTACGGAAATCGTGAGTCGAAAGGAATTGTCGGTTTATACTAAGTATAATGCAAGGGAAATGGCTTGAATTCCGAGTGGTATATGCCATACCACGTAGGCGATGAATGACTCAATTTCGAGTGGTATATGGTATAGCACTTGTGCGATAAATTTTATCGACGCGTTGTGAGAATTGCGGAAGAATTGTCCACAACGGACGGGAGAGTACCGAGACTTGATTGAAAATTTGTATAACGGTATGTTGATGCAAGTGTTTTTCGAAAATCGGTTGGGACGATAAGGCGAGACTCGTATCAATGAACGATACGTCGGACGAAAGTTATAAGTTGGTCGGACGATCGAGACTAGCAAAACGATTATGCCTTGACGCAATAATCGGATCGACGGAAAAGGAATACTCGAGCTTGCAAATGAGTCGTACGACTTGCGATCTCGGTAGAAATGTTAGGAGAGACGAATCGAATCGCACGACTTGTAATTTCGATAGAAATGTTAGGCGATACGAATTGTAATCGAATCGTACGATGTGCGACTTCGGTGAAGAGTTGGTTGATGTGAGTAATCGTGCCTAAGAAATAGTTGGTTACGTTACGGCGACACTCATTTGAGTTCGACTGAAAAACACGTAAAACTTAGAGGACGAGATCGTATAACTTGAGGGCTCGATGTTGGATAATCGGTAACTCAGTTACGCGATCAAAGTATAGCGGGATGCGGCGAATCGGAGAACAAGTGGATGCGTATGGAAAAGTTCGTTGCGAACTTGGATGTATGCGATGCGAGTTAAGTTGACGTCGAAACGGATACGAAGTCGACCCTCTTGCTATCGAAATTGATATGAACTATCAAGATCGATACGCAAGAAAACGTAAGCACGATGTGAGAATACAAAATGGAGTGTGCCTTGCGCTATCAAAATTTTGTAAGTAACAATACGAGAATGAACGAACTTGGTTGATCATAAATTTTGTGATTAATCAAGACGAGACTATAAGTCATCGTTGATTGCTCGATGCGTATAGCATCTCGTGTGTCGACCCGTGAATAAGATAGACTCGAGCTTGATGCGAGTAGATATTTCATAAATTGCGGAATCATCGACGGCAGTGCATGACTTGACTCGGAGGATAGTTGCGCATCGGTTGCGCCGATAGAAATGGTTTTGTCCGAAATTTGGGTAGTCGCATAGAATCGTCGAAACGTGATTTGGCTCCGAAATAAGATATAGCATGGTTCGTAGTAAACTGTCCTTCGGTGATGATCCACAGTTATCGAGCGTAGCTTCGGGGCAGCTGACCCTAGAAGACTTGACCGCCAAATCAAATTGAATACTACAGACCGTAAGATGACCCATACGATATCGCATATAGGATTGCACCGATAACAAATATAACACGGTGCATGTTGACGATAAGTCTAGGCGATTGCGAGAAACGTGCTATGCACGAGAGGGAACGATAAGGAAATGGCTTACGAGTCATGTCGTTAGATTCGGATTCACCACCGATAACAAATATAACACGGTGCATGTTGACGATAAGTCTAGGCGATTGCGAGAAACGTGCTATACACGAGAGGGAACCTTGCAATTGAGAATGAACAAACTTGGTTGATCATAAATTTTGTGATTAATCAAGACGAGACTATAAGTCATCGACGATTGCTCGATGCGTATAGCATCTCGTGTGTCGACCCGTGAATAAGATAGACTCGAGCTTGATGCGAGTAGATATTTCGTAAATTACGGAATCATCGACGGCAGTGCATGACTTGACTCGGAGGATAGTTGCGCATCAGTTGTGCCGATAGAAATGGTTTTGTCCAAAATTTGGGTAGTCGCATAGAATCGTCAGAACGTGATTTGGCTCCGAAATAAGATATAGCATGGTTCGTAGTAAACTGTCCTTCGGTGATGATCCACAGTTATCGAGCGTAGCTTCGGGGCAGCTGATCCTAGAAGACTTGACCGCCAAATCAAATTGAATGCTGCAGATCGTAAGATGACCCATGCGATATCGCATATAGGATTACACCGATAACAAATATAACACGGTGCATGTTGACGATAAGTCTAGGCGATTGCGAGAAACGTGCTATGCACGAGAGGGAACGATAAGGGAATGGCTTACGAGTCATGTCGTTAGATTCGGATTCACCTTACAATTGAGCTTGCGTGAATCAAAATTATGTTTGATGTTGCGAGACGGATAAGTTGGGAATTTGGCTAGCGAATTCCTACTCGTTAGGAAATTGAATGTAAGATGCGTCATTAAGACATTCGTGTCAATGCGATCGCTGCCTTGAGCACCGTCGCCTTGATGTAAACTTTCGTGTCGGATAGATTGTGGCCTTTGTGCAATGTCAATTTAAACTTGCGTTGGGAGAATCTAAGCACGGGGACTTTGTAAGTAACCTAGCGGACATAGTCCTAAATGTTGATGCGTTTGCAAGTCAACAAAGGAAATCGTATCGAGAAAAGTTACATAAGCCAAACTTCAAAAATAGTTGGGTGGCAACTTCGAACGCAAGGCGTTGCGAAGGATCGTTGCGATCGGATGCACGACGGCTTGACGCGACGCATAGAGTTGATAGTCTATATGAAACATACGAAATAAGAAAGGCAATTTTGAATCGTGTAGCGTTATGCAATAAAATTGCGAGAACAAGTACTATGGATAAGTCCGAATGAGAGTACGAGATGGCAAGCATAGGATTGAAATTTACCTGTCAGCTTTGTTCCAATTTGCTACCACTGGAATTGGTCAAAATACATATATCTTCGGGACGCCTTGAATATAAGTATGGATCCAAATCGAGTTGTATACAAAATTCAAATCGAGCTGCTGGGATGACTTTAAAATGTTAGTGAAAAGCTTGCGAGATAATACGAAACTGAACAACGTTGGTGGGACGAGATCGTGAAACGGTCTATAAAACACTTAGTCGGAGTGTTGGTTTTGGTTCGAGGACGAACCTTGTTTTGAGTGGTATATTCTGTAATGCCCCGCTCCGCACGGCGCATTATGCTGAAGCGTTGACTTAATGAGTCGCGTTGATGCAAGGAAATGTATCGATGCAAAACGATACGAGAGTTAAGTTGTCCCGAGCAACACATCAAACTAAGTTGATGCGAAGAGTTGCCTTGTCCCGAAAGAATGCATCGAGTTGAATCGATGCGAAGTGCCGCGTTGCCCCGAAGGATGAGTGCGTTGGATCGGCTCGAAGATTCTAAGAAATCGAATCGACCAAGGCGCAAGTCCGAATCGTTGCAAGTATTGATTTTAGTTGGTTTCGTGTGCAGGTTATACTTTGACGGGAAAATATTAGAGGTCGATCTTTTGCAATATTTAGTAAGGGGTCCGCGAAATCAAATCGTCGCCTTGCGACGGGCCGAGACTTGGGCACGCTAAGGCAAATCGGACGTATGACTCAATGTAGCACGAAGTGCTCGAATGGCTAAGTCAGGAGAGTGGCCGTACAATAAAGTTATGAAATCGAGCCGCATCGGCCCGACGAAACGACAAAGGCGAATCGACTCAAGGTGGGAGGATTGACTTCTTTTACTCCTTCATTCGATAAGTCAAATATATCATTGTATGCTAAAGTTAACCTATCGACGCCACGGGCGTGGCCCGATCGGAGATAAATCATAGTGTGAGTCGAACACTAAGTTAGAACAATTGAAATGATACGTGCATCATATGCATGAATCACTATAGAACATTGGATATCGCTAAGGCGAGCGCCTCGGTGCGCATGTCGCAAGAACATGGGATAACTGTAATCGGCGAGTGCCTTAGTGCACGAACCATACCGTGCCTTCGCGCATGAGTTAGACGGCTAGAACATTGGAAGACAATAGGCGAGCGCCCTAGCGCACAAGCCCCAAACATTGAATGTAAGTTATAGAACATGGATATACGGTCGAACGTGCCTACGTGCACGGGATAATAAAAAGATGGCTTCGTTGCGAGAGAATACAGTTGTGGCATGAATGTGGCGGAACTGTCGGCTATGACATGGTGCCTCGAAAGGTGTTCGAGACCTTCGGGTCATTCGGTTAACGAGCATTAAGTTGAGACACGATGCCATTGAATCATTGAAACGAAGTACGAAATGTAAGAACACAGAAAGTTAACAAAAGAGACGCGAGATGATAAAGTCTGAGTCTCGAACTCAAGACTATGTTTGGTTGTTTGAATTCGATTACTTGAATGATAGGGCGTTGCATGGTCGAATGGGATGGACTTGAGATAATTGTGATGATATCTTCCGTGCACGAAACGTTCCCTCCGAACGGGCGCACCGGGGCACCGGGACCGTTCGGCCTAGGAGGGATGATAATCTTTGATAGGCGCACATCTGCGAAGTCCGATTAGCACTCGGTCGTAATGTGAGAAGCCGCAAATGATGGTAGGCACGCGGTAAGTTTCGGTTGTTGGGATAGCAACCCAACCCGTAAAACGTCGGGCTACCCAAACAAGAGAGAGAAAAGAAGGAGAGAAAAGAAAGTAAGGAAAGATAAAAGAGAAACTCCTTTAGTCCATTCCGGCGCGGATACGCCAACGGCCCTCATATAGTTAAGGAACGATGGGTTGAAAGTGTAGGCGTGAATGCGTCCCGCATATAGATCCTGCCTAGAGATGCATATATAACATAACAGGAAAGAAATGGGGCGTATTCACCTTGCGTCAGTGCAAGGGACGCAAGGACGAGTGCGTCGACTTGGTAAGCCACGAATCAAACACGAGAATGCTTGTTGCTTGCCTATTCAATTCGATAACATGCTGCTATGATAACATGCTTTACGCTTTCGAATATGCCATAAAATTGACCCTAAGGAGAACATAGCAAGATCATAAGCTAAGTTGCATGATTCAACATAAATATTAAAATGTTGGTTTGGAAAGATGATCTTTGCTTCAGTACATGCGAGGACGAACGTACTGATCCCCCACCAGCTTCATGCAGGATGCAGGGAATGGATTGCTTGTGGCGAAGCATTGCTTGAACGTGTTAAGGCTTGGAATGCCGAAGCGCATTGAAGCGTGCTATCACATTGACGTTCGGACTACGCAGCTGGATTAATGCGGCCGAGATATAGAAGGCATGATGTATGAAACGGTAAAAATATTTTGTGGGCAAGAGAGAACCTGAGTGTTGTAGCCAATCTGGCAATTGTTGTTAGGCTATCGAAAGCTTTGTAATCTCAGTTTCGAATATCAATAAAGAGAATTATTTCGTATACTCTGTTTTTCCTTCGTGTTAATATCGAATCAAAAGATAACCATTTGAGAACTTGTCATCTTGCCTTGCACGAGCACAACTTTAGGCTCGTACGGCATCACGCCCCCTGCGAGGACGATGATTCGGGTAATTCCGGGTCGGGGAGTGACGTTACATGGCGGAGAGAGCGGGAGGGCGGCCTCCAATCTTTTCTTCTCAGCAAGTGATGGCATTGAAGTCCCCAATGCAAAGCCGTGGGAGGTTATGGATGTGGTGGTTGGTGTCCAGGAGGTCGTTCCAGAGGTGTCTGTGCTCCGCAATATCACAGCTGCCGTGAACCCCAGAAAGGATGGCGCGTTTGGGAGTCAAAGGGTGTTCCATCCAGCAAGACAAGGCTTGCCTGGAATCTTGGATGACTCCGATTTTGACGGCCTTGGAACAGAGGATCCAAATGTCGTGTCTGTCGGCAATGGCCGAGTGAAAGCCTAACTGCAGTTGAATGGATTTGAGCCTCTTGTATGGGATTTTGGGTTCTAGGATGATCAAGATGTTGATCTTATGAGTTTTCTTAAGGCTGGTAATTCTCCTCATAGTAGGTTTGTTCGTCAGACCGCGGACATTCGAGGAGAGAATGTTCAGCATTAATGGAGGTTTGGGTGGTGTTGGTTGGACCGCTTTGCTGCGGACCTGGTGTGCATGGACTGGGACTTTACGGTCCCCTTTTTGTCCAATTTTATAGTAGAGATGGATGCTTCCCCCGACTGCTTGGAGGATGTGTCGAAGGACGAGTCCTCGGGGCGTTTAGGGAGTGAGACCATTTCTCCGGCTGAATTGAGGTCGGGTTGCTCCGGCGGGACGAGGAGGGAGTCATCGAAGATTCTAATCTGGTCACCTTCCGCCTGGAGAGGGAATCCAGCGGCGAGGACCTGAAAACCTCTAAGGGCCTGCTCTTGTTCTAGGATAGCCAGAGCATCTACGACGGAGTTTTCGTGTGAAGTATGAAGGTCGGTGGCGTTCAGAGGTGCTAGAAAAGATTCCTCTGCGTCTTCTGGAAGAGGGGCACTGAAGTCCTCAGTGTCCGCTTCGGGGGCCTTGTCGGCGTCAGCATGAAAAGCCGTATCCTGGAGGTAGTCAATGGCTTCTGACACGAGTGCGTTGAACTGATTGGACAGGGAAAGGTTAGGTGGGTGGTAGGGGATCACGGCTTTTTCTGCTGAGTTGCCTTTGCTGGATTTGCCTTCGCTGGAGTTAAATCTGCTGTGGGAGTTCGGAAGATGAAACAAGGGTGGTTGGGTAGATTTTTGATACTGGTTCCCTTTGGGATTTGGTTCTGTCCTCTCTGATTTCTTCCTAAGCTCCGGATGGAGACGGAAGCAATGCTTAGATAAGTGACCACGTAAATGGCAGTGAAGGCAGAAGATTACGTGATTGTCGTAGATGATTTGCTGAGTGTGAGTTTGGTTGCCAAGTTCAATGAGTATATGGTTGGGGGGATCTGAGGTGAGGTCGAGTTCCACACATATCTTTGCGTAGTGAGTATATATATATATATATATATATATATATATATATATATATATATATATATATATATATATATATATATATATATACGCAAAATATATATATATATAGAATTGAGCAACTATACCTTATTTCTACCATTAGTGCCCATGTTCATACGACAAGTTCTCATGTCATGGCCCTTTTCTCCACAAATACTACAAGTTCTTTTTCTTGATTGACTTTGATCTTGTGATACTTGTATTCCCGACTGAATCCTTGATGCTGCTCGTGGTCGGCCTTTAGTTCTTGCCTTTGTAGGATCATGAATAGTTACATCATTTAATCCCAATCCACATACTGTCGGCGCATTGGACCCCACCTGAGTGCTTGGATCCTCAGAGATAGTTTGTGCTTTGTCATTCAATCCATGTTGCTCCAGAAAACTATTTGACCACCCATTGACAACGTCATAAAGAAGAGGATCTCTGTTAACAACCTCGAGGACTTTATCAAATGTCGCACGAAGGCACCAAGATTGAAGTGGAGTAAGTTGATTGGGACGCACTGCATTGACTGCGCTAGACGAAGAGGATCCCATACTCATGATGCTATGTCTTGCATTGAGTGTCCACCTTGGCAAAATATATCTCTCAGGGATGGCTTGCATATCAAACTTTTGCTTCATGATATATAAAATTTGTGTGCAGAGTAGCCCTTCAGTCTCAAACCTTGCACATGTACACGTAAATTCTCCCATAGATACATTGCATCGAACAGAATGCAAGTAACTCTTTCCGTCAATCCTCATTTGGACATTATATGTGGTCGTATCTCCTTCAATACACACTCTTTCATGCCGACAGTATAATGTATCTTTGAACCGAGTCTGAAAGATAGAGAATACGTTCCTGGTATAAACCTTCACATCATGAACCTCTAACTCATGCATGCCATGAAATTCTGGTTTGTTTCTCATACAAAAAGTGTCTTCTTTCTCCTCTTTGTTTCTTTGAAAATGTACGGCTTTATCATATTGATCAATGAACTCGTATAGTGGAGTCATGGAGATTACGTAACCATCAAAAAACGAGTTCATGCTTTCACTCCTTTGGCTGGACGCCATGCCTACACACAAAAAGCAATGAACACCATATGATTAGTTTGAGTTCAAATAAATATAATTTTAAAACTATGACCATCATATCAAAATTTTCATACCTGCAAAGAAAGTATCCTTTAGGTACGCCTTAATCTAATGACGTGCTTTCTCATGCATCGTATGCAACCACTTCCAAGCTTTCACTTCATTTTTTTGTTTGTCTGTCATTGGTTCTGAAAATTCTTTTTGGTACTTCTCCTTTAAGATCACCCAACAACTCTCAGCCTCTTCAACACTTTGACTTTTCTTAGACCAATTTACATAGTCTTCATCAAATTTAGGATTATAAGCCGAACGTAAAGAACGAAGATGCTCATTTTCATGAAAACTAATATGCCATATGCAATACCTGTGCCTTGTATTTGGAAAAAACTCTTTTGATTGCATTGCATATTGCTGGGTCTTGATCAGTGATGATAGCTCCTGGTGCTTTACCCCACATACATGTCAACCAATTTTCAAATAACCAAACAAAGGTATCCTCCTTCTCGTCAGCAAGAAGAGCACATCCAAATAAGATAGACTGTTTATGATGATTTACACCAGTAAACGGTGCAAAAGGTAACAAGAAATGGTTTGTCTTATAAGTGACATCAAACACAACAACATCTCCAAACTGGAGATATGATGTCCTCGCTCTTCCATCTGCCCAAAATATACTTCTACAAACATTTTCCTCATCATGCTCCATAGCATAGTAAAACTGAGAGTCTGTAGCTTGCCTTGTAAGAAATTGTTGAATTACTCTAGTGCACTCCTTCCCGATATTGTTCTTTCTTTTTACTCTCAAATGATCGATGCACTGTTGTGTAGTAATATTGACATTACTACTACTCGTGGCATTTAAAATCCTTACAATTCTTTGAAGGTCCAACCCCACATCCACGAAACTGATCAACTAAATTCCTACAAGATACATCCATGTGCGATCTTTTGTGTGACCGCAACAAATGGATCTTCGAAGGGGTTTTAATCAACTCATGATTATGAACATCATGAAAGGATTTGATGCCCCACACTCCATTGGAGATTCTATGAACTTTCATTCGAGCCATACAACCTTCTCTCTCATTTTTCTGTCGGTTTACTTCTCTCCCTACCTCTCTCTTATCAGTTAAGCTTTTGAACCCTTCTTTGTTGCAAACATAAAGCCTCCTCGTGATATTACCATCTTTTCCCTTTGCAGTGGATGACCTTCGAATAGAAAACCTTCCCTTTCTGCGTATACATTATAAAAGTCCCACGCCTCTTCTGCTGTAGGAAATTGCATTACAACATGTGGTATTCCCTTTTCAATTTCAAAAACACTATGACTATCCACTCCATCTACGTTAGTTGCACTATCTTGTTCTTCATTCTCATTTGGTATCGCGTGATCATGCATAAATGGTTCGCTCTCTTCCATCTTCTAAATAGAAACATAAAAAAATCAATGTGAAACAAAAAAAAATATGATGTACCAAATGTTAAACAAAAAAAATATTCTTCATGGATGGCTTCAGCACAGAGTTACTCATAGTTAAGGATCTCAAACATCCACTAAATTTTTGAGGATCTGAAATTAAGTAAATGCATATCAATTTCCTTTTCAACAAACCCTAAAAAATTAAAGAGGATCTGAAATTAACTAAATTTTTGAGGATCTCAAACATCAAACCCTAAAAATTAAATTTAGTAAATGCATATCAATTTCTTTTTCAACATCAAACCCTAAAATTGTTAATGTCCTAAATTGTTACCATGGATTCGAAATTGTTACCATGGATTCAAAATGTCCTAAATTGGCTCAAAATGCTCTGGATCGGTTCGAATTCTCGGGCTCGGAGAGGTCTAGGGTTTCGAAGAGGCGAGGAGAGAGAGGTGAGAAGTGAAATCCATAATTTAGGAGGATGAAGAGAAAAAATGGAAAGGAAGAAGTATGAGGAAGAAAATGGACCTGTTGGCCTTGGTTCTGGCGGTGGAGTCGGGGTTGAGGTGAGCTCCTGCTTGGTCACCAACGTGGGTGGCGATGAGGCGCAGCCTCTTCTCCTCTTAGGTTTTCTTTTCTTTCCTTCCTTTTTTTGTTTCTTCTCTGGAGAAGAGGCTGCGTGCTGTTGGCCGTCCCCTTTTTTTTCTTTCCTCTCCGTTTTTTCTTTTCAGCCGTTGGATTTAATCCAACGGCCCTGAGCGCGCGTCCGCAGGGAGAGGGACCTGAGGTCGACCTCAGGTCCATTTTGCCGATATATATATATATATATAATATATATATATATATATATATATATTATATATATATCTATAATATATATGATATATATATATATATATATATATATGGAAGCGGATCAAAAGTTCCCCTTAGAAAATTTCCTAAAAACCCCCCTCACTCTAATTCGTAATTTAATGTTAATATTAATGTTAATATTATGTTAATGTTAATATTAACATTAAATATTAAATTAACATTAAACTTAACATTAAATTAATATTAACATTAACATTAATATTAACATTAACATTAACATTAATATAATAAAAATAAAAAAAATTAATATTAACATTAACATTAATATTAACATTAATATTAACATTAATATTAACATTAACATTACGAATTAGAGTGAGGGGATTTTTAGGAAGTTTTCTAAGGGGGCTTTTCATCGCTCCATATATATATATATATATATAATATTATAATTATATATATATATATATAATATATAGTTTTTTTTTTATATATATATATATATATATATATATATATCTATATATATATATATATATATATATATATATATATAAATATATATATATATATATATTATATATATATATATATATATATATATATATATATAGGCTTCAAAACGGTTCAAAAGTGAGCCGTCTAAGTCGTATGTATAATCATTATCCATTTTATTTAAAAAATAAATTATATTAAAAAATTGTTGAAAAAGTTTAAATTTGTTATATCTATTCAAGGAATCGAAGTCAACCAAATAAGAAGAATACATCACACCTGGTATGCGATATTTTTTTTTATTTCCGGAAAAATTTAAGATGGGAATCTATTACCACGTTTGTTTGGCTTATAAAAATTTATTTCCGGAAATTATAAATACTCGGGTAAATAGTTTACCCACAAAACATGGGAATTCTATCCCTTGAGAATAGGTGGGTATATTGTTTTTTTTTTGCCCGGACAAAAAAAAAATTGTCTAAATTTTTTTCTTCTTTTTGATCGATTTTGATTAGTTTTGAACATTTTTCTTTTTTTTCGTTTTATCGCTTTTTTGTCATTTTTTTGTCGTTTTTACCAATTTTTTATCGTTTTACCCATTTTTGTCACTTTTTGATTATTTTTTGTCGTTTTAACCCAATTTTTGTCCTTTTTGTCTCTTTTTGGTCAATTTTGTCTTTTTAAGCGATTTTTTGTCGTTTTTGTAGCTTTTTTGTTGTTTTTACCGATTTTTAGTCGTTTTTTTGTCGTTTAACCGATTTTTTGTTGTTTTAACCGTTTTGTCGTTTTAACCGATTTTTTGTCCTTGTTTGTCGTTTTATCGATTATTTTTCATTTTGTCACTTTTTGGTTATTTTTTGTCGTTTAACCGATTTTTTGTTGTTTTTAACTGATTTTTGTCGTTTTAACCCATTTTTTGTCATTTTAACCGATTTTTTGTTTGTTTTTTGTCGTTTTGTCGCATTTTGGTTTTTTTTGTCGTTTTACCGATTTTATCGTTGTTGTCGTGTTTGGTTATTTTTGTCGTTTTTACCCTTTTTTGTTATTTTTTCGTTTATACATTTTGTCGCTTTTTGGTCATTTTTGTCGTTTTAACCGATTTTTTGTCGTTTTTCATCGTTTTTCGTTTTTTGTTATTTTATCGTTTTTACCTTTTTTCGTTTTTACCGATTTTTTTTCATTTTAGCGGTTTTTATATTTGTTCATTTTTTTCGTTATTATTTTTTTAATTTTTTTCGGGAATATTTATATTGTCACCAAACATGGGAATGTAATTTTTCAGGAAATTTAATTCCTTGAAATTTGATTCCCGAAAATATAGAATTCCTGGCTATATAGTATTCCGCATACCAAACGCCCCTAAGAGTTAAAAGAAATTTGACTAAATTGAATAATATACGTTATTATACGTGCATTTACTAGTATACTCTAATAGCCCAGTAAAATTTGAATTTGTGGTTCCGCACAATATGTATCCAAAAAAACAAAGAAGTGGGACAATATGTTACCTAAAGACTAGTACGTAACTACTCGTGCCCTAACTTTCCTGATTCGCTACCTTGATAGCTCCTCTTTGACAGTGAATGGCAATACTTCCATATAAGAACGCCAACCATCCTTATGTATCATGAATGAACAAGAAGAAAGAAAAAGGAAAGAGAAAGAGAAAGCACTTTCTATGGAGTTGAAGAAGAAGAAGAAGTCTTCTTCCAACCCACAAGAACGAGGAGTAGCCGCAGACGCCGGCGGCGAGCTCTCCATTGTCAAGGCCGCAGCATGGGCATAGTACCAGCACGGCTCCGTCTGCAGCCAGTCCAAACCGTCGACGACAGCCTCACCTGGACACGGACCCGACTCCCGATGATCCCACCCTCTCGGCACAGTCTGGAGACCCTGGTCCCATATATATATACTGTTGGTGTTTTTATTCTATGAGTTGTGTGTTCACAACACTCTATTGGTAAAAGATAGTCCCATATCGGAAAATCACACCAATATGTATCTCTATTATTACTTATGAAGGAATAGAGAGATGCACATGGGTTGAGGCCCAATGGAGGGTGCCATGTGAGGATTTTACATAGAGGTGAGAATAACCAACTTTGGCCAAGTGAAAATAGATTTAAATCTATTAGAGCTAAGCCCCGAAGGGGCTTAGCGACTCGGACTCGGACTCGGGCTCGGACTCGGGCTTGGCTAATGGGCTTTTGAGGCTTATGTAACGTCGCGGGTCTTGTGGGCTCAGATCGGAAATGGCTCAGATCTAGAAAATCCGGATCTGGCATTATCCAGGGCGTGCGTTCAGAATTTGAAAAGCCCACCTCGTGCCTATAATATCAGCAACACTCCTCTCTCCAGGGTTACAGAAAATAATCAGAGAATTTCCAGAGAAGAGATGCTGCTGCGATTTTCGAGGATCTTCGACATTTTTGGCCAGCGTTCTAAAGTTCTCTTCGAACTTGCTGGTTCCTGGAGGTGTCCGTAAGGCGGATATCTTTGAGCGCTGATCTTTCACCCCCAGGCTTTCTTCTTCCTGTTGCCTTCGAGGATACCGTCGCTTCTCTTTAGAAGTTTATACGTTCTGTTGCCTTCGAGAATATACGAAATAATCTTTTTAGATTCTCGTAATACAACATCACCTTCTTTAGGGTGTTTTGCTGGAAACATTATCTTTACAATCGTTTCTGAAATCGTATTTTTCCATCGTTGTTCGCCAAGGACTAACAATCTCAAAGCTATATCGAAAAGATGGATACTCACGTGCATCGCTCGTCAATACCGACTTAACAAGTTGGAAAATTTGACGGTGAACATTTCCAAATCTGAAACGGAAAGTAACATTAACATTCAACTTGTGGAAGTTGATCACGTGCTGAATGGGAGAACCGGTCGTTCCAACAACCGGAACCGCAGAAGTTATTGCCGCTGCTAAGTCCAAGCAGGCAAATGGATTAGAGAAACAGTATCTGTAAACTGTTGATTCTCAATAGCATGGAAGACTCTCTGGCAGAGTCTTTCCAAGAAGAATTCTGCCAAAGAAATTTGGGACTCCTTGGGGAAATTGTACGAAGATGACGAGAATCGTCCCAAGATCTTCTTGGTTGAAAAAATACCACAAGTGGACTTCGAAGATGAGAAGGCTATGCGGCCCCAAGTAAAGGTTTCTGAAGCTGCGCCAAAAATTAGATGACGAGAAGATGCCTCTTGTCGACAAGTTTGTCGTTGGAGGAATCGTCTCTAAACTTCCTGCGGGTGGAGCAACTTCTATGCAAGGATGCCCGCAAGAAGCTGGACATATGTATGGAAGATCTCCTGCAAGAGATCCATGTTGAGGACGAGATGCGCTCTCACAGAAGATGGATTCTCTGTCCAAACAACTGGCGAAAGCAAATCTGGTCCAAACCAGAGAGTACAAAGGGGAAGCAGCGGCTTCTCCTCATAAGAAGAAGAAGGACTTCACTAATCTGAAAGTGAAGAGTCCTTCATTCAAGATCAGAAATCCAAGTCCCATGTGACTTTTTCAAATGTGGCAAGAAGGGCCACTACAAAAGTGACTGCAGGAACCAGAAAAGGTGAGCCTAGTAAGGTTTCTTTGGTACTAATCTGGTTGCAATGATAGCACAGGTTGCAAATGCGGGAGTTGACTCGGACTGGTGGATAGACACGGTGCGACATGTCATGTATGCTCAGACAAGGATGCTTCGAGTCATATGAGCCAACTTCCGAGAAAGTCTTAATGGCAAACCAGGCACAAGCTGAAGTACTGGGGATCGGACGGTGGAGCTGAAACTCCATCGGCGAACACTCTGACGCTTCAAGGAGTGAAGCATGTTCCTGCAATACTAAGAACCTGATCTCTGGAGCCTGCTTTGTAACGCAGGCTTGAGGATGGACATCAATGCTGGCCAGATGGTGATGTCCGAAGGGTACATTCTTCGGAAAAGCTTCCTCCAGACTGAAGAATGTACAAAATTCAGCTTGTTGTAACCCAGAAAAATGATATTAATGCTATTTCTCTTTTTGAACTATTCTTTGAGTTGTGGCATAATAGGCTAGGACATGTTCATTGTAAAAAATTACAAAATGTCTAGCCTAGGACTTATCTCCAAGTGGGGGTAAGGTAGAGAAATGTGAAGTGTGTGCACAGACGAAGATCACAAGGACCCTTTCACCGGGTCCATCGAAGCACAGATCTTTCTGGAGTTGGTTCACTCAGATATCTGTGATTTCAGCAATTCTCTACAAAAGCCGGGATGAAGTATTTTATTACTTTCATCGACGACTTCCTCAAAGTATGCTTTTGTCTACTTGCTCAAGTCTAAAGACGAAGCATTCGAGAAGTTCAAGGAGTTCAGGGCCAGGCTGAACGGCAAACTGGACAACAACTCAAAAGGCTAAGGAGTGATCGAGGCGGGGAGTATCGGTCTCATGATTTCTCATCATTCTGTAAAGAACATGGAATCATAATGAGACGACGGCTCCGTACTCTCCTTAATCCAATGGAGTAGCAGAAAGGAAGACAGAACGTTGACAGAGATGATGAACTCTATGCTGTTGACTGCGGTCTTCCAAAGAGCTTCCTGGGGAGAAGCTGCATTAACAGCTACTTTCATTCGCAATAGAGTACCGTATGCAACTTCGGATATAACCCCTCATGAACTCTGGTTCAAAGTCAGACCTAACTTGATGTCATTCGAGTGTGGGGGTGTCTGGCTTATGTGAAGCTCCCAGATCTGAAGATTCAAAGCTGGGACTAGGACTACTAAGGCTATCTTCTTGGGTTATGCCGAGAAGAGTGACGCTCGGAGATTCCTTGATATAGAATCAATCATATCATTGAATCTCGTGATGCGAATTTTGAAGACAAGTTTTCAAGGCACAAAAATATTGTTCTCGCGATCTTCCGGAGAATGATGAGAGTGCAAAGCAGACAGAAGTTCTTA